>JARQOC010000002.1:251182188-251366068 GCA_033576535.1 Allobates femoralis | reverse complement strand
TCAAGGTGTGATCTGTACGCATAGATAGACAGGTAAATACATAAATACAAAACTAGAGATTTAGCTTTTACATCAGCATTTTTCTGCTATTTGTAAAAGTTTTGGTGGAAAAAACACAATTTCTGCACTTGCTGCCTAACGCCTGACCTACGGCATACTTGCCGTAAGTTGCATGCAATGTACTGTATATGGAATTTGTGGTTCACTTGCGGCAGGTGCAGCACACATGGTTACGGCACTTTCGGCCCCAAAAATTGCAGTTACCACCGTTTTTTTTAGCGACTGCATTTGGTGCAGCTGCCGAAACCACGTTTCCGGCATTTACAGCAAGTTAACCGCAAGTTCCATATACATTGCATGGGACTTGCTGCAAGTGTGCCGCAGGTAGGCCCTTAGCTGGCAAGTGCAGACATTCTACATTTTTCATCACCATCTTCTGCAAATAGCAGAAAAAAGCTGATGTGAAAGGTGTCAAAGTGTTAAGAAATCTAAATAAGGTAGAGTAGGGCCCCATCAGATGTAAGGCCACCTTGCCGTGGTTGGTGGGCAAACACAAACTGGGGGATACATAGACTATGAATATTGATATCTTAAATGAAGCCACTGAATTGATACACAATTATTAGCCAGTAGGTGTACTAAGAGCCTTACCACAGAACAATTACATTTTCAAAAATTACATTCACCATACAAGCATAGGTAGTTAATGGACAGATATGTCTTAATTGCATTATTGTTAATTCTTACTATATAAACTATATATGCATTCTAGACCACCCGATTCTTTAGAATCGGGCCGCCAGCTAGTATAGTATAATACAGCCTCACATCTTTCCATATGGTATATTGTAATGCAGTTTCACATCCCTCCATATAGTATAATGCAGCTTCACATCTCTCCATATTGTATAATGCAGCCTCACATTCCTCCATATAGTATAATGCAGCCTCACATCTTTCCATATGGTATATTGTAATGCAGTCTCACATCCCTCCATATTGTATAATGCAGCCTCACATCCCTCTATATAGCGCAGCCTCAAAGCTCTCCATGCAGTGCAACTTCATATCTCTCTATATACTGCAGACTCATAACTCTCCATATAGTATAATGCACCCCCTCCTCCCCCTATAATCCTCTGGCCACCATGCACTCACTTTAAAAAAAAAAAAAACTGTACATACCTCTTCCCATTCTCCCGCTGCACCGGTCTACTTGAAAAAACTGAAGAGAAGAATCAGGAGGAGGCGGTGGCGGTGTGCGCTCCACTGTGGAACGTACAACCAAGACCAACTGGTAAGAGGAAGCGAGGGGCAGGGTGGCAGCAATAGAACGCAGGAGGCTCCTTTCCCCTCGCTGACACAAGGGCCCCAAAGTGGTGTCTGCTGCCGTGTAGTGACATAGATGTGCGTCCTCGGGGATGCACATCCCTGTGAAGCAGGCGCTGGGATCAGCGGGCACAGGGAGAGGCGGACAGCGCCAGCCCCTGTACATCCAGGCGGCGCCCCTTGTACCCGGTGTTCCAACCCCGCTTTACAGAAACATATGTTAAATAATATCAGCCGTGCTGTCAGCAACCCTGTAACCGAGATGGTCCACATAGCAATAGACATGTGGAAATGTTGTTGGGGACAGTCAGGGACGATAAATTGCTCTTTATACATTTGCCCTTTATACATTTGGGAGGGCCCTCCTCTATTCATTTGGTGCTGAAACCACTGCCTTAAGAATAACACAGCATAAGCAAAGCCATGGTTGCTGGCACTGAAGGTCATCTCATCTGTACATTAGGGAGGGCCCTCCTTTATACATTTGTGAGGGCTCTCCTCTACACTTTGGGAAGGGCCCTCCCTCTATTCATTTGGGAGGGCTCTCTATACATTTGTGAGAACCCTCCTCTATACATTTGGGAGGGCCCTCATCTATGGGTCTGCTCGTGTATGCGGTAATGGCAGTAAGCTGGTGTCAACTTTAAAAGTAAGTAAGCTGTTACACGTGCCATGCATGGCTCACAAATTTAACCTAGTTGTTCAGAAATGATAAAATCATACCCTGACTTGCCGTACATAAATCAGAAGGTGTGCCGTATTATTGCCCATTTACACCATTCCTCGATCGCTTAGGCTGGTCTTGAACTGCTGCAAAACCGCTGTAATTTGACAAATTAACAACTCATTTGCAACCTGCCACGTGGTTGAACGGAACATAACATATGTTGTCAAGGATTAGTGAGCAGCAGAGGGCTGTAGCTGACCACCAGCTTCAACATGCCCATTAAATTGAGACTCACACACCACACATAACAACTGCCAATTGGTTGTGGATGCATTACATTTGTGAAGTTCATGAGAATTTTGACTATTGCACCAATCCCGTGAGTGGTTATCTGTCAAGCAATGCTGCAGGCATCCCGCTGCTCTGTCTGTCGCAGTAATCACTGCATAATCTCAAAGAGTAGGTGTTGAATGACCAACATGTGGCTATGGCACAAGAT
This sequence comes from Allobates femoralis, assembly GCA_033576535.1. Taxonomy (NCBI): domain Eukaryota; kingdom Metazoa; phylum Chordata; class Amphibia; order Anura; family Aromobatidae; genus Allobates; species Allobates femoralis. Next base: position 251,363,573 of record JARQOC010000002.1, on the reverse strand, counting down.
TTCCCAATGGGTGATACTACCAAGCCCAGCCAATATTCTTAGGCAACATTGAGTGATGATGAGGAACAATGCCAAGGAGATAGAAGTTGAACAAGATGCTAAAGGGATATTTAACTTACCATACCTGCATCATTCACAATGATTCACTTCCCTTTAATTATTGTGTGTTCAAGCTGAACACTTCACCTGACCTTTCCTTTTACGTCTTGGAGGTGCTGGCCTGCCCTGCTGCTAGTGTCATGTCAGAGCTTGTTTTCTGTTGTGGTGGGGCAATCAATCATCACTGATAGGTGCACATGACTCTCCACTGAAAATTCAGGGAGATTTATTCTAATTAAATTGAAGAGGGACTAGATGTATACCTATTTTGTAATCAAATCCCTCCAAATGACAGCAACACAACCTACATTCCCCAAAACAGTTAACTTTTCAAAATGATGTGAAGTACAGATGACCAAACCTTGTAATCTTTGTGTTTGTTTTGCTGCTCAAGTATATGTTCGCCCACTATATCAGCAAAAAGGTCAATGAAATACTCAACCACATTCAAATCAGACCAAACCAGACCTTCAACATTAATCATGAATACGGAGATGAGTAACAGGTGTGGGTATGGTGCTCAGAGAGCCTAGCTAAAATTGCAAAACAAACAACACACACACCCCAAGAAATGTCTGCCCATTTCAAAAAAGCATGGTCATGTTGCACCAAAAAGGCATCAAACCACCGACAAGAAAAAATTGTAATTCAGCAAAATACCTCATAGCATTCTGAAAATACTGCTGAAATACGCAGCACCCCACTCAGTTGCTGGAACGGTTTCAAACAAAACTGTGTATGACTGCAAAATAACTGGCAATTTCTCTGTTTTACCTTCTTCCCAATATGTTATCCAGGAAGCAGGCCCTGATGCCAACTGTACACAACCTGCAGTTGCACATACACAACAAGCATTTAGCATTGGACGATGGACATATATCATATATACTTCTGGTGTCTAGTAAAATGTGACCCTTAAAACTGACAGGGGGATCATTGAATAGTGCGTGGTTTCTGCTAAACAGCATTACATGGTAGTAGTATTGCTTTAGATTTTACAAGCACTATAGGACTCTATTAATTTGTGAACTTTTGGTGGTACAATCCTGCCTAAATGTCACCCCCAAAAACAGCTGGTAACATGGCCTGGTGTGTGCTTGGATTATACTGCTTTGTGGAGGGCAATAACAGCCTTTTCAAGTGGAGTATTGTGGATAGCAGAAGCCAGCCTGTCACCCCAAAAACAGCAGGTAACATGGCCTGGTGTGTGCTTGGTAGCAGTTAGTAGCAAATATTTGGACTATACTGCTTTGTGGAGGGCAATAACAGCTTTTTCAAGTGGAGTATTGTTGATAGCAGAAGCCGACCTGTCAACCCCAAAACAGCAGGTAACATGGCCTAGTGCATGCTTGGTAACAGGCAGTAGAAAGTTTTGCAAGTTCTGCTACTTTAAATTGGGCAAAACTCCTTTTTAAAATGTGGACAGAAGCACCAGAGGATTAAATGCACTGCTGCGAGGTTATTAGCAGGCAGTAGCAAGTTTTACAGTATTGCTGCTTTAAGTTGGGCAAAACACCTTTTTAAAATGTGGACAGAAACACCAGCAGATTAAATGCACTGCCGCAAGGTTAGTAGCAGGCAGTAGCAAGTTTTGGAGTACTGCTGCTTTAAGTTGAAGTCCGCTGCCTCTGAGTAATCCTTGACTCTGCCTTATCCTTCAAACCACACATCCAAGCTCTTGCCACCTCCTGTCGCCTCCAACTCAAAAATATTTCCAGAATCAGTCCCTTCCTCAACCCCCAATCTACTAAACTACTAGTACATGCCCTCATCATCTCCCGTCTCAACTACTGCAACCTTCTCCTCTGTCGCCTTCCTGCTAACGCTCTTGCACCTCTCTAATCTGTCCTTAACTCTGATGCCCGACTAATCCACCTCTCTCATCGCTGCTCCTCCACTTCTTCCCTCTGCAAATCCCTCCACTGGCTCCCAATTCCCCAGTGTATCCAATTCAAACTACTAATTCTGCACCCCAAAATGTCTGACTATCCCCTACACTCGGTTTTTCAAGCGGAACCTGAAAACCGATCTCTTCAGAACAACTTACAGCCTGCAATGACCACAGTGCCACCTCACTACCACTGGACCCGGCGATACACCACCACCAGAGCAGACCCAAACTACGTCCCCCTCCCCATTGCTCTGTAGAATGTAAGCCCGCAAGGGCAGGGTCCTCTCTTCCCTTTGTACCAGTCTGTCACTGTTAGTGTGTTCACTGTATTTTCACCTTGTTTGTATGTAACCCTTTTTCATGTACAGCACCATGGAATCAATGGTGCTTGTAGAGAATCGGCCACCGAACCTGACAGCTCTACAGCACCTCTTGTTAAACTCAAGCCAGTCAGCGTACTGCCTGAGGATAAAAGAAGGACTGCAGCTGCCCTATCGGTGCTGGTTTATCAAGGCACCCCTCAGTAAGTGTGGAATATGCTTTCCAGTGCCAGGCCAAAGCATCCTATATAATAATTGCCAGTTTCTGGCATCCGGCCACTGTGCCGCTATTCCGGCAGGCACCGTGGCCGGATGCGGCGCGAGCGATGGCGCGCATGCGCCATCACGAGCCTCCGCATTCCTAACACTTGAAGCATCCTGGAAACCCCGGCGCATGCACGGTGGACACCAGGAGCAAAGGCCCGAACGCCTCCTAGCAACCCCCCGCGCATGCGCCATCACGAGCCGCCGCTTTCCTAACACTTGCGCCATCCTGGCAACCCCGGCAAAGAGGGAACAGAAAGAGAGTGGGGGGATGAAAGAGAGCATGGGGGAACAGAAGGCCAAAAAGAGAACACAGGGGGGCAGAAAGAGAACATATGGGTGGACAGGGGGTCAGAAAGAGAATGTGGTGCCCCGCAACGAGTGCGTCACAGGAAGGTATTGCATCCCTAAATGAAGAAGTAATATCTTCCGTCTCAGTGATGACATGGTTAAACCCAGAGCTCCATACACCACACCACACATTAGAGGTAGAGGGGCAATCAGGTCCTGGTGGGAGGAGTGAAAGGTGTAGTGTGGTGGAAGTTAGAGAAGTTGGAGTAGTCAGTGTTGAAGGAAGGAAGAAGGAACAGGGACCTGCACAGTGCCGTGCTGCCCTAAAAAGTAGCTTACCAGCTGGGCATCAGCAAGCGGTGACTCAGACCGGAATACGGGCAACTCAGAGCGGGTTCAAACATACCCGTGCCCAACCTCACCGGACGCCGGGTCCGAGGCGAACAGATGTCTACCACTGTTCTGCAAAAACCGGAGTGAAGGAACGGCTCTTTAGGAGCACGTCACTACAGCCGCAACCTAGCCGTCTTACCAGCAGAGTACCTACCATTGGGATACAAGACCAACTGTTCTCGGCCCAGCTAAGGATTCCAATAGAAGTTTCCCTAGTACCCTGAACTGGTACACTAAGGCGACAACGGCAACCAGACTAGAACAATTAGATAAAGGAGGGACACCGTGGAGCTCTGGACTAAGACCAGTCATCACTGGGATGACCCGGTCCGTTACCTAAAGACTGTATACCGTGTACCACACCAACCGTTACAGTAAAGACCTGTTACAGAGGAATCTGGTGTCCGTGCTTTTCTTCAGAACTGTTATTAACACTCAGAATTACCTGAGCTGCCGTACTCCATCTAGTGCAGCTCCTGGCCCCGGGGACTCCTCGTCCTGTGGGGAGCATCACATCAAACTGCCACACATCCCCCAGAGGCCCAAGCAGCACCAGTGCAATCACCGGACTCCCACAGGTGGCGTCACGACAAACAAGAATCATCCCCATCCTTTAATCCCCTTTGATCTGACCACCGGGCCCCACAGCCTCAGGCGCGGAACCCCTTCCTTTCTACTGGGCTAAAATGTCGGATCCCACCATATGAGAGACTATGAGCAGGCCCAGGGGCGTGCCTCCGCCCCTCATCATGGGAGGGCCATGGCAGAGGCGCCAAAATCCTTGTCCGCCCCGATTTCTGGAAACAACCAAGGGGGCGGGCCAAAGACTTCAGCCCACCCATGGACTACAAAACGAAAAGAAAGCAGGTGTGGCAGAGGTCTTCGCAGCAAGCTTCGCTCCAGGAACGTGTACCAGTCGCTACGGGTGCAGTTCCTGCAAAATGACTACCCTGAGGCTCCACGAGCTAATGAGAGAAGTGGAGGAGGAAGCTCGAGCCGCCATCGGCAACCTCGGCCCGGGTCCCGTCCTTATCATCGACGGGGACCCCGAGTTTTATGAGACCGCGCTCCAGGATTTACGGGTGCGGTTGATGGAGGCCATAGAGTGGACTATCAGGAGTTGGAGTGCGAGCCTAGCCAGCCGACTACAATGGGCTGTGCAACAGAGACTGGTTACCTGTCCCACTCCAGAACCGGAGACCGGCCCCGAACCCATTGAGGCATACCCGGTTACCGGAGAAGACGCACCACTGCCAACAGGTGCGGAGGAGACAGAGGAAGGAGAGGCGGGCAGCCCAGAAGCCCCGCAGGACGAGATGGAACAGGACCCCGCGGTTCCAGAACCCGATCGACAGGATGATCCCGACCAAGAACCCAACCAGCCGAGGAGCCTGATGTGGTCGTCGAGGCCGTAGAGCAGGAAGACGACGAGAGTCCCAGCGAGCCTGAGGACTCGACACACACCGGTTCCAAGGAGGAGGCGGAAGTTCCCACCGAGCAGCTACAAGCGGCTCGGGTCGAGTGGTCTGGCGCCACCGCAGCGTCCACCTCTAACCACAATGTCCGTGTACCGGTGCAGGGCTACAGCCAAATCCAAGTCCGAAACCGCGCCGTGAACCGGTGAGACTATGTCCAAACTGTCCACTACTCCGACGATGCTATACGTCAACGCCGTAGAGCTGAGTGGTGGGCCCAGGAGCAAGCGAACCTGCAGGCTTGTGCCGAAGCTCGCCGCCAGCCACCACTACTGGAAGAACTCCGTAAGAAAGTTAAAATCATCACCTTTAACTTGGACGGGTTTTGCCCGGGAGGAGGGGGTATATGAAGAAATTTTTGTATCCCGCCGGGACGTTGAGTCTCATCTCCCTAAGGGACACCCCGATCGCGACCTGTACCGGGGAGAGGCCATTACCTATGAGCGCCATGCTGGCTACTGGGGTGGTTTGCTCCTACACCCTTAAAAAGCAACCTTGTTTTTTTTTAACTCTGTTTTGAACTTTAAAAATGACTTTGTCATGGACACTTTCCCGTTTATTGTGTGCCAGTAGAGCGGCCCGGAAGTAAAAATCTGGACGTTGCTCAAGGACAGTGACCCTGCCCGCCGGTCCGCAATGGTTAACCGGTTTAGTTTAAATAAAAATGTTTGAAACGTTCTAAGTCAAAGTGCCTCCCGGACGGGAAGAAAATTAAGCAAGCATAATTGTTGTTAATAAAAATGTTTTAGTTTTCTTTATGTTGCAAAAATTTATAAAAATTTCTCTATACTGTTCGGGTTTCGTGACACTTGGGGACAAGTGTAATTTCCCAAGGGGGAGTGTGGCGCCTCGCCACGAGTGCGTCACAGGAAGGTATTGCATCCCTAACTGAAGATGTAATATCTTCCGTCTCAGTGATGACATGGTTAAACCCAGAGCTCCATACACCACACCACACACTAGAGGTAGAGGGCCAATTAGGTCCTGGTGGGAGGATTGAAAGGTGTAGTGTGGGGGAAGTTAGAGAAGTTGGAGTAGTCAGTGTGAAAGGAAGGAAGAAGGAACAGGGACCTGCACAGTGACGTGCAGCCCTAAAAAGTAACTTACCGGCTGGGCACCAGCAAGCGGTGACTCAGACCGGAATACGGGCAACTCAGAGCGGGTTCAAGCATACCTGTGCCCAACCTCACCGGACACCGGGTCCGAGGCGAACAGATGTCTACCACTGTTCTGCAGAAACCGGAGTGAAGGAACAGCTTTTTAGGAGCACCTCACTACAGCCGCAACCAAGCCGTCTTGCCAGCGAGATACCCACCATAGGGAAACAGGCCCCTGTACACCGGATTGCAACGGTAGGGAATCCTTCAGAAGTCTTCCCCGTACATCGAACTGGCACACTAAGGCGACAACGGCAACTAGAAAGGACAGGTATAAAAGGAGGGACACCGTGGAGCTCTGGACTAAGACCAGTCATCGCTGGGATCACCCGGTCCGTTACCTAAAGACTGTATACCGTGTACCACACTAACCGTTACAGTAAAGACCCGTTGCAGAGGAATCTGGTGTCCGTGCCTTTCTTCAGAACTGTTGTTAACTCTGTCCAGCAACTACCTGAGCTGCCGTATTCCATCATTTCAGCTCCTGGCCCCGGGGACTCCTGCTCATCCTGTGGGGAGCGTCCCATCAAGCTGCCGCACATCCCGCAGAGGCCCAAGCAATAACCAGACTCCCACAGGTGGAGTCACGACAATCAAGAAACATCCCCATCCTTTAATCCCCTTTGATCTGACCACCGGGCCCCACAGCCTCAGGCGCGGAACCGTGATGAGGGAATCATTGCCTGAGGCGTGAGCATCCGGCAACGGTGAGTCAAGAACACCAGGGGGGCAGAAAGAAAAGACATGGGGGTCGGGGGGCAGAAAGAGAACACATGGGGGGACAGGGGGGCAGAAAGAGAACACATGGGGGGACAGGGGGGCACAAAGAGAACACATGGGGGGACGGGGGACAGACAGAAAAACATGGGGAGACAGGGGGACCGAAAGAGAATGGAGGGGCTGAAACAGAGGACAGGGGGAGCAGAAACAGTACAGAGGAGGGGGCAGAAAGAGCATGGGGGGACAGGGTGGCAGAAATAGAACACATGGGGGGACAGGGGGGCAGAAAGAGAATGGGGGGGCTGAAAGAGAGGATGGGGGGGCCAGAACCAGTACAAGGGAGAGGGCAGAAAGGGAGAACGGGAGGGGGACAGGGGAGCAGAAAAATTGCACAGGGGGTGTGAGGCACTGCCGGCATGATCCTCATGGCCGGGGCACATCACATGCAGGATCAGGAGGATCCTGCGCACACTGGCCGGTTTGACTGTGATAATGCTGTGTGAACCAACTTTGAACACAAGGTTTCATGTTACTAATGAGTGGCTCATAAGATCGAGGAAGCCCTAAGGAAAAGGGAATGAGGGCTGAGTGCTGACAACCCGGAACACAGGGAGTTAACCTGAGTTGTGTGAAAGGCTGGTTACCAGCAGCTAAGGAGGTGTGTCCATGTAGGAGTGGCTGGCACGATAAGAGGCAGCCAGCTGAGGGATTGAGAGATTCTTTCAGATTCAGATGGAAGCTGAGACTCGTGCTGAGAGATTCATTCAGAGAGATTGTGCTGAGACCAGCCAAGTGCAGAGCAGTCCGGAGGCTCTGTATGAATGAAGGGAGCATGCTAGCTCCAGGCCGGTACCGAGGTCCGTGGTTGTGATAGCACCTGGTGGGGAAGCCGTGGCTGAACCCGGTGGAGACTGGTCCGGGCGTGGGGTGAACCACGTCCGGGAAAGGAGCCCTTGGGGGACGCTTGGTGGACCCGTTACACAGGTAGCGAGACCCGGATCCGTGCCCGGTAAGACAGCGGTTCCCGTGTAACGGAGTGAGCTGTGTGTGATTAATGCCAGGCGGGCATAACCGCTATTGGGTCCGACTACGCAGTCGATAAAGGACCCGTTGATGTATGTAGGGGCTTAGGCAATTGCCCTGAATGTAAGATGATGACCTATGTAAGAACATTGTATAATAATGTGGGGAGAAAGTGACCCAGCCAGTATGGATGATGTTGGAGGTGTTCCGTCCCTGTGGGATGAGAGGGAGGCTTGCCCTGCTGCTTGCAGAGGGTACCCGTCCCTCAACCACGGCCTCTAATGGTGTGGGTGTGCCTGTGGTGCCAGACACAGGGGTAATAGGGCTCCTAGTAGGTAACGGATGAGGTTCCCGTGTACTATGGTTTGTCAGTCCCTGTAATGGGCCATGGAGGAGCCACAGTCCATGGATGATGGGCTGTGAGCGTGTGGAAGAAATGTATGTGATCCATGGACGTTTGAATGATGGATCACACATGGTATGTAAGGCCCGGTCAGGCAGGAATCCTGACTACGGGGTAATGTTATGTCATCAAGCTGGGTGACTAAAGCCAGGCGGCAGGTACCGCCATTGGGACCCACAGGGCCCGTTGAGGCGTATGTAACGAAGGTCAGAAGCAGGGGTTAAAAGGGCTCCTAGAGTGGGGACACAATGGTTGAACCAGGTGGACTCTGACCGGGACGTAGGCGGAGATACGTCCAGGAAGGAGCCCCTTGGGGATACATGACATACCCGGTACTCCGGTTGCTCAATCCCTGTTATGAACGTCGAAGTATAACAAATGTATTTATTATAAATGTACTGTAAGATGTGTAAGTAGGCCGGAGGCCGTAGCTACCCCGGGAGCAGGTGTTAGAGCTCCAATGGGGAGAGAGTTGTGGTTACAGGTCCCGGGTTATTGTGAATGTATATGTGCAATGTTCTATGTAATGTATGATGTATTTATGTAAAGTGTTTAGAATCAATGTGATATGTGTCCAACATACTACCCGGGTTATGTTATTATATGTGAAAAATAAACGGGTACACATTGGTTAAACTTATAAACACGTGTTTTGTCGTTATGCAAGCGGGTTCCCCGGTTGCTACCTCACAGGGGCCAGAAACAGTACAAGGAGGGCAGAAAGAGCACAGGGGCCAGAAACAGTATGGGGCACAAACAATACAGGGGGACAAGAACCAGTACAGTGGAGCTAGAAAGACTACAGGGGGGACAGAAGCAATACGGGGGGAGGCAGAAGGACTACATGGGGGCCAGAGAGCGCTCACTGAGGTACAAAGCAACAACAGGAGGGGCTGTAAACGGAAGGAGACAGTGCACACAGACAGCGGGATCACGGAAGTAGAGAGCGCGTGCACGGTGAGACAGATCTCCGAAGGAGAGAGCTCTCGGAGGAAGAGAGCGAGCACGTAAGGAGAGAAAAAGCGCACAGAGGCAGACACAGCGCACGCACAGAGCGAGATAGGGTGCATGGAGGAGCTGACACAGGGGGATGACAGCTCAAAGGACACATGATAGAGGGAAGAGAGACTACATACAGGGAGGACAACACAAATAAGAGTAGATGAGTGGAAAAAAACTGTACAATGGGGTACAGAGACAGCACACAGGGGAAGACCGCTGAAGGCAGAGTGCACATGAGAAAAGAAGACAGCATGGTGGGGGGAAGGTGGACGGAGGGAAAGACAGCTGCTCCTCGACCCACAACAGAGCCCGCCCCCATCGTAACATCACTGCCCTCCCGATGCGATAGCATCGGGCCTATTTCTAGTATATAATAACCACCACCCCGTCACTGATAGAGGCCCTGAATAACCCCAAGCACTAATTGCTGCCACTAGTTCCTCGTTTGATATAAGTCTGATCCGTGATCGGGCTTATATTGGGTCAGAAGCCAGCCCAGGTAGCGTTAAATGAGCACACAGATGTGGGGAGTCGTGATCAAGACAAAAGGACAACTCAAGATTAAATGTATTTATTTAATCGCCCTATTGGCCCACTAGGTATTTATAATATTTACAGGTATAAGATATTACAAATGTTACAGTCAGTTAGGCAAATAAAAGATAAATGAGATACACACAGAATTATAGACACATTTGATCAATTACCTTAATGCTGGTGGCATCACAAGGGCAGCATGGGCCAACCTGGTTCTTAAGTACACTGTGGTTTGAACGTTGTAGGTGAAAGATAATGCTCTCATATTATCGGTTATGATTTTAGCTTCGCAATGATATGACACATGACCCCTCTGCCGGAATCCTACTGGCCAATATCAAATTTATGGTACCTATACAGGTCCCACGCTTATATAAAATATGTGCTAGGATCATTTGAATTTCTGGATGCGATTTATAATTGACATTTTTATAGCAGTGATGGCTCATAAAATATTAAGATTATACTCTTGGAACCTCTCAGTCTAGGTAGAAATTGGCTCTTCCATTGGGTGTGCAGATAAAAGGAAGTTTATTCTCACACCTAGCTGGGAAATCCCAAGGTAGTCATCATTTTGGATAATGGCAGGGAGATCTCCATTTCATAGGAGCTCTATTGTGTGATCATTTGGTGTTTTCTCAGTTGATTAACATATTCACTTTCCCAGAGATGACTAGCCTCAGGCCAAAAAGCAGTATCACTGGAGTGAGGTATGGTAACATCGCAACAATATGGCTGCTATTGTAATATTGCTTATGACTCCCCCCAGTGGAGGCCGTTGGGACCTCAGAGCCGGGCCTTCCTCGATGTCATCGAGTGTCTGGGGGCTGTCACAGTGGTGTGACCTGGTCCGTGGCCACCCAGATGGGCTGTCAATAAAAAGGGGGTTAAGGGGTGTTATGGATTAGAGAGTAGTTTCTCATGACGCCACTCGTGGTATGTGGTGGTAATGGCCGCTGCTGCAAGCTGGGACCTCTGGGGATGATGGATTGGCAACTGAGATGGTATCGGTGGAGCAGATCCCCAGGGCATCTGGAGTAAGGGGAGTATTTGGATGCTGCAAAGCCAGCGGGGCCGAGCTGGCTGCAGGGAAAGATTGGGACTTCTCCCAGGCAGCCTCCTTTTGCCTGCATGGTGTTTTAATCTACCACTCCTCAGTCGGGAAATAAACAGTCTCACACAGTTCTGAGTTCCAAACCCCGTTTACTTCAGTTCTCTCTCTGCACATACCACAGGTGACAATTCAAGCACAATTGTGGTCTGGGTAGTCCTTAGCATCCAGGATGGCTTGTCCAGTACACCCTTTTGATGTTCCTTTCCTCTCGGGCCTTCCTGCCTCAGTGCTGCATGCTCTCCTTCTTCCTGCACGCGCCTCTGTGCACAGAGCCCCAATCCAGCAGCCACGGGCCTTGTTGTGTGACCGGCTTTGTCCTCTGAACCTAGTATGGATGCCTTCTTGTCAGTTGTGCTGGGAGTGGGCCATAGCTCCTCTGGAACTTGTGGCCACCGGTTCTGTGGTTGGAGCTTGGAGTCTCAATCATTGGTCAATTATTTTGTCATTTTAAAAATTACTGCTTGCTTATTTATATAAAGTGAATATCTTTGTCTATGAATAGGTAAATTTATACATTGTCAACTGAAAGATGAACTTAGGGGCTTAAACTGGTCCTGTACTGTTGTGATATTGGGTGAAGAACTTCAGATAAGCGGAAATAGTCTTGAGAGACTTGTTTACTAATGTCAGTACATAGATTGTAACGTGCTGTGTTTAATGTTGTGCTATCAGATTGCACCATCTCAAGGATAGTTTGGTCTGGGAGTAGTACCATCAGGTGTGGGACATGGTCCTTAGCGGGGTCTGTACCGATGTCCTGGACACAAAATAAGACTAATATAGCCTGTACCATGGTAATAATCTATTTTTATTACTAATGTAAACGCTCAAATGTTTTACCCTTGTATATGGGTACTACCCCTTTAAAGTGTCAAGATGCCTGTTTAACCTTGAAATAAATAGAAAAAAGATTCTTGATAAATGTCCTTTTTTAATAAGTTTAAAAGTATTAGGAGTGCCATAATAGTACCATGTTTTATATTTAGGAAAAGACAGCCTAATTTGGTCTCTGTAAGTGCCCATATTGCTTATATATAGATCGCAGGTTCTATAGATAGAACTTGCCCTAAACTAAGATGGCATCCACTAGATTATGACCTATTGGCTAAATGGAAACACGGACATGCGCAGTAGACTTTCCAGGATGCCGAGATCTAGGAGCGCTGGTAATATAACATGCTGCTAATATGATTCTGAGTGGGAGCATCATAAATAAGCTGAATAATGAACACCTGTATTGTTTAAACCACTTAATGATGTGCTTTATGTATATTAATTCACTGTATACTGTATGTAATATATTTTTGAGTTCAATCAGTAGAAAAATGAGCGTCACTCACCAGTATACGTCTTCACATTTATTCAAGCCAGGTTACAGGCAGCATGGTGCAGGGAGAGAGTGTGGAGTACAGGTGACGACGGGCACCGTTTCGCAGCAATAACAAACTAGGAATAAGGAAATAATTAAAAACAAAAACAAGAAGATGTGACTAAGATTTTAACTTATGTATCAGGTAAGAATAGTTATGCTGTAAAAAACGCACTTTCTTATTCCTAGTTTGTAATTTGAGCACTTGTCACAAAAACAGGCGTGGACTTAGAAGCTCCCCCCCTATTTAGGGTGTGGAGCTGACGTCAGACGCGGAGACTTGACTGGAAGAAGCTGCATATTGCTGCGAAACGGTGCCCGTCGTCACCTGTACTCCACACTCCCTCCCTGCACCATGCTGCCTGTAACCTGGCTTGAATAAAAGTGAAGACGTATACTGATGAGTGCCGCTTATTTTTCTACTGATTGAACTCTTTAATTAACTTTTTGAGCATGCACCACCAGTCCAGAGTGCATACACCCGGTCCATATCAGGATCCGTATAGGGCAATAGACTGCAGCGGTACTGCAGTGCCCCACGCTTCTCTCCCAATGTGTAATATATTTTTATAATGTGCATTATAAGTACTCTTAATATGTAAAATTGACATAATTCACTTTATGTTTCTTGAATTGTAATTGACTGTAAATCACAGATTTCACTGTAATTATAATTATTGATTGATTATTGAAAAAACACTTAAATATGGGCCACGTCACACACACAGATAATTGTGCAGATATTGTTCACAGATCTCTGGTTGCAGTGAAATCATGGACACATTGTTCTATTTTGTGGCTGTGTACAAATGGTACAATGTGTCCATGATTTCGCTGCAACCAGAGATCTGCGAACAATCTCTGCACAATTATCTGTGTGTGTGACGTGGCCCTATGTTGAACTAGCAAGGTTGTTTGCTGTTTGAGAGAGGCTGAGAATACAGCCGAAACATTGCTGCTACACCAAGGATTAAAGGTCCAAATTATGTATTTGTGATTATTTTTTGGATTGCTGCCTGCTCTTTTCTTATATGTTAAAACGGAAAAATCCTCAAGATGGATTTTGCTGCTCAATTTCTGCTCCCAAAACTCAGTGGACGTGAGGTTGAGTCTACATTACGTTTTTGGAGCATAAACTCTCCAACATCTCAAATACTAAAAAATTTGGTTGTAGTGATGCATTACTGAAAGTGTTTTTTTTGTGATGCATTCATACAAGTGCCCCTTTTAAACTTTTTTGCAGCCCTTGCAATTGATTCAGTTTTAAAATGTGTCTCTTGGCTCAGAGAATGAGCATGATGTTGTGCATCCTTGGACTAGATGCTGGCCCGACTACATCACATTGCACACTGTAGGCTGCATCTGCTGAAGTGACATCACACAGTGCGTCTGGAACTTAGAATAAGGTGATCATAGTGTTGAAGCAGGAGGTCTCCAGTGAGGGGCAGCAAAACACGGCTCATCTTCTGAGATGAGCATACTTTCCCCGAACATGTTCAACAATTTCAAATTCGGCACGAACATTGACAATTCAGTTCAGGATTGGGAAACCCAAGTAATTTACTAAAAATCAACGTACGTGACTTTGTTTAGGGAAAACTTCAACATTTTCAAATGACCCTACAATTTTCATTGAAGGTTTGGGGCCTAAATGTACACTGGAAGACGCAGTGGCTGAGAACTCCACTATGCCCTAACCTAAGGTTAAGTGTTGTTTGCAGCCATCAGGAATACCCATTTCTTTCAACCTGCAGAATTTAATTGAGCTTTAAAAGAAAGTGGTGCATCCCTCGGACTAGATGCTGGCCTAGCTACATCACACTGTGCACTGTGGGCTGGGTCTACTGAATTATAAGAAACAAAAACAGAGGGGCGCAAATGAGAAGCACCTGAGACACTCAATTGGTCAGTGGGTAGCAGTATTGCTCACCTTGGTGTGTTGTGCGCCTCCCCACAACACCAGTTATCGCTCAGGACTTTAGACTTCCAGATCCTGCCAGGCACTGTCGCTGTCGCTCCAGCAATCCTTTTCAGGATGTCGACCTCACGTGATCCAGGACCCGGAAACACGTCACCGCTGGTTCTCTGTAAACGGTTCCAGTCGCCCAGCAACCACAGGTACTTTTGCTCCAGTGAATGGCTCCGGGGTTAAAAGTTAATCTTCCTTCCGACAGCAGCTCCTGCCAGCCTCCCAATAGGGATACCACGAATATAAACAAAATAAAAGGCGGTCTAATGGAGCGCTAAGAAGGAGAGGATTACTAATCTTATATTAAAGCATCCAAACCTTTATTAAGATGTCCCCTATACGCCACAACATGTTTCGACAGTCTACAGCCGTCTTCCTTAGGGATGGGCGAATCTACTCGCTAGGACTTGTTACTCGGCGAGTAGTAAGGGACTCGCAGGACTCGGTACTCTGCGAGTTTCCCAGTGATTACTCGCACGAGTCCAATGCAAATCAATATCAATCCTAGTTTTGTCAGAAACGCTGACAAAACTAGGATTGCCATTGTTTGCATTAGACTTGTGTGAGTAATCACTGGCTACTGTGCCAGTGATAGCAGGGAAACTCGCAAAGTAACTGCTGTTTCTTTGCGAGCAGAGTCCAGCTGTCTTCTCTGTGCAGCTCCAGGGTCCTAGAGCCCCCCTGCTCACAGACATGATGTAGCAGTGCTGAGATTGTTCTCAGTCTGCTCATTCCCTGTGCATAGACATCTATCTATTCACAGGGATGAGCAGAGAGGACATCGCGTTTTGGACTACGTCGGACGGAAGAGGATTTTTTTAATTAAAGATGGAGTCCCTAATGGCTTTTTTTTTATTTCAAATAAAAAATTTTCTCTGTGTTTTTTTAACCCTTTATTGGAGATTCTTAGTGGCTGGGTCAAATGTGGCCTGACATTAAGAATCTCGGGCTTAATACCAGCTTGTATAACAAAGCTGGTATTAACCCCTTTATTACCCAGCGTGCTACCGCCACCAGGGCCGCTGGAAGAGCGGGGTTCAGCGCCAGAGGATGGCGCTTCAATGAACGCGCCAT
The DNA here is from genome assembly GCA_033576535.1 of Allobates femoralis. Classification (NCBI taxonomy): domain Eukaryota; kingdom Metazoa; phylum Chordata; class Amphibia; order Anura; family Aromobatidae; genus Allobates; species Allobates femoralis. The sequence continues at coordinate 251,348,472 of JARQOC010000002.1, read as the reverse complement.
CTTCTGGGGCGGCTGCGGGCTGCAATTTGCAGTGGGGGGTGCCCAGAAAGCTTGGGCATCCCTGCGCTGCGGATTCCAGCCCCCAGCTGCTTGGCTGTACCTGGCTAGACATAGAAATTGCGCGGAGCCCCACGCATTTTTTTAAAATTATTTCATGAATTTCAGAGTCAGAGTCTCAGAGTCAGAGTCAGAATCTCAGAATTTCATGAAATAATTTAAAAAAAATGCGTGGGGCTCCGCGCAATTTCTATGTCTAGCCAGGTACAGCTAAGCAGCTGGGGGCTGGAATCCGCAGCGCAGGGATGCCCAAGCTTTCTGGGCATCCCCCGCTGCAAATTGCAGCCCACAGCCGCCCCAGACGATGGTGCGTTCATTGAAGCGCCATCCTCTGGCGCTGAACCCCGCTCTTCCAGCGGCCCTGGTAGCGGTGGCACGCTGGGTAATAAAGGGTTAGGGCCAGCTTTGTATTATCAGCTGGCCCTAAGCCCGAAATTTATGGCGGTCACGCCAATATTAGACATGACCGCCATGAATTTCTATTAAATTGTTTTAAAAAAACACAACACAAAGAAAATTTTTTATTAGAAATAAAAAAAAAAGCCATTAGGGACTCCATCTTTAATTAAAAAAATCCTCTTCCGTCCGACGCAATCCAAAACGCGATGTCCTCTCTGCTACATCCCCTGTGCATATATATAGATCTCTATGCACAGGGAATGAGCAGACTGAGAACAATCTCAGCTCTGCTACATCATCTCTGTGCACAGACATTCATGTCTGTACACAGGGAATGAGCAGACTGAGAACAATCTCAGCACTGCTACATCAGGCAGCAGGTAGGCTCTAGGACCCTGGAGCTGGGGCAGCCAGAACACAGAGAAGACAGGATCTTATCTGTGCGAGTCAGCGATTACTTACAAAGTAAACGAGCAATGCAAATAAATGACAAAACTAGGATTGCTTCAGGCTGAAGCTTCCGAGACACATCTGCGATTTGTAAATCTCACACTACTCGCTATTACTCGCTTCCCCATTCATTAACATTGGACTTGCTAGACTCGCAACGAGTAGCGAGTCCTGGGCTCGGACTCGCTAGAGTCAAGCGATTCCGAGTAATTTAGGATTCGCCCATCACTAGTCTTCCTCAGGTGATATCACCTGAGGAAGACGGCTGTAGACTGTCGAAACATGTTGTGGCGTATAGGGGACATCTTAATAAAGGTTTGGATGCTTTAATATAAGATTAGTAATCCTCTCCTTCTTAGCGCTCCATTAGACCGCCTTTTATTTTGTTTATATTCGGGGTCTACTGAATTGACATCACACAGCGCATCTGGAACTAAGAATGAGGTGATCATAGTGTTGAGGAAGGAGGTCTCCAGTGAATGGAAGCAAAACATCACTCACCTCCTGGCTAGAGATGAGCGAACTTTCCCCGAACATGTTCGACAATTTCAAATTCGGCAGGAACATTGACAATTTAGTTCATGATCGGGATCCCCGAGTAATTTTCTAAAACTTGCCAAATGCGACTTTGTTTGGGAGAAACTTTTACATTTTCAAATGGCCCTACAACTTTTCTTGAAGGTTTTGGGTCAAAATGCTCACCGGAAGACCATGTGGCTGAGAACTCCCCTATCCTAAGGTCAGATTTTGTTCACAGTGAACACATGTTACAGAGATGCGCCTCTATATGGCAACTGGTTGGATTATCGATTTGGCCATTTCCATAATGTTAAGTATCTAATTTTTTCATTTTTTCTCTAGTCAAATATATGTCACTGTCGAGTGTCGCTTACTGTATTTTAAATGTGATTCGTGTTTTGATTGCACCTCCACTGACAGGATTAAGTGCAGCACGCACAGGTAAACCAGGCAGTTCCTGGCTGCCATCCCTCACTGATTGTTGTTACCTTGGCTGGCAATGAAAAATACAGGGAAGTCAGTAATTTTTTAATTATTTAAATAAATAATAATTTTTAAAAATTGGCGAGGGCTTCACTATATTTTTGAATGCCAGCCAAGGTAATCCAGGCAGCTGAGGGCTGGATTTCTGAGCGTGGTAAGGCCCAAATGTTCTGGGCCCCTCATGTTAATAATTGCACCCTTCAGCCGCCCCAGAATTGACGACTCCATGGGAGACGCCAAAACTGGTGGTTACCCTGCTCTTCCACAACACAGAGAAAAAATTATTTATTTGGAATAAAACACACAGACATCCCTGTTTCCTCTATTTATTACCCCACAACATACCCTCCAATGATAAACCACAGGGAGTTCCCTCGCATTTCTACATCCCTGTGAGCAGACACATGTCCGTTCACCTGGGGCAGCAGTCTCACACTGACAAATGGTTGTTCCTGTGAATGCAGTGCCATTCGAGAGCTAATCTCTGCAGAGCCGCCATCCTCTGTCCTGAGATGAACGACTGACATCATCGATCAGCTCAGAAAACTGACTGGCAGTGTCTAAATGCTGCTCCTGGTGTGTGGACATGCCTCTACTCACTGAGATATAGCAGAGCTAAGATGGTTCATCATGTGGCAAGTTTTACTGGCTGTGGATTGCCTTTGGAGGGTATGTTTGGGGGTAATAAAGATGGGAAACATGGATATCTGTGTGTTTTATTCCAAATAAGAAGGGGGAATGCCCCTACATGAGTAGCCCTTTCTGACCCCCCAGACCGTCTGGCAGCATAGTACCAGAAAAAACTGATACAATCATCCAGGACATGGCTGAAAATGGCAAGAGACAATGTTAGCAGACCTTCCTAAAGGCATGTTGCTGAGTCAGTGAGACAGTGACCCATACCTTATTTGGCATTTTGGCTAGAGAAGGACTTGATGGAGTTATTTTTTTTCTCAGTTCTCCCTTGACCAAGGCCTTTGTTTTTGTTAAAGTTATATTTCCCATACCAACATTTGCCCTGTTTGCACTTCTCCCTACTGGGCATGCATGCAGCCTTGGGGGTCCAACTGAGACCATAATGGACTCTGCCCTTCATCGCTTTTCCACCACTTTAACATTATGTGTACAGCTGCTGATCCCTGTGCTACTTTCATTATATTTATATACAATGTATATTATTATGTTGTGTTTGAGACTTAGAGTCTATGTTATAGTAAAATGATTTGAGTTTACTTCTTGTGTGCTGTGCTGTTTCTGCAAACAGTTGCTTTGATACTTCCCTACAGAGGCTAGTGAATGCCGCAGACCTCTGGCCGGAAGGTGTGAGGTATGGAAATTCAAGACAATAAAGAGACTCCAGAACAACAGGGCTGACCAAATGCAGTTCTCAAGGGACGCAAACAGTGCATGTTTTCACAATTTCCTTAGCATTGCACAAGGTGCTGGAATCATCTATTACCTCTGCAGGTGATGAAATTAGCACCTGTGTAATGCTAAGGAGATCCTGAAAACTTGCACTGTTTTCAGACCTTGAGGACTGTAGTTGGCGACCCCGCCCTAGAAGTCTCTGTGGAAATAGCCAGGGGCAAGAGGAATCCTTCACTACAACTGCAGCTATCCATGGACTCTTTTAGGCCCTGTGCCCATGGGGTCTTGTTTGATGCTTTATTTCACGCAGATTTTGAGAATCTGCTTAAAAATCTGCATGTCTATGCTGTGCCCACGTTGCTTTTTTGTTTCCTTACAGACGTGATTCAGATTTCTTTTTTCTGCCCCAAAATCTGCAGCAAATCTGCAAGAGAAAAAACGCATTGGCAAAGTATTTCTGCACTCTCATAGACTTTGCTGGCTTTATGATTGACATGCAGATTCTCAAAATCTGCTTCAAAAAAAGCATCAAACATGCCAGGCCCACGGCAGGATTCCCTATTGCATGATGCCTGCTGTGTAACCTGAGGATGTCTGAGGTTCATGAGCGAGCCCATAAGCATACTGAGTGTGACAGTGGCGCTGAAGCCTGCTAAGTAATAGTGTAGGAAACTAATGTCTGTGCTAAATCAGCAGAACTCCGCTTTAAAATGGTTTGATCTGAATTTGGAAGCTTTTGGGCCCCTTTTAAGGTGTTTCTAAGTCCTTGATTTTGCCTCCCATTGATTTCAGTGAGGTTTGGAAATTCGATGAGCTGTTCATCGAACTGTTCGTGAAACGTTGAAAGTTCGACAAAGCGAACTAAATTCGAACTTCCAAAGATTCACTTATCTCTAAACAGGACTCTGGGCTGGCCATTTCATTGTGTCAATGTTTTCTGTTTCAAGGAACTGCTTAACCATTTTGCTATGTGACAGTGGGCAATTTCCTGCATGAAAATTTCTGGCTGAGTGCTTATTGCAAGTAAGGAACCTTGTGTTGTTAAAGAAGATTCTGATACATACTTGCATTCTCTCTGCCATAGCTGTATGAGACGTTCAACCTCTGCAGCAGAAAACATTTCCCAAACCATGACACTTTCTTCACCACCTTTCACTGACTTCTTTACACACTTTGGGCTCAGTCTTTTCCCAGTTTGTCAACGAACATAATGTTTCTCATCAGACCCAAATAAATTAAACTTGCTTTCATTGCTAAAATGAACTGTGGACCACTTCTCCTATGTCCACACAACATTCTCCTTACAAAAGGAGAGTCTATCCTTATGATCTTTCTGCTAATGAAAGGTTTGGTCACTGCAGAGTGGGCTTTCAGTCCAAATGCTCTTAAATGTTGTGAAACTCTATGGCGAGACAGATCTTTACCCTGTTCAGTGCTGAACTGGTGAGCTATTACAGCTGCAGTGTTGGAACAATTACCCTTGGAGATTCTTCTCATTCCTGTCCAATACAGGATCGGCCATCCGAAGCGCCTCCGGCGCGAAACGGTGTGCAGTTGTTCTTCACTGCACCCCTTCCCTCCCTGCATTATGTACCCGTAATTTGGAATAAAACTTCCTGACACACATCGATGGCTGGTGAGTGCAGTTTTTTCTCCTTTTTGTCTTCTCATTCCTGTCCTCGCTTACATTTGCCTTTCGACGGCGACCAGCCTTCTTGGGGAACTTGAAAGAGTTTGTGAAATTGTAAAAATGCAATATTGTAGAAATCACCAACTTGGAATGACCAACTTTTGCTGCTATGGCTGATAGGGTGACCCCTTAAGCCATCATCTGGACAACCTGCTGCTGGAGACTTTCAGTCACTTTGGAACGGTACACCATTTTTGCAAAGTGAGTGCAAACTGTGAAGTTGACTGCGAGTAAAATAGGGTTTATTAGATAATGAAGGAATTTAGAACCAGGTGCCAGATTAACACCAACAATTTGATGATATCTGAAAGTGTTCTCTAATTTTGATCACTGTTCTTTCATTTATCTCATTTACATTTTTATTCTGTGCTTTAGAATATATTCAATTTATGAAATAATCTTGTAAATACTTAAGTCCCAAAAAAAGGTTGAGAAAAGTATTATAGGAGTGATACCTTTATTGGCTAACAAGAAAAATTATATTTGTAAACTTTCAGAGCTCAAGACTCCTTCATCAGACAATATCACAAATGAATTACTGAGACATTTAAATACAAAATACAGCAGGACATAAGGAAATAGAGGTGTGCTAAGGAAATTAAAATGAAGTCTAGGTAATGAGTCATGAATCCAGGTGTCAAATAAAGCCCTTTTGTTAAGGATTAGAACATTCTTATGAATTTGAATTCCCAGATTTTACGTTCTCTATCTTTTTTAAAGTGACCTTTCAATATGAGGACTGTTCGGTCTGCCATGCTGTGTCCAGGCTCAGAGAAGTGTATTCCTACAAGCGTGTCCAGCTTATTTTTTATTGTATGTCTATGTAAATTCATCCTTTTTTGTAGCCTTTGCATTGTTTCCCCAATATACATTCCTGTAGTTCACTTTGTACATTGTATCATATACACCACATTGGAGGATGTACATGAAAAGAAGTCCATGATCTTATAGTCCTGGTTTGTGTTGGGTATAGGAACTGTATCTGTTGGTAATATGTGGGTACACGTCTTGCATTTCTTGCTGTTACAGGGGAATGTGCCCGTTTGTGATGGTGATGTGAGGACACTTCTGACAAGGAGATTCCTTAGGTTGGGGGGCTGTTTATAGGAGAGCAGTGGCAGTTCTGGGAATATGGCTTTAAGTCTGTGGTCTTTGTGGAATATGGGCTGAAGATCAGCACCAATTTTCCTTAGTATGTTCATGTGAGGATTGTATGTGATCACAAGAGGCACCCTGCTGTTGCTGTCTTCTGTTTGTAATCCAGGAGGCTGCTTCCTGGGACCCTTGCAGCTCTGTGGATCTGTTCATCTATTACCAGTGGATGGTTTCCTTGATTTAGGAATGTTTTCCTCAGTAACACGGTACAACAATATTATTTTGTATTGTACTATGAAATAATCTTAAAATAGTTCTCTTTTACTCACGTTAGGATATTTTTACATAGGACAACACAATGACCTTAACTTATACCTACAGCACCTGCTAGCTTTTCTGGATCCTCTATTGATTTGATTTGTAGTCCTTGCATGATGTCATCTTTGCGGCTTGACACATAAATGGCTGAGATGGTCACACAAATTCTATCCAGTAGTCACTTAAGTCCCAAAAAACAGGCAGCACTCCAGCAATAGGGGAAAAAAGGGCCCTCCTTGGCGCAACATTTCAACCCAACAAGGTCTTTATCAAGCACAGGGTAGTTTACAAATGTGCAGTTTATATACTGAACTACCGCAGTAATCAATTAATATAATGATATCAAAAGATCATATTCTAGAACAGTTATGAAATAGAGAAAATGCAATACAATAATAGTGCATATCAAGTGCCATTATAGTGCCAAGTTATATAAAATGTCATCAGTATAAAGCTGTATAACTGTATAATTAGTGGTAATTAAAGATTAAAATCATCTATGTCTCACATGTCATATTTACATTAGGGGACGCTTGGAATCCTGTTGTGAATTAATTGGAGCTCCCTCTGGTGGTTGTTGCTGGTGATGCAGCTGACTCTGTGGGCTTCACAGGTGAGGGGGATTAGCAATCTGGTTCTTGGAGCATATAATGGTTGGAAGTGGATCAATCCTTGCCAGTTGACTTTTTGTTCCTGGAGGCGTTCACATCTGTCTGGTTTCTTCTGCTCTGTGAAGATCTGTGCAAGATAAGGCCAGCTTTACACCACAGTGTGATCCGATCCGGGGCTGTCCGCTATGGACCGGACTGCCCCGGACCGGATCAGCACACAGAACTGTAGGGCCAAATATGCCCTCCGGTTTGGTGTGCAGCCGGATCAGCTGCCACTGCTGATAAATCATCATGAGCCGCAGTCATGATCTGTCTAGAGAGGACAGCTCCATGGTGCTGAACTTCAGCGCCAGACGGCACTGAGCTTCAACAACCGGCGTCCGGCTCCCGGATGCTGCTCCGGTTCAATCCGGCGCCATAGACCCCCATGTTATGGGGCGCCGGATCACACCAGACTGGGAGGATCCGGGAAGATCAGCTTTTTTCCCCTGGACACAAAAATGTTGCATGCAGCATTTTCGTGTCCAGGAGAAAAATGTGAATCCTCCCGGTTTCTCCCAGACAGATGGAAACCGGATGGCAGATAGCAGCCATCCAACTTCCATCTGGCCCCATAAGATACTATGGGGCCAAAATCTGATCCGGGGCTGTCCGGTTTACTACGGACAGCCCCGGATCGGATCTAAACGTGATGAGAACCCGGGCCTTATTGAATAGTTTTTTTATATTTTGTGGCACACTTTTGTGTGCTTAAGGATCTGCTTATGTTTTGTCTTATTCTGAGCTGTGGGTTGCTATCTAGTCTGTATATTTGTTTATCTGCTCTCAGATAGGAAGTTTTCTTCCTAGGAATTTCACCATTCACTATTATCTGTTATTCCCAGTTCTGCTGGAATTTGATTTATAAAAGTCTGCAGATATAGTTGTTGCCGAGTCTTAGTGACTCAGGGTAATTTTTGTAATATATGCTGTTGGTGGTTTTTGATAGTGTTTTACACTGACCGCAATAGTATTCTATCCTGTCTTTCCTATATAGCTAGTTTGGACTCTTTTGCTAAACATTATACTCTGCCTGTGTTTGTTTTCCTTCTCTTGTTTCCCAGTTAATATATGTGGGGGACTTGCTATTCTTTAGGGTTCTGCTCTGAGGCAAGATAGTTTTTCCTACACCCATATTTAGGAGCAGTTAGTTCTTCGGCTGTGCAGAGGTGTCTAGGTCTGGTTAGTTACATCCCACGGCTACTTCTAATTGTGGTGTGTAGTCAGGGATTGCGGTCAGTATAGTTACCAACGACTTCTATGGAATCCGAATGTTTCTCCTAAGTCGTCGGTTCATAACAGAATCCTACCTTTCCAAATCTCTATGGCAGCTCGACCACTAAAAGCGGTGTCTTGCTCCATCCTGCCCCCCCGCATCCATCCTGCCCCCCAAGCTCCATCCTGCCCCCCCCCACATCCATCCTGCCCCCCCCATCCATTTTGTCCCCTTAGCTCCATCCTGCCCTGCTCGCTCCATCCAGCCCCCCCCCCTGCTCCATCCTGCCCCCTCGGGTCCATCCTGCGCCACTCGTTTCATCCTATCCCGCTCGCTCCATCCTGCCCCGCTTGCTCCATCCTGCCCCCCCTGCTCCATCCTGCTCCATCCTGCACCCTGCATCCATGCTACCCTCCGCATCCGTGCTGCCCCCTGGCTCCATCCTGCCCCCCAGCATCCATTTCAGTTCAGGCATTTTAGTATTTTTCACTTCAAGGTTTTTTTTTTTACTACTTTCACAACAGTATTTTTTCAAATCTTGCAGAATTTTGCTTTTTTGAAAAAAATCAGATGATGCAATATTGCGTTCTGACCAATACATTTGTACTAGAGTTCTGGACATGTGCGACACTTTTCATCCGGATCCGGCAAATCCAGCAATTCAGGCACCTCATAAAAACCACTGCTAACTGCGTTTTTAAAAGAAGCCTAAAGTGCCCTTTGGAAGTACACTGAGCTGTAGGCTGATTTTCTGCTAAGGGTAAAAAAGGAAAAAAAAAACCTCTTTAAATCTGATTTTCTAGCGAGTGTGGCGAGCTGAGAGTGACAGAGCGCAAGTGCGACAGAAGTAAGTGTGTGACTTGTGATTCAGTGAGGAGGTGTTTGGGAATCCTGCAACAAATACCTGTGTGAATTGCTGACTGTTTTTTTTTTTTTACCTTTTAATTATATTGGGCTTTCTTAACTTTCTTTTCTCTCTACAAGTTTATAGTCTCTTATTTTACTACCTGTAAGTTAAAGGATTAACTACATTGCACTTAAAACCTGTGGTGTAGCTATACTTACAAGGGGTTAATTAAGGGTGGGGGTGCATAATTAAGGGTTTATAAGAAGCAGCTGGTTGGGGCTTCCAGTCCTTTGGAAGTACACTGAGCTGTAGGCTGATTTTCTGCTAAGGGGAAAAAAGTAAAAAAAAAAACCTCTTTAAATCTGATTTTCTAGCGAGTGTGGCGAGCTGAGAGTGACAGAGCGCAAGTGCGACAGAAGTAAGTGTGTGACTTGTGATTCAGTGAGGAGGTGTTTGGGAATCCTGCAACAAATACCTGTGTGAATTGCTGACTGTTTTGTTTTTTTTTACCTTTTAATTATATTGGGCTTTCTTAACTTTCTTTTCTCTCTACAAGTTTATAGTCTCTTATTTTACTACCTGTAAGTTAAAGGGTTAACTACATTGCACTTAAAACCTGTGGTGTAGCTATACTTACAAGGGGTTAATTAAGGGTGGGGGTGCATAATTAAGGGTTTATAAGAAGCAGCTGGTTGGGGCTTCCAGTCCTTTGGAAGTACACTGAGCTGTAGGCTGATTTTCTGCTAAGGGGAAAAAAGTAAAAAAAAAAAAACCTCTTTAAATCTGATTTTCTAGCGAGTGTGGCGAGCTGAGAGTGACAGAGCGCAAGTGCGACAGAAGTAAGTGTGTGACTTGTGATTCAGTGACTTTGGATTAAGGGAGTTTGGAAGGGAGGACTTACTGAATTGCTGGTTGATTTTGTTAATACTTTGCATTTCTTTTTACTTATCATTTCTGTCTGGTGCAATCCCCATTAGGAAATGAGCTCCATGATTGGCAATGCCATCCAGTGTACATCTTTCCACATGTATGCATTCCTTGACCAGCCGGTCGAGGGTGCATACTGCTGTGTGAGATGTGAGCACGTTGTGCATTTGGAAGCCCAGATACTGGATCTAAATGAACGACTGACAACGCTGAGATCCATAGACAATATGGAAAGGAGTCTGCTGCTCACTGAACAGCTGCTCAATGGGATAGATGTGGGGAGGATGGTAGTATGGAGCTGCAGGACCGTGAGGTAGACAGCTGGGTGACAGTTAGAAGGTGGGGTAGAGGGAAGGGTGCCAGGTAGGCACACCCCAATAAATTTGCTATGTTGGCAGATGAGGGGGGTGTGAGTTCAGGTACAGCACTGCTGCAGCAGGGCATGACCTCTGAAAGCCAGAGGAGTGGCTGCTCCAGTAAGGGGGAAAACAGGAGAGAAGGGCAGGCCAGACAGGTGCTGGTAGTGGGGGACTCAATTCTTAGGGGAATAGATAGGGCAATCTGTCACAAAGACAGAGATCGCCGAACAGTGTGCTGCCTACCTGGCGCTCGAGTCCGGCACATCGCTGATCTGGTTGACAGATTACTGGGAGGGGCTGGTGAGGACCCAGCGGTCATGGTGCACATTGGCACAAATGACAAAGTTAGAGGTAGGTGGAAGGTCCTTAAAGATGATTTCAGGGAATTAGGCTGCAAGCTTAAGGCAAGGACCTCCAAGGTAGTATTCTCTGAAATACTGCCTGTACCACGTGCCACACCAGAGAGGCAAAGGGAGAATAGGGAGATAAATAAGTGGCTCAGGAATTGGTGTAGGAAGGAGGGGTTTGGGTTCCTGGAGAACTGGGCCGACTTCTCTGTTGGCTACAGGTTCTATGCTAGGGACGGGCTGCACCTCAATGGGGAGGTTGCAGCTGTGCTGGGGGAGAAAATGGCTAGAATGTTGGAGGAGTGTTTAAACTAGGGATTGGGGGGAGGGTATTCATTGTATAGGAGGGGAAGATAATGTAAATAGTAACCTGGGCACAAGTAATAAAATTGGGGGTGGCATGGGGGGTGGGGTTAGAACAGTCAATCTAGTAGGAAGGAATAGAGGTAAAGAGAGATGCATAAAGTGCATGTACACTAATGCCAGAAGTCTCACCAACAAAATGGAGGAATTAGAATTGATTTTGTTGGAAAATAATTATGACATGGTGGGGATTTTGGAGACTTGGCTGGACGAGAGCCATGACTGGGCTGTTAATTTACAGGGCTATTGTCTGTTCAGAAATGACCGCACAAATAGGCGTGGAGGAGGTGTATGTTTATACGTAAAATCATCCTTAAAACCCATCCTGCGTGATAATATAGGTGAATCTAATGGAAATGTAGAGTCCCTGTGGGTGGAGATAAGGGGAGGGGGAAAAAATAATAAATTACTGATAGGGGTTTGTTATAAGTCCCCAACAATGATGGAAGTGGAGGAGAATATCCTCATAAAGCAAATAGATGAAGCAGCGACTCAGGGAGAAGTCATTATTGTGGGGGACTTCAACTACCCTGAAATACATTGGGGATCAGAAACCTGCAGTTCCAGCAAAGGTAATAAGTTTTTGAAAACTATGAGAGACAATTACCTTTCACAACTGGTTCAGGACCCAACAAGAAGGGGGGCACTGCTGGACCTAATATTAACTAACAGGCCGGACCGCATATCAAATATACGGGTTGGAGGTCACTTGGGTAATAGTGATCATAACTTAATAAGCTTTCAAGTATCCTTTACTAAGATGTGTAGTAGAGGGGCTACAAGGACACTAAACTTCAGGAAGGCAAATTTCCAACGGTTGAGAGATGACCTTAGTGCAATAAACTGGGACGATGTCCTGAGACATAAAAGTACACAACACAAATGGGAGATGTTTATTAGCATCCTGAATAGGACCTGTGCACAATATATACCCTATGGGAATAAGCATGCTAGAAATAGGAGGAAACCACTATGGCTAAATAAAGCGGTAAGAAGTGCAATATGTGACAAAAAGAAAGCATTTAGGGAATTAAAGCAAGTAGGTAGTGATGAGGCATTAAATAAATACAGAAATTTAAATAACATTTGTAAAAAGCAAATCAAGGCAGCAAAGATTGAGACAGAGAGACTCATTGCCAGAGAAAGTAAAAAGAATCCCAAAATATTTTTTTTAAATAGTCTGGGTGAAATGGTGGATGAGGATGAGGAAAAAGCCAATATGCTAAATGACTTTTTATCAACAGTATTTACACAAGAAAATCCCATGACAGACAATATGATCAGTGATAACAAAAAGTCTCAATTAAATGTCACCTGCTTAACCCAAGAGGAAGTACGGCATCGTCTAAAAATCACTAAAATTGACAAATCCCCGGGCCCGGATGGGATACACCCCAGAGTGCTGCAGGAATTAAGTACTGTCATAGATAGACCATTATTTTTAATATTTAAAGATTCCATAATAACAGGGTCTGTACCACAGGACTGGCGTATAGCAAATGTGGTGCCAATATTCAAAAAGGGGACAAAAACTGAACTTGGAAATTATAGGCCAGTAAGCTTAACCTCTACTGTGGGTAAAATCCTAGAGGGTTTTCTAAGAGATGCTATACTGGAGTATCTGAAGAAAAATAACCTCATGACCCATTATCAACATGGTTTTACGAGGGACCGTTCCTGTCAAACTAATCTGATAAGCTTCTATGAAGAAGTAAGTTCTGGACTGGACCAAAGAAATGCAGTGGATGTGGTGTATATGGACTTTTCAAAAGCTTTTGATACGGTGCCACACAAAAGGTTGATACATAAAATGAGGGCAATGGGGATAGGGGAAAATATGTGTAAGTGGGTTAAGAACTGGCTTAGTGATAGGAAACAAAGGGTGGTTATTAATGGAACACACTCAGAATGGGTCACAGTTAACAGTGGGGTACCACAGGGGTCAGTGTTGGGCCCGCTTCTATTCAATATATTTATTAATGACCTTGTAGGGGGCATACAGAGTAGAATTTCAATATTTGCAGATGACACTAAACTCTGCAGGGTAATCAATACAGAGGAGGACAATTTTATATTACAGGAGGATTTATGTAAAATAGAAGCTTGGGCTGCTAAATGGCAAATGCGCTTTAATGGGGATAAATGTAAAGTCATGCACTTGGGCAGAGGAAACAAAAGGTATAATTATGTGCTTAATTGTAAAACACTGGGCAAAACTGTCACTGAAAAAGACTTGGGTGAATGGGTAGATGACAAACTCACATTTAGTGGCCAGTGTCAGGCAGCTGCTGCAAAGGCAAATAAAATAATGGGATGCATTAAAAGAGGCATAGATGCTCATGAGGAGAACATAATTTTACCTCTATACAAGTCACTAGTGCGACCACACTTAGAATACTGTGTACAATTCTGGTCTCCGGTGTATAAGAAAGACATAGCTGAACTAGAGCGGGTCCAGAGAAGAGCGACAAAAGTCATTAGAGGACTAAGGGTCTGCAATACCAAGACAGGTTATTAAACTTGGGGTTATTTAGCTTGGAAAAACGAAGGCTTAGGGGTGATCTTATAATAATGTATAAATATATGAGGGGACAGTACAGAGACCTTTCTAATGATCTCTTTACTCTTAGGCCTGAGACTGGGACAAGGGGGCATCCTCTACGTCTGGAGGAAAGAAGGTTTAATCATAATCACTTTACTGTAAGAGCAGTGAGACTATGGAACTCTCTGCCACATGCTGTTGTAATGAGTGTGTCACTACTAACATTTAAGAAGGGCCTGGATGCCTTTCTTGAAAACTATAATATTACCAGTTATACATACTACATTCTTTGATAGGGCGTTGATCCAGGGAATTAGTCTGATTGCCGTATCTGGAGTCAGGAAGGAATTTTTTTCCCCCAATGTGGAGCTTAGTGTTGCCACATGGGTTTTTTTTTTTGCCTTCCTCTGGATCAACATGTTAGGCTATGGGTTGAACTAGATGGACTTAAAGTCTTCCTTCAACCTTAAAAACTATGTTACTATGTTACTATGTGCCAGATTTGCCGGATTTTGATGAAAATGCAAGTTGCCGCACATGTCTAGAACTCCATTACAAATACACTAGCCAGAATGCAATGTTGCCACAATGTTGTAGTGTCCGTTTTTTTCAAAAAAGGCGGACTTCTGCCAGGTTTGAAAAAATACAGATGTGAAAGTTCCCTTACATATATGAAAACATATATCCAGTGTAAAAACAGTAATACATGAGCATAGTGTGCCTGACCACTACAAATGCTCATCTTAACTACTTAACTGAACCAATTGCTGTCAGTTTTTTCCATGGGCAGCAGTCAGACAGGCAACATGATAGTAAGAATATAGCTTATGAAGCAGCCAGAGGTAAATATGATGAAGGGGTTGTCCGGTTTTTAGCTATAGATCTGCAGTCACTCCATATGACTGCAGACTTGTGAATACTCACATTGCGCACAGTGCTGTAATGATTCAGAAGGCGCATGACCGCAAGCATGTCATTTGAATACATGCAGTCATGTGCCAACTAGACTTGCACAGCCTCACTTAATGCAACTGTGTTGAGCAAGGCTAGAAACAGTGTAGTCTGAATATGACTAGGAATATTCGCATATTGCATACTTGTGGTCATATGACTGCCCACTCCTAACACTAGCACCATAGCATACTCACAGTGCACAGAGCACATGATGTGAAGATTCACAAGTTTGCAGTCAAATATAGTGACTGTGTATCTGTAGCTTAAGATTCGACAACCCCTTTAAAGTTGGGCCGCTACTCATGGGTCATTGCTTTGGGCTTGTCCCCCAGGTTAAATTTTGCTACCCAACTCCTGATTATGAGAAATATGTAGGGGCAAAGAATGTCTTGCCCCTGAGTCATACAAAGTAAATGCTACATTTAGTCACTGACAGTGGCATTTAAGTGGTTAGAAACAGTGGGCAAAACACAGTTCTCAACATTCACGTCATAGAGAGTCTCTTTTATTTTTTATGGAGATGAGAGGATGAGGAGGGGTAGAATGGAGAAACAAGTAGAGGGATCCACAGAAAATTGGTGGTGAGCTTGCTAACAAGTCCTTTATCTTCCCCAGAGCTGGATTCTTGAATGCATAATTACCCCTTGATAACAGTTCAATAACAGTTCATCTGGGGGGTTTTTCAATTGAACTTACTTAAGATCTTAACACTGGACTCAGTTGTATATATAATATGCCCTGTCCCTTGCTAAAAAGTCAGGATCGCGGCTTGCGGGGAGCTAGCCGCGGTTCTGAAATCTTAGCCGGGAGCTCTCCACGGTGCTTAGAGTTCAGCGCCAGCCGATGCTGAACTTCAGCACCTGGTGTCCGGGAGCCGGATCCAATTTTCTGTCAGATCTGGCGCACATAGACTCCCATGTTAGGGGGCTCCGGATTGCATCGCATCCAGGAGGATCCAGCAGGATCTGATTTGGTCCGATTTTTGCCCCAGACACAAACGCTGCAAGCTGCGATTTTGTTTCCGGGGAAAAAAAAAGAATTCTGCCGAATCCACCCGGACAGCAGAGAACCGGATGGCAAATCACTGCCATCCAGCCCCATATGGCCCCATAGGAACACTTTGGGGCCAAAATCGGATCCGGGGTTGTCTGGTTCACACCGGATAGCCCTGGATCCCTAAAACCATGGTGTGAAGCCGGCCTTACTGGTATGATTTAAATTTTGCACAATTGTAGTTATTATAGTTCTCTAAACTGAGATACTTGGCTTATGCTAAATATATTTGCCAATCATATAAATTCTTTTAGTTTTAAATTAATTATATGTTTCTTCAAACGGCTACATCAATGACAAAAGTATGGTGAATGTATTCAATTACGGTATTTTGCAAGTGTTTATGCCTGAATTGGACTAAATAAGATACATCCACAAAATACAAAAATGTTATTTTTATAGCAAGAAGGAAAAAGGTTTGAGTATATTTACATTACAACGTGGTGTTTTCCATAATTTTAGATTCTGCAGCCTATGTACCCACTCTATGACCTACACACACGAGCACAAGTCAGGCCAGATCCTGAGATCATATTTTAATGGCTTTTCTCACTTTACTTGTTCCAAAAGAGTAGGAGGAAGAGTCAATAGGTTTGCAAATACCAGACGTTACTCTGTAGACCATACTTTCCAAATGTATTTTTTTACGCAGCTGAGCTTTGGAAAAATATAAGAAAAATGAAAAGTCCCTCTTTGTTTTTTTAACTTTTTCCTTCTCACTTAGCTGTACCAAGTGAGAAAAGAAAAATTGAGAACATGGAGGGGGGACGAGGACTCTTTAATCAGAGGCTTTGATAAATAGAAAAATGTTCTAGTCATAATAAAGTGTAGTTTACATCTCAGAAGCAGACGAGAGGGGGGAGTGGTAAAGTGCTGGATTCTACAGATTGCCTGAGTCCAAACAATGAGGTTAAGAAACATAACTGTAACACATTAGTAAACTGACAATGAAATTGCAGTTACTTCACTAGCTCTTTATTAAATAAACATAAGCTGAATTGGACTAGTCTGCCCAAGTTATTTGCAGAGCGCTCAGATTACTAACTCAACACTGCTGAATATCACACGTTCTGAGGCTTCCTAAATCCTCAAAATCTAAATGCATTCCGATAGATGCAGCCCCCGCCCAATAACTATGCCCTCACTTCCTTTTTTTTTTTAGTTTTGCTAGTATTTTTCCATTTAAACCTGTAAAACATGTCAATCATGACAGGAAAAGTTTGATTCATACACATATTAATCATTTAGCATGCATACTGTTGGGATTAGGCTAATTATTGCTTTCCTATATGTGACGCCACTTTTTACTATTTACTTTTTGCGCCTCCTCTATTTCCCCATAGACTGTAAGCTTGCGAGCAGGAGCCTCACTTCTCATGGCAGCTATTGAATTGAGTTACTCTGCAATGTCTGATATTGTCTGTACATGAACCATCTGAATTGTAAAGTGCTGTGGAATATGTTTGACGCTAAATAAAAATTATTTATTTTAATTATTTAACTGATGATACTGATGATATTCATGGAAGATGGATGAAATGCAGTATAGACCCCTATGATGCTGTTAGTTTAAACGTCCTGTTGTTTTTAGAAAATTATCTGCCATTTTCAGAATTAGGCTAGGGTCACACTTAAGAATCAAATTGCGTTCACCGCATCCAGATCCGGATGCGGTGAACGCAATTAGCTTCAGACAAGCCTCAATCCGGGAACCAGATTGCTGAAGCCGCAATCTGGTAACCGGATTGCTCTGGGTGTGTAATCCGGAGCAATCCGGTTACCGGACAGTTTGCTCATCCCTGCTGCCGCAGGGATGAGCAAACTGTTCTCTGTGTTATAAAAGTAGTAATTTTATTATTAAATGTGTGTATACGGCCTCTGGGGGTGCCCACCCCCTTAGAGACCTAGCACGCACTCAGGTGGGCATATAATGATTTTATCTCTTATGTACAGCAGCTGGCTCCTGTCAGCTGCTGTACATTTTTATGAATGAAGCCGGCGGCTTCACTGAGAGCAGTGCTCATACTATACCTATTGTAGGTATAGTATGTGCACTGTCCGAGGTCCTGAAGGCTTATACAGTAAGATCTATGGGCAGCGCTACACATCCTGAGCAATCCGGTTCCCGCATTGCGGATGTTACAACCGCTCCGAAAACTGCAGCCTGCATGATTTTTCACGCAGGCTGCAGAGCCGGAGGTGGTAACTAGATTGCTTGTGAAGCAATCCGGTTTTTATAATAGGCTCCTATGAGGAGCGTTTCCTGATCCGGTTTTGAGATTTTTAAAAACTCAAAACCGGATCAGGTTTAAAAAAAATACGTATGTGTGACCCTAGCCTTAGTTCTAAAGAAACAAACTACTTAGGCCCCCTTCACACCACAATTTTTTCCTGCCTGTGGGGATCCTGTTTTTTGCAGGACCCCACAGAAAGACTGGCCTGGATGTGAAGTTTGGATGCCATTTCTGTGTCTGGATCCGTGATTGGCATCTCAGGTAACCTTCTTAGATTAAGGGGGATAAGTCACAGAAAAATCAAACTGACCAAATGAACAGGGCCTATAGAGTCTGTCTAATGTTTAGGCATTAGGCAGCATCAACATGCATTAGGTTTTTAATGATCGGTAAAGACAGTTACGTCTTGACTGGTCCCCTTCAACTATTGTCTCCACTCCTTAAATGCACTGCTAACCACCTGGAGCTCTCTTATTCTCAAAAGCTAAGAATCTCTGCAATGCTTTAAGGTTAGTGGGATGCACCCAATCAAAAATAGTCTGGACCTTAAAGGGATCCTGTCACCTCCAAAACACCTCCTAAGCAAGCAAAACATGTCTCCTAAAAGCATCCTGTGAAGGTGCATAAAAACATTTTAATACTTACTCATTAGTGATTATAATTAGCAGGGGCTATATTCTTTAGTCACCAGGGCGGGCTGTTTTGCAGCCTCGAGGATCCACCCTCTCTCTGTCTGTGCTGCTGTGATGTGCAGCTGAAGGCAGGACTAATGATTTGCATTCTGTGAGTGATAGAGAGGGGGAGGGAAAAGCCTGCACAAGCAGAGCACACAGACAGAGAGAGGGTGGATCCTCGAGGCTGCAAAACAGCCCTCCCTGGTGACTAAAGAATATAGCCCCTGCTAATTCTAATCACTAATGAGTAAGTATTAAAACGTTTTTATGCACTTTCACAGGATGCTTTTAGGAGACAAAAGGAGTGTGAGATTAGTGATGGGATGCTGCAGGGACATGTTTTGCTATCTTAGGAGGCGTTCTTGAGGTGACAGGATCCCTTTAACGTAATTCACCTGAAACCCTGATATCGGGACCAAATGACTTCCAAAATGAACCTGCTAAAATTCAAATTGATGTTTCTGCAGTTTGGAAAATTAATATCATGCAGAATTTGAAGAACTTGGTGAACATGTTTATGATGCTCCTCACAGTATTGGAAGTAAATTAAAATGTCATCAAAATAAATTATCACAAATCTACCCACCAGTGAGCAAAAAACTGCCAGAGCATTAGTCCACCCTATCAGCATCACAAAATGTTCAAAGTGACCCTCGGGTATATTGAAAGCGATTTTCCACTCATCACCTCACTGTACATGTATGAGGTTATACTCCCCTCTCAGATGAATTTCAGAAAACCATTTGGCTAGTTAATCAAACAGGTCAGGAATAAGGTCTTAAGCTGGGGTCTCAAACTCCAGGCCTCAAGGGCCGCACACCATCCAGGATTTCCATAGCATTTGACAGTTGGTAATCAAATTGACAGCTGTGAAATTCTAAGGATACCCCTGAAAGGATATGGATGAATCTCACTAAAATCCAAGCATTGACGCAACCTTCATCCTTTTTCCTTGACAAAGAAAAACCCCATGGTTACTGTAGAAGTGGACGGCCATATATGCTCCATTGCCAGACTCTTTTGGACATACTCTTTCAAAACATCTCATTTTGGAAGAGAGTGGTTAAACAAACAAGACTTGGTCATGTTTTATAAATGTGATTATTCAATCGTGTAACCAATGCAGAGGAAGAACTTCACACTCAAACTCTGAAAATATATCCTCAAAATCCTGAATGAATCCAGGAAGATAAGGTCTTACAGACACCAAGGACTTGGATAAACAACTAGAAAAACAAAATTTCTCCCCAGACTTAATCTCACGAATCTCCCAATTGATGGTAGGATTGTGTTCAACCAAACAAGGTATGCTTTATACCGGTTTACCAGGTAAAAAAGGAAAGACTGTTAGTAACATTAATTCTGTGTGTAATTTTCCCACTTTCATTTCCACCTCATAGATCTTAGAAGTAACATGACTTTGAGCAAAAGTCGACGGGATATTTGTGGATCCAGACATATTGCTGGTCCCTCTACACGTGCATTCGCCATGATGACGGCTTGGAGGCCGCTAGATTCTTTTTGGAGATGGCCAGTAGGGACGGCGCGATGAGTGACCTAATACTCAAGCTGCTGCGCTTTGCCCTGACACACAATTTTTTCATTTTTAAAGACAAGAGTTATTTACAGAGGCGGGCACTGCGATGGGCGTGGCCTGTGTTCCCTCGTGCGCCAACCTTTTCCTAGGTTACTGGGAGAGGTGGCTTTTTCGCGGCAAGGATGCAGCGGACTGCGCCCATGTGCAGTGCTGGTACTGCTTTATTGATGATTTATTGCTATTGTGTCAGGGCACAGTGGAGCAGCTCGACTGTTTTATGGGCAGACTGGGCATTAACCCTTTTAATATTAAACTAACTTATAAGTTTGATACTAACAAGGTAGAGTTTTTAGACATCTCTATCATGGTGGGTTCGGATCGCATGATTGTAACAGATGTATTCCAGAAACCCACAGCTGTTAATGCCCTGTTACACGCATCGTCTGCCCATAATGTGTTTACGATTCGCGCTGTTCCTATCGGTCAGTTCCTTCGCATTAAACGCATATGCTCCTGTGAAGAAATTTTTGAGAAGCAGGCAAGAGACTTGGCATCACATTTCCGGGAGAGAGACTACAGCAAGCGCAATATCAAAAAAGCGTATATCAGGGCTAAACACACCCCAAGGGCCAAACTTCTCTACATGGGACGGGGAGGTCAGGGGAGGAAACAATTGGATAATCTAGTCCGGTATATTACCACATTTAACCAGGGGTGTGGAACAATACGGTCAATCTTGCAACGTCATTGGCCAGTCTTGCAGTCTGACCCTCATTTGAGGGACTCATTGTCTGAATTTCCACTTATGACATCAAGCAGGGCACCAAACCTGTGCAATGTACTTGTTAGGAGCCATTATGTTCCATATATCCCACCTTTGTTCAGGTCAAATCGACCCTTGAGGGGCTGTTTTCAGAGTGGGCACTGTCTTGCCTGCAGCAATGTCGTTCGCTCAACCTCATTCATGTCGTCCGATGGTACCAAAAGTTATGCTATTCAAATGTATGTCAACTGCAGCATCCGGTACGTTGTATATTATGCCATGTGCGGGTACGGGTTGATATACATTGGGCTTACATCTAGAGAAATACGTAGACGGGTGAGGGAACATGTGAATGGCATTGCTGCGGCACAGACAGTGAAGGATCCATCGACATTAAAAACGTTGCCCCATCACTTTCGGACACATCATTGGTGTCACCCAGTCTCCCTGAAGGTCAGGGGGATTGATGTCATTCAAGTTGGTGCCCGTGGTGGTGACGTAAAGAGGGTCCTCGCCCAACATGAGACCAGATGGATAACTACCCTTGGTACGATGGTACCCAGGGGTCTAAATGAAACCCTGAGTTTTGCTCCGTTTTTGTGATAACTGCCCCTTGATTTCTCTGTCATGTGTACCCACGTGATTTAATATTGTTTATTTATTTTTGTTGATTTTTTATAGAATTTGAGCACTATCTTCCCATCTAGGCTTTAGGTGTATGCTGCACCGCATGATTGGTTTTTGCATCATCTACTGAACTCTGGAAGATCCAGTGTACCATCTGGCAATATTTTGGAAAAGACTTGGCTATGCGTTATTTTTTATTAATATATATATATGATATATTACCCATGTGATTGCATGTATTGTTACTTGCTGCTAAGTCTTTTTTGAGTGCCTTTTCTATTTTGTGGATGCAATTACAGCATCCTATGTATTTGATGCTGAGACCTAGGAGTACCTTTTTTCCATTTGGGCAGCAGGGGTTAAGTCACTTCTACCACAACGTCCGGAGTGTCTCCTCCCTCCCTCGGCCGGTGGGCACAGCGTCTCTAACCGCGGGTGTGCATGCCCGGGAGCCATAGCAATGCGTTCTGGCTCCCGGATGTGCGCGTCATGGCGGTGACGCTTGCGCACTTCCGGTGGAGGCGGAGCGGACCAGAAGCAGCCGGAAGCACACAGGTGGCAGTCACTAGTGGTAAAATGACGCTGGTAGGATATAAAAGCCAGGGGTGGGTAGTGAGCCCTTATCCCCCTAATGAAGTTATAACAGCATAACGAAACGTACGTTGGGGTTCGGACCCGGGGATCCTCCACTGCAGGAGCTTGTTTCTTACAGCGCTGGTAATATGATGCTTTCTGTGTACACAGGGTAATTCAGGGCCGCCCTAGGGCGACAACCTTAGACCTGACTTTGGGCTGTAATAGATCTCAGATTTTTGTAGAATGCACTTGCACTTTATTTTGTTTACATTTGTCCTGAGCTCTGTCATATTTGTGATCGCCCATTGTTTTTTAGTCCTTTGTATAACCATCCATTGTGATATATATGCTGTGTACTGTAAATTGATATGTATGTAATTTTTGCCATTGCTGTACTGAACCTGCTCCAGCACCTTTCCGTCCATTATTTACAATCTGATGCCAGTTGATTTGGGGCAATGAATACTTTGTGCACACTTTCCTCTCCTTGTCCTTTATATATTTATCATTATTCCCGAGTTTTCATGGTTTGAGTGTGTTACAGTCTCACTACCCATGTGTTATGGCTCATATGGAATTAATTCTAATCCAATAACACAGTTCCCTCGTTGCACTCTCTGCGGGCTCCAATTTGCATAGGTTTCGCCAGTGTCCACTGAATTAGAAAAGAAGTCACTGACACATCTTTAAATGTGTCTTTATCCCTAAGATGTCTATCCAAATGAACAGTCAGTGACATAGCTTCCTCCAGAGGTAATGAACGAGGTCTGACTGTATGCCTTCATGTCACTGCTCTGGCTAGAATGTCCCAGATAAAACTGACTGCAGAGAGCCAGGTCATTCCAGAATGTTTCTACTGCCTAACATCTGAATTGAGAGAAGTAGTTCTCCACTTTATGATTTCTCTGTATCAAGTGTCGAATAATTTACTCAACAACCTCAACCTTATTGGGGTCATCATAAATAAGACCAAGTGCAAAAAAAAATGCCCAAAGAGGAAAATTCTTCAGACTCCAGCAAAAAAAAAATGCCCAAGCCTAAAGATCCCTTCAGAGCAAAGGCAGCACAATACCCACTCATTGATTTTCTCCTCCAGAGGAAACAGGACGGAGATGAAATACAGTTTACATGGAGAAAGAAAAGTTGAAAACTTACTTCGGCCCCCATCAAAGCAGTCCTGTATTTTTATCTTAGGGCCACTTTACACACACCAACTTATCTGTCCAACTTTTGACCAACTTGCTGGTTGCAGTGAAATCATGGACACATTGTTACATTTGTACATAGCCACAAAATGGAGCAATGTGTCCATGATTTCACTGCAACCAGTTAGTTGGTCAGAAGTTGGACACAGAAGTTGGTGTGTGTAAAGTGGCCCTTAGGCTCAGGAGAGTCCTTTGTAGAGACAGAAACTGCATGTTGTAGGCGCAGTTTGATCTCCATCACCTCCAAAGACAAGGGCTGTAAACATCAATAAATAATGTTTCCCACATGTCTACATTACATAAACACCATTTTTTAAATTTTTTTTCTTAGAAAGTCAGAAGGGTTAAAATATACAAAACCATATTTTTATAGACCGCATCACATTTGAGGTAACTTTCAGGGGTACCTGCGACAGAAAATACCTAGAAATTACACCACATAAAAAATTGCACCCTTCAAGGTTCTTAAAACCACGTTCAAGAAGTTTATCAACCCTTAGGGTACCTTTACACGCGGCTACATTTCTAGGGTGGCTACAGGTAACTTACTGGTTGCAGTGAAATCATGGAGACAAGGTTCTATCTTGTTGCTGTGTACAAATGGAATAATCTCTCCATGATTTCACTGCAACCAGTAAGTTACCTGTAGCCACCCTAGAAATGTAGCCGCGTGTAAAGGTACCCTTAAGGTGCTTTAAAGGAATTATGGACCACACAGTTTGTTGTTATGGCATGATTTTATAGTGTGACAATACCCTCCATGTTATCAATGTGGAAGGAAGAAATTTTAATTTTATTTTTTTTCCCACAAAAATATTGCTTTGGGACATTTTTTTCATTTTCACAATGGTAACTGGAGAAAATGGACATGGCAGAAAAACTTTCACCCCATAACTGACCCTATTCTATAAACTAAACGCCTCAATGATGGTGTGCTACAGGATTCTATACCATTACACGGTGAAGAAAGAATAATTACATTTTTTTTAACTGTAATGTTGTTTTAGACGTAAGGTTTTTCTTTTTAGAAGGCTAATAATTATAAAATGGAGCACACAGTTTGTTGTGTAATTTTTCCTGAGTGCGTCAATACCCTTCATGTAATCGGGAACTACTTTTGAGGCACAGTGCAATGCTGAGAAGTGAAGGAGCGTCATATTGGTCTTCAGAATTTGCTGGACTGGTTTGCGGGTGCCATGTCAAAGTGGCAGAGCGGCTAAAGTGCCAGAACATTTTACAAACTTCACCCCTCAATGAATTTATCTAGAGGTGAAATTAGTATATTGACATTACAGGTGTGTAACTGAATTTTATACCATTGGGCAGTGATGAAAGCATAATTACATTTTTTTCACTAAAATTTTGTTTTATCTCCAAGAAAAATATGGACCACACATTTAGTTGTTATGGCATGATTTTATAGTGTGACAATACCCTCCATGTTATCAGGAACCATTTTTGAAATACAGTGCAAAGCTCAGTGGTGAAGGAGCGCCATATTGGACTTCAAACTTTCCTGGAATAGTTTGCAGGTACCATGTTACATTGGTAAAGCCTCTGAGGTGCCAAAACCGCCAAAATCTCACACAGTAGCCGCACTGTGCTGTCAGGGTTCATGTGAGTTCATGCAGCATGAACTTACATGAACTTTCCCACAGCCACAGTGCACAGCTCAGCTACATCTCTGGTAGAGGTTCTTTACCAGGGGTGTAGCTGAGCTAAAGAAGAAAACTGGATTGGACTACGTCGGACGGAAGATAATTTTTTAATAAAGATGGAGTCTAAGCCATTTTCTGGGGTGGCTGCGGGCTGCAATTGACAGCGGGGGGGCCCAGAAAGCTTGGGCCTCCCTGTGCTGTGGATTCCAGCCCCCAGCTGCCTAGTTGTACCTGGTTGGACATAGAAATAGCGCGAATCCCCATGAAATAGGGCTTCCCTACATTTCTGTTTCCAGGCATAAATAGACACCTGGGGGTTGGTGGCAGCCCGTTCCTGCCTGCTATACCTGGCTGGCATACAAAAAGACAGCGAAGCCCACGTCGAAATTTTTCTGAAAAATTCATAAAATAATTTTTTAAAAAAAGGCACTGCATCCTTATTAACCCCTCGACCATCATCTCTGTGACAGAGTAGATGGTCGAGGGGTTAATAAAGATGCTGTCCCTTTTTTGGATTGTGTTATGGATTTTTCATAAAAACCTCTACGTGGGCTGCCGTCTTTTTGTATGCCAGCCAGGTACAGCAGGCAGGAACGGGCTTCCCCCAGCCACCAGCTGCCTATTTGTACCCGCCTGGAAACAGAAATATAGGGAAACCCTTTTTTCATATTATTTCATGAATTTCATGAAATAATTAAAAAAAAAATGTGTGGGGCTTTGCGTTATTGCTATGTCCAGCGAAGTACAACTAGGCAGCTGGGGGCTGGAATCCGCAGCGCAGGGAAGCCCAAGCTTTCCAGGCCTCCCCACTGTGAATTGCAGCCTGCAGCCACCCCAGAAAATGGCGCGTTCATAGAAGCGCTATCTTCTGGCGCTGTATGCAGCTCATCCAGGGCCCTGGTGCAGTGGCTCACTGGGTAATAAAGGGGTTGGGGCCAGCTTTGTAGCTAGCCTTAAGCCCGAAATTCATGGGGTCGCGCCAATATTAGAAATGACCGCCATGAATTTCTAGTAGAGTTTAAAAAAAAAAAAAAAAAAAACACAGAGGAAAAATTCTTTATAGCAAAAGTAACAAAACAACACTTAGACTCCATCTTTATTAAAAAATTATCTTCCGTCCAACGTAGTCCAATACAGTTTTCTTCTTTAGCTCCGCTACATCTCTGGTAGAGAACCTCTACCAGAGATGTAGCTGAGCTGTGCGCTGTGGCTGTGGGAAAGTTCATGTGAGTTCATGCTGCGTGAACTCACATGAACCCTGACATCACTGTGTAGCTACTTCAAATGAACAGCTGATCAGCATCTGCTGATCATTTGAAAGAACCAGCCGGAAAGCCAGCGGTGAGAAGACTTCACAGCCGGCTGTCCTGCTCTGTGCTGCACTCCCTGATGCCCCTTCATCGCTCCCCTCACCGCATCCCCGCCTGATCCTAAGTTAGGACCGGGCGGGGGGAGAAGCTCCAAGGAGTGGGGAGGGGGCATCAGGGAGCTGGGAGCACAGCACAGAGCAGGAAAGCCTTCTCACCGCTGTCGCCGGCTTCCCAGCCCTGGTCCTGAGCTCCCCACTCCCTGGTGCTGCGCTCCCTGCCTGGTCCTAACTCAGGATCGGGATGTGAGGCAACGGGGGGAGCGGAGGATCGGGATGGGAGGCTGCAGAGGATCGGTCTGAATGATTGTTTAAAATCTGGCGGCTTTTTACCGCTGGCTTTTAAACAATCATGCCCCCATTTCAGCCTTTTCCTCTGCCCGCAGACCACTTTATAGGGTTCTTTTGGTGAATGAACTGTTATCAAACAATACCTCGAACTGACGAGTTTGAAGCTAATTGTTCGCATTCGTCGAATGACTCTAACATCGCCCAAAACAGTTCGAATTTGAGATTGGCGAATATTTCGAATCAAACATCGCTCATCTCCAGTTTTAACCTCAGATTTCCAATTTTCACAAGTGGAATCGGGAAAATAGACCTCATAATGTGTTACACAATTTCTCTTGAACGTGGCAATACCCTACACGTGGATTTATAGTAATGATTGGCAACACGTCACAGTTTGGAAGGAAAGGAGCGCCCTTTGACTTTCGGAGCACAGATTTTCCTAGATTAGTTTGCAGACTACATTTGCAGAGCCTTCTAATGCCAGAACACCAGAAACCTCCTTGAATGACCACATTTTGGAAATTAAACCTCTCTGGAAATTCATCTATGGGTGCAGTGATGATTTTGTCTTTGGAAAACACTGTAACACAGTGAATGTTGCAGAATTAAAAATTGCAAGTAAGGCCAGTACATTGCGCCCTTCTCGTGCCCTGTAAATTAAGTGGGCTCTCCTCACACCAATAGTAAACTTCTAGATGTTAACTGTGGTTTAAGCAATTTCTGGTGCTCAGAAGGGATTAGGGCAAATGTATTTGAGAGCGCAGATTTTTCTGATTTTATTTTTTTGGGCAGGGGAGTATATAGCACTTTTCCAGAGTCTTTGTGCTACCAGTAACGTGGAAGCCACCAATATTTCCATTGACAGATGATGGACCTGAGCAACCTGGGTTGAGTTGAATGCCATTTAGTGGCGATTTTCATACAAATCATTTTGGATCAGTTCATATTTATCATGTGCTTTATTTTGGGCATATACATTAGAGTTTCTGTCTACATCTCCAAAATACATGATTCAGGTGAAACCCCAGATGGATCCATTCACTAATGAGGCAGCAGAGTTACTGGACTCTCTTTGCCCTCTGTTCAGCTGTGTTCTTCTTTTCAAAGGTGCACAACACTTTAGTTGACCCCACTTTTATGCACCCCTAAAATGGCAGGTAAAGAGATGGACATCGCTAGTTCACAGGTCAGATGGGAGTTCAAAGTGACTCAATCTGCTTCATTACTCTATTCTTTTGGGAATTTTATCTGAATCACATTTTTCAGAGACTTATACGTAATCCCCAGTGTAAGTGCCCAGCGTAGAGTGCAGGTTAAATGTAAGCCAAGCCTTACTGCGATCATTGGGAGGCAGAATAGACAAATCAAAAGTGGTTGAAGAATTGACTATTTTTTAAGCTGTTCACCTTGAATTAGTGATTAAGCAGCTTTATTCCTCAGGTCAGTATGATCACAGCGATTCCAGATTTATATAGGTTTTTTTTTTAGGTTTGGCTACTATCACACTAAAAACACTTTTTTTTAATAATATAAAGGTTTTTTTTGCATCACCAAATTCTGAAGGCTATCGTTTTTTCATTTTTCTGCCGACAGAGTCATATGAAGACTTGTGAGTTGAAGTTTAATTGGTACCATATCATGTTTGTTGATAACTTTCTATCCCACTTTTTGTGAGGCAGAATCAAGAAGAAACAGCAATTAAGAAACTGCTTTTTTGGGGGGGTTATCCTGTTCACCATGTTTTAACACCATGTTTTAAAAGTGGTAAGACAGATTTATTCTTCTGGTCAGTATGATTGCAGCAGCTATACCATGTTTAAATGCATGTGAATTTTTTATCACATTTGATTCCACTTTTTTGGTGGTATGATGAAAAAGCATGATATTTTTGATGCGTTTTTTATTTATTATTTTCCAGTGTTCACTGAAGAGGTTAAATCGTGTGATAGTTTTCTATACCATTATATCTATAATACTCTGATCACTGATATAATCCATTGCAACTGTATGGCCTAAGCGGCTTGCTGGCTGACCTTGAGGTTGTAATGTCATGATGACCTTGGGTTGACACAGCATTGATAGGGCTCCGATAATCACGTTGCATCGGTGAGAATGCACTCCCTCTTCCAGCCTTCTTTGAAAACCAGGTCTTGGCTGTCACATAAGATGAACTCCCAATGGCAAGATCCTGTGACCGCAAGATCACCAAGATGTATCCATATTTATTGACATATCATAGGTTGGGAACTTCTTGCCAATCAAGATGTATTGATACATCCAAGACTGTGAAATGGTTAAGGAACTGATGATACTGAATGTATTATTTTATTTATATATATTTATTGTAATTTTAAAATGTTCTTTTTAATTTTTAACTCTATTTTTTAGTCCTCTTAAGACTGCGATTGTCTGATTAATAGTCAGACAAAATACCACAATATAGAACTAAATTACCACAATACTGTACTAACATATCACAATATAGCAATACCAAAATATAAGCGTCACAGGAGTACCAAGATAGCTGTTCCCTGGATCCCTGGATAAATGAGTACTGATGGGTTACTATGGCTTACAGGGATGTTGATGGCCCCATGCTTGTCATTATGGTTCTCCTGTGAAATCCAGTATTTTGTACAACACCCCTTCCTTCCAGATCCTAGTTTAAAAGCTTTTCCACCTTTCTGACCATTTGTTGTCCAACACAGGTACACCATCCCCATTTGACAACTTAAAAACATAAATCAAAAGCAGAAAGGTGCACGTTAATATAGAATTTTTTAAAGCAAAACTCCAGCATTTTCTTTTATTTCACTGCTGGAGTGGTGCTTTAGATTAAGGGTACCATTACACGTCGCAACATTGCATGCAATTTCACTGGCAATTTGCTGGTTGCAGTGAAATCATGGACACATTGTTCCATTTTGTTCCCGTGTACTAAATCAGACAATGTGTCCATGATAGATGAAGAGAAGGAAAAATAGTATGGAATTGAGCGCTAGAAAAGACCAAGGAACTAGATATCTAGTTCCTTGGTCTTCTCTAGCGCTCAATTCCATACTATTTTTCCTTCTCTTCATCTATTGCCCTCCTCCCTTCGGGGTGTGGTATGAGAGCTGCTGAAGGAGAGACCTTGTTGAACATGTAATAGAGTTGCCTCCCTTGTGGTCAAGTGATCAGGCCCGGTGGACACGGTAAATACTACCTCAGAGCTTTGCCGCACGGAGCCAAGTGGAAGGCCTTTCAAGGAAAAGTAGATCGATCACACACTCACCCCATACTCTGTTCCCTGTTGTGCGGTGCACAACAGTTCCAGGTGAGTGTATCCCGGATTAACCCTTAGTCCAGTGTGGGATTAGCGTGGCGCAACCTTTCTCTTTTTTTCCTTTCACAAATGTGTCCATGATTTCACTGCAACCAGTAAGTTGCAAGTGAAATTGCATGCAATGTTGCAACGTGTAACGGTACCCTTAGGCCCCCTGCCCCATGTCTTATACTCTAGCATCTTCATCTGTTATCCGCGTTGCCCCAGTCAGTCTTCAGCTAGTTGTGATCTGTCGACTGCACCATTGTTTCATGGAGCGAGCTGAAGATCACAACTCGATGCTACTCTGTGAGAGCTTTGCATTCTCTCACAGACTTTTAGAGTTTGGGATTTAACATCTGCCTTCTAGCCAGTCAGAGGTGACAGTCATACGATGGCACCACATGACCACAGCAATGCTGAAAAAAGGTGGAGATGCTAGAGGGTGAATATAACACCAGGGGCAGATGATTTACATATAAAGCACCAATCTACCTGTGAAAATATCCCCCGAAGCAGTGCTTTAAATAGTTTCATAAAGTTTATTTTAAAAAAATATGTTTGTCTATTAACAGAAAATATCCTTGCTGTGAAGAGTAATTAAATGAGTTTTATCCTGTATCAGAACTCATTGTACACAGTAGTATCCCGGATTCCTTTTATACACAAGGCTGGAGTTATAACAAGCCACATTCATTAGTCCTAATATGGGCCATGAAATTTTAGATATAATTTAGGTTCAATATCTAATAATGGACTCACACTTTAACAGAACTTTAGTATGCTGTATTCATTGTCTCTTTTTTAAGTGCTCATATACAGTATTTGCCTTTTTAAATAAGGTTGCTGCATGACTTCTATACTTGTTAAGCCAATAAAAATATTAAGTCAGTTTCTCCATTCACTGACTGAGGGAGACAGTTTGAGAGATATTTAAAGTTTTTTCTATGCCACTTACTCAATAACCTTTAATGTCTACGAAGTTCCTCATGATGACATCAATGGAACTTTGGTGAACTAAAAACATTTTTGAATTATGTTCTGAATAACCATAGTCAGCCCACTTTGTTTTTGTTGCCCTTTCATTCATATTTTATTATGGTGAGAAATTAAATACACATATTTCAGGCATTCTTTTTGTGCTTCTATAAAATTAACTTTCAAATGAAGTAAGCAAGTGAATTAAAATATCCACTCTAACTGAACAGTCATATGCTACAAAGTTCTGCCATACTCAGCTGATCATGCTCACTCTGGTGACTGAAACCAGCCCCAAGGGCCAAATGATAGTGTCATGGCAAGATGTAGTGAGTCATGCATTGCTGCTAAAAGAAAATGTAAAATATATCCTCTAAAGGGGTGGGTGTTCTTTCTAGTGGCTTTCCAATATGACTAAAAGAAAAGTGAAGAGAGTATGAGTCTAAACTACCATATGTGTTGCTTAAATACCATGAGGATGAGATCAGAAGTGACAGATATGTTGCTTAAACTTTTCAAATTCCTTATTCCTCTGAATGTAGCTTGTAGAAATTCATGTGCTTGCCCAAAAAACATCCAGCCGAAGAAAAAAAACTATTATATATGAAAGTGTTCTAATAGTGCTGAGAGGAGAAACAGCTCTAGGGCTCGGACACACTGGCGTGAAACTCGGACGAATGCAATGCGAGAGAAAATTGCATTACGGTTGGACCAACGTTAGTCAATGTCCAAGAACACATTTCCGAGTGTCGGACGATTTTTTTCTCATCCGATTCACAGATGAAGAGTCAGTCACAGCATGCTGCGATAGTATGCGAGTCACGGACGAGACTCGCCAATGCAAGTCTATGGGTCCGACAAAAAAGACGGACCACACTTGGGCCGCACACGGACCATCCGAGTCGGATCCGATTTTTAATTGATTCATTATCATTCTGTAGCTCAGACAACTGTAAAGAATTTTCCTGTAAATGATTATAGCTGCTATAGAGTAATAGCTGCTGTGTAAAAAAACAGATTGCTCTCGGACAGCACTCGGATGTGATCTGAGAAAAATGTCAAACACTCGCATAGCAGTTGGATGCAAAACGGACTAAAAATCGGATGACACTCGTCCGACTCTCGGATACGTCAATCGGACCATTTTTTCACAACGCCTTAGGCTGAAGGCACACTGAGCTTGCGCTTCGCGAGAGTGCAATGCAAGGGAACATTGCATTGCATTTGGACCAGTGTTGCCATATCAGGCAGGGCACACTGGTGCGTGTCCCCTGCACTGAACTCGCACTGCGAGTCAAATGCGAGTTCAGTCACAGCATGCTGCGACTGAATTCGTGTTTGTCGTGTGAGAGGCTAATGATAGTCAATGCGTGCAAGGAAACTGTGCAAGTCACTCGTGCATGTGCTATTGTCCCGACACAGGAAAGCCCATTAGCTATTATATCTACAGATAAAGATGTGTAGCTATAATAGTTTTGTCGGCCTTTGCGCTGCTTTGACAGCATCATTTTTTAAATTTCCTGGGCTTAATCAGCATATTAACCACATCTGCAGCCTCTGTGCTGCATGTCAGCAGGGAGGCTGCAGATGCGGTTGATAAGCTTGTTATGTATGCTTAACCCCATGTTTCTGTCATGCCAGTTTGTGTCTAGTTATGTTCACACTCCCTGGACACAAACTGACAAGTCTGAATGTGTCAGCAGGGGTTAATGCAGTTTTTTAAGAAATGCCGCCAATTACCGCTATTCATTAAATTACTGTATTCTCCGGTGATGTGCATTACTCAGGAGGAGCTGTCCATGGTCCTGTACTGTAATAGCGTGAATTTATAGCCCTGGTCCTTGGTACTGAAAGTTCATGCTGTTACAGTACAGGAGCTCTCCATGGTCCTGATCGTTATAGCTGGGTGCTGAAGCTGTTCAGACTGCGGTCAGCACCCAGGTATAATGATCAGGACCATGGAGAGCTCCTGTACTGTAACAGCGTGAACTTTCAGTACCAAGGACCAGGGCTATAAATTCACGCTGTTACAGTACAGGACCATGGACAGCTCCTCCTGAGCCCTGCACACCGCCGGAAAATACAGTAATTTAATGAATAGCAGTAATTGACAGCTTTTATTAAAAAACTGCATTAACCCATGCTGACACATTCTGTCATGTTAGTTTGTGTCCAGGGAGTGTGGACATAACTGGACACAAACTGGCATGAAAGAAACATGGGGTTAAACATACATAACCGGCTTATCAACCTCATCTGCAGCCTCCCGGCTGACATGCAGCACAGAGGCTGCAGATGTGGTTAATATGCCGGTTAACCCCAGGAAATTTAAAAAATGATGCTGTCAAAGCAGCAAAAAGGCAGACAAAGCTATTATAGCTACACATCTTTATCTGTAGATATAATAGCTATCAGTCTTTCCTGTGTCGGGACAATAGCACACGCGCGAGTGACTTGTACAGTTTCCTCGCACGCATTGACTATCATTAGCCACTCACGACCCGCGGACTCACGGGTGAATATATTTCCCTTGCAGTCAGCGTCACCAGTCCCCTGGTGGGGATACATCAATTTGATTGCCATTGCGCTCCCCTGGAGCAAAGGATGGCAGGGGCAGGAACTTCTTTTCCCGCTCCTGGCTGGCATGACCCACGATGAGGGGCACTGGCACGCCCCGTGCCAAGCACATGGCATCAGTCTTTTTGGCCCGCCATTATGAGGATTCGTTTCACATAGTCCAAACACAAGTTAAATAAAGTCTTTTCAGCACACAGTGCCCGTGTTTAACGGGGAAGGTTGTCCGGTTCGTGACGCCAGGAAAACTGATGCGCCCCCAGGCTATGGAGTATTCGGTAACCGGGCTGATGCTGTCTCTCTGGGGTATCACGGTAGTTGTGACCTGGTCCCATGGCCTGGGATCAGTTCAAAAGGGGATTATTTACAGGGGATTTGTCGTGACACCTCCCGGGGTATGTGGTTAGTAGAACCACCGCTGCTGTATTCCTGCTGGGGACGGTGACTTGGGGCAGCATGGATGATAAGCCATCCTCGGGTAGGGTTGAGGGTCCCCAGGGCAGGTGTAGTGGTATTGGATGGGCCTAGTGAGGGATCATGTGAAGTGCAGTTCACTTACTTCAAAGCTGCAGCTCTCTAGCCAGAGTGCAGGGATGACAGTCTGTGGCTCCTCAGGCGGGACTTAACTGCGATGCTGGAAGTAAACAGTCTCAGGCAGTGATGAGCTTACTGGGTACTTTACTTAAGGTCTTCAGCATTAGTTCACAACAATTCACAGCTCTTTCCATACAGTTCACACAATTTACACTGCTCCGGGCAACTCAAACTATGCAGCTCAGGTAGCATTTCTGTGTTGCTCCCTCAAAGTCCTTTCAGGCCTCTCTCTCAGTGTTAACGTAATACCTCAGCCCCGGGTTCAGTCTGGTCATTGCGGACTCACGAGTCAGGGTCACCAGTCCTAGTGTGATTACTGTGTCCTAGTTCGTGGTAGAAAGTTAGGCTGCAACAAATAAAGTTTCTGCTCCCCACCGGTGTGTCTCGTGATTAGGGTCTGGAATCCCCGGTCACTTCTTCAGAGCCGGTTTTCTGGTTTTGGCCTAGCTCTCCAGTGTCCCGGGTTCAGGTATGTGGGCACACCAGACTCCTTCTGTCAGTCACTGTTTCAGCTCAGGGTTCCTCCGGACAGCTAAGATGTGTGCGGCTGCTGGGCCCTTGTCCTCCCACCTTCTCAACTGTATATCTCTTTCAGTTTCCTTTTCCTTCCCATCACTTCCAGGCTATGGAGTGGGCTTACTCTCCTAGGATCTGTGCCTCTCAGGATTCTGCACCTCCAGGGAACCCAAAACTGTCTGGGAAGCCTTCCTCACTGCTTCTCCAACCACCTTCTCTCTCCGGTGTTCCTCTCTGACTAACTAACTTCTGGTCTTGCTCCACCCACTTGTCAGTGTCCACCTACGTTCCATCCACATTGCTACACCCACCACCCCTTGCCCAACCTAGAGTCCTAGGCGTAGGGTCGGTGTTTGTGCAGTGTGGGTGTGTTTTTAACCACCTTGCTTACCTGGCTGCACTTCCCACTGTGGCCTCCTGGTTTCAGGGGCGCCACATATGGGCAGACTCCAGATTTCTCCAACAGCCAATCACAGACGCCAATTTTCGGACAGCATCTGTGATTGGCTATTGGGTCCCTCTGCAGTGAATATCCAGGAGGATTATGAGCGGCCCGAATGTACAAGTGAAGGGATGGCAGGATGGTGGTATAATGCTGCTGTTTAATAACTGTTTGCTTTCTTTTAACAGCCTCCCGCCCCACCCCATACCTTCGATGTAAGTCCAAGTTTGGGGTTCGAACTCAAGTTCGAGTCACATTCGGCCCTAAACTCGGATTTTAAAAAAACTTCGGGTGAAGTCGCCGAACCCGAACATCGGCGGGTTCGCTCATTACTATTAGAGATACTTCTCTAATTACCCGTATAAGGAGGAATCAATGTTTTTGTTTTTTTAAAGGGAACCTGTCACGCCCTTTGGGCATTTTTTTTTATTGGCTTTTTAGAACATAATCGGAGAGGATAACATAGTATAGGATATAACATCCACAATGACACTGTAGATTACCAGAAGTACATATACAAATCCTTCTTGTTAGGCAACATGTCCATAAATGGATCTCAGTCAATGCCTTGTAACACAAATTTTGGTGAAATAATGAAAGAAAAGACAGGCTGAATGTCTAGAAGGGTAATACTGGAAGGAAGAGAATCTTTTACTCCTCACCCGACGTTAACACTGCTACCACCCTCTACAACTCCACACTAACTGTGGCTCTCGACGAGGCTGCCCCCCTCACACACACCAAAACCCGCACACACAGACAACCCTGGCTCACCTTTCTCACAAAAGAAGGGTTGCTGAATGAAGATGGAAGAAATCCCACTCCACGGCCCACCTCAACATGTACAAACAATCCCTCTCCAACTTCAAGGATGCACTCACCGCCGCAAAGCAAACCTATTTCTCTTCTTTAATCAACACACTGTCCCGAAACCCCAAGCAACTATTCAAAACCTTCAACTCCCTACTCCGTCCCTCAGCACCTCCTCCTTCCCCCTCATCTCCGCTCACGACTTCGCCACCTTCTTCAAACAAAAGATTGATAAAATTAGAGAAAGCTTTGGCCCAACGTCCTCCCGACCCACCCCCATTACCGCCCAACCCTCCTTGACCAAAGGAAGCTTCTCCAAGCTTTCCGCCCTCCTGTCACAATCTCACCTCACCACCTGCACCCTCGACCCACTCCCCTCCCACCTCATCCCAAAACTCACTGCTGTCCTCATCCCTGCCCTAACCCACCTCTTCAACCTATCACTCACTACTGGCGTCTTTCCCTCATCCTTCAAACACGCCCTGATCTCACCCATCCTCAAAAAACCCTCCCTCGACCCATCTGTCGCTAACTACCACCCAATATCTTTTCTCCCTTTCACATCCAAACTACTTGAACAACACGTTCATTCTGAACTGTCCTCCTACCTATCCTCCTGCTCCCTCTTCGACCGCCTACAATCCGGTTCCCGACCTCACCACCTCACCACTCCACCAAAACAGCCCTAACTAAAGTCACCAATGACCTACTGACCGCGAAGAGTAAAAAACACTACTCCGTCCTCCTCCTCCTCGACCTATCTGCCGCCTTCGATACGGTCGACCACTCCCTCCTACTTCAAATCCTAGAATCCCTTGGTATCACCGACCTCGCCCTCTCCTGGATCTCCTAATACCTTACGGACTGCACTTTCAGCGTCACCCACTCCCACACCTCTTCCTCGTCCTATCCCCTTACTGTTGGCGTCCCCCAGGGATTGGTCCTGGGACTGCTACTCTTCTCCATCTACACCCTTGGCCCATGTCAACTCATTGAGTCCAATGGCCTCCAGTACCATCTCTACGCCGACGACACCCAAATCTACCTCTCCTGGCCTGACATCACCTCCCTTCTGTCTAAAATTCCCCAATGCCTGTCCGCCATCTCATCTTTCTTCTCGCTTCCTGAAGTTGAACATGGACAAAACAGAGTTCATCGTCTTCCCCCCAGCCGCCCTCACCCTCTACCAGGCCTGTTAATCCTAGTCAATGACTGCTCCCTCTCCCCAGTCCCCCACGCAAAGTGCCTTGGGGTCACTCTTGACTCCTCCCTCTCCTTCAAGCCCCCCATCCAAGCCCTTGCCACCTCTTGCCGACTCCAGCTCAAGAAAATTTCACGTAGCCGCCTGTTTCTTAATCACTGCCAAAACTCTCGTCCACACCCTCATCATCTCCCACCTTGACTACTGCAACCTACTGCTCACCGGTCTCCCTGCCTCCTCCTTTGCACCCCTCCACTCTATCCTAAACTCAACCGCTCATCTAATCCACCTGCCTTCTCGCTATTCCCTGTCTCCCCCCTTTGCAAGGCACTTCACTGGCTCCTCACCCCCCAAAGATCTTTATTTAAAATCCTAACCCTGACTTACAAAGCCATCCACAACCTGTGCCCCCCTTACATCTCCGACATGGTCTCCCGACATGGCGCTCCCTGATGAAGGAGTGACTGATATGCGCATCGGGGCGCACGGCCAAGGGTGCTAGAATCTGGACACTGGTATCTCCCCATCCACCTCCAAGGTAAATAAGCTATCTAATGCACTTTATACTTTAGCTAATTACTAAGGTAGCCCTAGTAGTATATACAGGGAGCTAGTTTTCCATACTACATTACACATGTAATTATATGAGTAGGTGGAGGACCAAAACACTGTAATAATGGAGGGTGTTAAATAAACAAATGGAGATTCCAGTATCATCTAGGACTGTGAAGGTCACTGTGCTGTGTAACCTCTGTATATGAAAGATCGGCACCATATATAAGTTGACAGACTTCGCAGATATAATGATATGATGATACGACATGTATATGTTTATATAATTATGTGACCTTTGTAATATAATGTGGACAGTCCTAGTAACCCTGTAGAACTGTGTCTGTAAATGCACTGTTGCACCTTATCTTGCACTTTAATAAAGCTGAATTGTAAAAAAGTATTCAGGAGTTGTGTCGCAGAGGTTTTTTTTTAATGTAGTTATGGAAATAGCAACCATCGAATATTGATAGTCCTAGAACATGATTGGGAACCATATATCTATGTGAATGGTATTATTGCATATACCCAATATGTGTATGTGTGTTGGTTGGAGTTTTCTAACAACAATTGGATATCAGAGTAGCAGTTAGTCTCCTGTATCCAATCTGTCACATGTCTAAAAAGACTTGCTATGTTATAGGCTATGACATTCAGAAAATTGATTCCACCTTCACTTCTCCTTAGCATCAGTTTTCCCAATGCGATTCTGGGCCTTTTTCCTGCCCAGATGAAACAAGTGAAAGCCCTATTTATTTTTTTCATATCTAGATACTTGAGTATCAGGGGTAATGTTTGTAATTGGTATAGGAGTCTGGAAAGCTGATCATTAAATGGTATCTTCCCAGAAGAGATAGTGGCAGATTCTGCCATCTCCGAAGTTCTCCCAATATTTTTTCGATCAGAGGTGTATAATTTAGTGAATATAGTTGTGCCGGAAGCCTGCCTATCTTAATTCCAAGATAGATGATATGTGTCTTTGCAATATGTAGTTCTAGGCCTAGTTTCCTCCATTGTTCCTGCAGGCGTTTTTTCCCCCAATTCTAAGAGTTTGTTCTTGATGATATTGACCTTATAGCATGAGTATTCCCCATATTTCTGGATAAACTGAAAGATATTTCCTAATTGTTCCAGTGGCCAGGACAAGAACAAAATGACATCATCTGCAAATAATGCTATTTTACTGTTGCTAGCGCCCACCCTGATTCCCTCAAATAGATCCGACTGTTCCATATACCAAGCAAAGGGCTCCAATGCCAAGTTGAACAGCAATGGAGACATCGGGCACCCCTGCCTGGTCCCTTTATAGGTGAAATGGCTCTGAGAGGAAGCCTGGCGTGTGTATTCTCCCTATATACCCCCTCCAGGTATATTCTAAAGTTTTATGTTGAACTAGTCCAGAGTCGCCCCTAGCAAGTCCCAGCTAACATTATCAAAAGCTTTCTCTGCATCCAGAGCCAGCAAAGCCGGTCACTCTCCCAAATGGCTGCATCAACCCACCCCGTCTAACACAGTACCTTTCGTATGTTTTTCACCGCCGCCCTGCCCTTAACATATCCTATTTGTGCAGGGTTCACCAGTTGGGGTAATACTGCTGCCAATCAGTCTGCCATTATTTTTTACATAATCTTCTGGCCTACATCAATAAAGGAGATGGGTCTATAAGAGCAGGCCTTCAGGGGGTCCTTGCCTAGTTTGGGTATGACTTTAGTATATGTTTCTTTAGATCTTTCTGCTATGGCCCCCATTAAGAGGGTGGTGTTGTAATAAATTGTTAGCAATGGGGAGATTTGTTCCCTTATCAAACTCCCCGCTAAATCCATCTGGGCCTGGTGCTTTCCCATTTTGGAGATGATTTATGGTTTGTCTCACATCTCCAGTTATTTCTGCATTAATTGCATCTTGTTGTTCTTGTGTTAGTTTTGGAAGAGTAACTTGTTGTAGGAATTTACCTTCTGCTAAATTAGTATATGAGGGTTTACAGTATATAAATTCTTTATAAGCGTTTTGTAGTATTTCATTGATTTTCCTAGGGTCCTCTACCTTTAAAGTAGATGGGTTTCTTGAAGCAATACAATATCGGGCGAGAACCTTTTCAGATGTCTCAGTATCTTTACTTTTTTATTCGGGGATCTTAGGCCTTTCACATTCCAGGAGATGACCTTCATAGTCCCTGTCACTACAGCCTATCACCTCTTGCTTTGTGTTCCTTATGAGGGTTCTAGTGATTTAGGGAAGATCCTCAGATGGTTAGAGAAGGGTAAAAAAGAAAGAAAAAAGACTTAAAGATATGAAAGGGGACAAAGATTTAAATCTTAAAACAAATAAACAGTGAGCTCTCAATATGCTGTAGTGTATTTCTAGCTTCTTACACCACTAATAGCATTGTGGACTTCACTTTTTTTTCTGAGGAAGTAAGGGCTACCAAAAAGAAAAAAAAACAAAAAAAACTGTGGGAAGAAGGATATCCTACACCACACATTTTAAATTATTATCAAAATGCCATCTGCTTCTTCTCCACCATAATCCATACCTTTGCATAACTCTTTGCCCTCCACCCCGCTTGAACCCGAAACCCTTCCCCAAATAAGGGGCAGATGGACACTTCCCACCAAAACCCATCTACATTAAGGTGCAACATATATCAATTGGCAGTACTCAACACGTTACCAACAGCATCCAGTCACCTTGGGGAGACACTGTCCTGTTTGTAGAGGAAGTGCCTGGGGGAGGAGACCCATCAAGAGCAAGATGTACTGTATATGATGCAGTCCATTTCAATGGTGTTTCATCTGTGCCTGCCAGATGCCCACTGGGGCTTTGGTGTTGAGGGGAAGCTGTCTTCCTCACGACCTCTTCTTCGCTCATTGCTTTTTGCGTTGCGCAGTATTTTTTCCATGTCTTTCTCTGCATCGCTTGCCGATTTGTAGATGAGGTTACTACCATCCTTTTGGAAAATCCTCAGTGTCGCCAGCTATTATAGTGCAAAACCTTTCATTGCTTGATAGAGTGATGCACATATTTTACTAAAGGCTCTCCTGCATTTTGCCACCTCCGCAAAATAGTCTTTAAATAATAGGACTTTCATCCACTCAAAGTCACTGGCTGGGGACATCTATATGCTTTCATTATGTCTAACTTATCATTATAGTCCAGGAATTTCATGATTACTTGACGTGGTCTGGATGTCCGGTCATCAGATCCTTGTGAGATCGTAGATCTGGCCCAACTCTGTAAACCCTTTTGACCTTGCAACCACAATTAATTCCCAGGGCCATTGGTAGGTCTCTTTTGCAAAGTCTTTGTAGTTCAGCTGCAGGGACTGACTCGGGGAGCCCCACTATCCTTAGGTTGTTGCGCCTTTACCTGTTTTCCAGGTCCTCGAACTTCTCAGACAGGCGGTTTGTTTCTGCAGTTGTCTCTTTCAGCTGAGAGAAGAGCTGTGTGTTAGCACTCTCCAATTGTGAGACCCTCTGCTCCATCTCCACTATCCGTTCTTTATGTTTGCTCACTTCGTCTTGGAGATGGTGGAGGGCCTTCTTGATAGCCTGTTCCAGTTTCTTTTGGATACCTGGCACGATGCTACTTGCCACGTCAGCAGCCAGTTTGTTAAAGTCCACTGATATAAATCTTGAAGGGTCTTCAATGTACTTATTTGGGTTTTCTGCTGCGAGTTTGCTGCATTTGTGTCATCTCCCGCAGGACTTGGCTCCCCGGTGCCTTCTTCCACTCTGTGGCTCCCACTGCTTGTTTGCCGGGGGCCCTCCGGCTTTTGTGAGCTGCGTAACACATAGCGATCCATTTGCTGAAGTGGTGACGTAGATGGAGTCAGGTCCCTCTGTCACTGCCATTTGGCCTTTCTCCTGAGATTATCAGTTCTTGTGTTTCTTGGCAGCTATGGAAATATGTTGTGCTGCAGTACACAGAACGTACTTGCAGTTACTTATTCATATTTTTTTTGTGTGCTCATATTTTTGTCCACTAGGTGGCAGCAGAGCTATTCCGTGTCTCAGTTACCTATGGCGACCACCGGATGTCACCAGTTTTCCTATTGAGCTGGCACCAAGAGAAATGACCAGTCATATGTTTTTAAACCCCCTCCCTGGGGCTCTGTGTGTGTCGCTGCTGGAGAGACTTTTTTTCTCTCTGCTTAATGTGATCACAAACCCACTTTTAGGGGCCCCCTCACAGGCCTCTTTGCACGTGTTAGCGGGACCAGGACCAGAGAGGAGAGAAGTCCTGTGAAATCTGCCCTGACCTCTGATAAGTAGATCCCTCAGTGTTTCCGTTGAGGGAAAGGGGGGATTTATGTGTGGCTTGTAGGATTATATCTTTAGTCGCAGTGGATTTTTGCCATGTGAATAGCAGCCAGAGCAGGACTTGGGTGCACACGTGAGCAGCAGGCCACAGAACCCTCCAGGTCTCAGAAATGATCCAGGATTGAGGTGACTGACCTTTATAGGTGGTGTGGAGTGGAAGTTGGTGGTAGCCTGTCTTTCTCCTGTGTTGGGGTGGTGGATGTCCGCAGACGTGTCAGTAGGATTCTTGTGGTGTGAGAGCTGCTGTTCCTAGGTGTTATCATATACCAGCTCAGACAGGAATTCTCCCTTTGGGCATTTTAAACTGTGCCCACCAGCTTATCCAGTATGTAAATTGGGTTCTACTAACCCCTCTATGTGCCCAGATGTGCCCCACATACAGTTGTGGCCAAAAGTATTGACACCCCTGCAATTCTGTCAGATAATACTCAGTTTCTTCCTGAAAATTATTGCAATCACAAATTATTTGGTATTATTATCTTCATTTAATTTGTCTTCAATGAAAAAACACAAAAGAGAATGAAGCAAAAAGCAAAACATTGATCATTTCACACAAGACTCCAAAAATGGGCAAGACAAAAGTATTGGCACCTTTAGCCTAATACTTGGTTGCGATCAACTGCTTCCGGTAACCATCAATAAGTTTCTTACAATACTCTGCTGGAATTTTAGACCATTCTTCTTTGACAAACTGCTCCAGGTCCCTGATATTTGAAGGGTGCCTTCTCCAAACTGCCATTTTTAGATCTCTCCACAGGTGTTCTATAGGATTCAGGTCTGGACTCATTGCTGGCCACCTTGGAAGTCTCCAGCGCTTTCTCTCAAACCATTTTCTAGTGCTTTTTGAAGTGTGTTTTGGGTCATTGTCCTGCTGGAAGACCCATGACCTCTGAGGGAGATCCAGCTTTCTCACACTGGGCCCTACATTATGCTGCAAAATTTGTTGGTAGTCTTCAGACTTCATAATCCCATGCACACGGTCAAGCAGTCCAGTGCCAGAGGCAGCAAAGAAACCCCAAAACAGCAGGGAACCTCCACCATGTTTGACTGTAGGGACCGTGTTCTTTTCTTTGAATGCTTCTTTTTTTCTCCTGTAAACTCTATATTGATGCCTTTGCCCAAAAAGCTCTACTTTTGTCTTATCTGACCAGAGAACATTCTTCCAAAAAGTTTTAGGCTTTCTCAGGTAAGTTTTGGCAAACTCCAGCCTGGCTTTTTTATGTCTCAGGGTAAGAAGTAGGGTCTTCATGGGTATCCTACCATACAGTCCCTTTTCATTCAGACGGCGACGGATAGAATGGGCTGACACTGTTGTACCCTCGGACTGCAGGGCAGCTTGAACTTGTTTAGATGTTAGTCGAAGTTCTTTATCCACCATCTGCACAATCTTGCGTTGAAATCTCTCCCCAATTTTTCTTTTCTGTCCACCTCTAGGGAGGTTAGCCACAGTGCCATGGGCTTTAAACTTCTTGATGACACTGCGCACGGTAGACACAGGAACATTCAGGTCTTTGGAGATAGACTTGTAGCCTTGAGAATGCTCATGCTTCCTCACAATTTGGTTTCTCAAGTCCTCAGACAGTTCTTTGGTCTTCTTTCTTTTCTCCATGCTCAATGTGGTACACACAAGGACACAGGACAGAGGTTGAGTCAACTTTAATCCATGTCAACTGGCTGCAAGTGTGATTTAGTTATTGCCAACACCTGTTAGGTGCCACAGGTAAGTTACAGGTACTGTCAATTACACAAATTAGCATCACATGATTTTTCTAACAGTCGCAATACTTTTGTCCACCCCCTTTTTTATGTTTGGTGTGGAATTATATCCAATTTGGCTTTAGGACAATTCTTTTTGTGTTTTTTCATTGAAGACAATATCAATGAAGATAATAATACCAAAGAATTTGTGATTGCAATCATTTTCAGGAAGAAACTGAGTATTATCTGACAGAATTGCAGGGGTGTCAATACTTTTGGCCACAACTGTACCTCAGAAAATAACTTTTATTGTGTCCAACACCTGCCTCCCATTGAGTCCAAGAGGCTGCTATTTAGTAAAGGTGGATGATATCCTAGCCGCCCCTCTGGGCTGCAAAACCCACCCTGCACTTTTTAAAATCCCCGCCCTCCTGTCATCGGCGCTTGAGTTACAGCTGCACCTGCGCAGTGGAGTGAGTGTCCACGCTCCATTGAACAGTGCTGAAGTCTTGTCAGACTTCACAAATCTCGCGAGATGTCGGCACAATGCATGGCCACCCACCTCACTGTGTAGGCACAGGTGTGCCTGTCAAGTGCTGATGTCTCACGAGATTTGTGAAGTCTCGCGAAACTTCGGCACTGACACTCGCTCCACTGTGCTGGCGTGAGTGCAGCTGTCACTCAAGCGCTGATCACAGGAGGAGCCAGTATTTTAAAAAGTGCAGGGCAGGTTTTGCAGTCTGAAGGGGCGGCGAGGACATCATCCACCTGGACTAAATAGTAGCCTCCCAGACTCAATAGGAGGCCAGCTCTGGACACAATCAAAGTTATTTTCTGAGGTATGTGGTGAACGTCTGGGCACATAGAGAG
The DNA here is from genome assembly GCA_033576535.1 of Allobates femoralis. NCBI lineage: Eukaryota > Metazoa > Chordata > Amphibia > Anura > Aromobatidae > Allobates > Allobates femoralis. The sequence continues at coordinate 251,304,046 of JARQOC010000002.1, read as the reverse complement.
GTTACTAGAAGTCAATTTACATAATGTATAAGCTGGTGCGCACAGTTTAAAATTCCCAAAGGGGGTGACAGGTTCCCTTTAAAGCGAACCTGTCACCCCCCCTGGACATCAAAAGCTAAAATAGCCACCTTCTGCAGCACTAAGGCTGCATTCAGAGAAGGTGGCTATAGGCTTTTGATGCCCTATATTCACTCAAATATGAACTTATATAACTGCTTACACTTAAGACGACCTAAGACCGGGAGGCGGGGTTTCGCGCTCCTCCAACCCGCCCCCTCTTGTCAATCAGCCTGGTCGCCTGCTGCTGCCTCTCCTCACAGTCTAGCATGAACGCGTGCCTCCGTTCTCCTCAATGGCGCCGCGCATGCGCTGTGCGCCGGGTGTCCAGGAAGTCGTCGGGCTGCGCGCACAGCGCATGCGCGACGCCATAGAGGAGAACGGAGGCGCGCGTTCATGCTAGACTGTGAGGAGAGGCAGCAGCAGGTGACCAGGCTGATTGACAAGAGGTCTTAGGTCGTTTTAAGTGTAAGCAGTTATATAAGTTCATATTTGAGTGAATATGGGGCATCAAAAGCCTATAGCCACCTTCTCTGAATGCAGCCTTAGTGCTGCAGAAGGTGGCTATTTTAGCTTTTGATGTCCAGGGGGGGTGACAGGTTCGCTTTAACTATGTACTCTTTCCAACAGTTGCTGCTTCATTAATTCGAAAACAGTTTTTTTTCTGCTCCCCTTAATCACAAAGTTATGCCCTCCAGTAATAAAGAGGAAACAATTAGCAAAAATTGACCTCAAATTACATATGCTACAGACTTTTTATACAGGAGTTGCTTTTTTCCTTGTATAATGATGGCCAATCAAAACATGGCCACATCATAGAGACCAAAAACCAAACACCCCAGGAGAAGGTCGCAGCTGCAGCCTGGCTCAACATGTTCTTTTGAAATGAGATTTGTAACTGTATTCTTTCTGGCAATTGGGGTGTCGGAATATTGGAGAGGAGCAGCGCTGGATAGCACAGCGGACATGACGGCGTTATTGGCATTGCACTATTACTTTTCGCTTTTGCTCAGTCACTTTGGTGCTGCTGCTCTCCCTCACTCTAGGTCCATTAGTAGGATGGGACACATGTTCAAAGAATAAAAAGGGGCTCACCACTGCATTGAAATTATGTGCTGGAGACCAGATATCTTCAAATATTTTACAGAAGTCAAGTCATGTAAATTCTCTACAATAATTTTTCCATCATGATTTCAACAGAATGAGTGCATAAACAATGGGATGCATACAGGAATATAATAATACTCAATAAACTTTTTTGAGCAACCTAATTTGATTCTTTACTAAATTCACCCATAATACCGTATAACAATGTAATTGCTGTCATTACGACAGTGTTTGTTTGTGGTTCATAGATTTTATAATACCCATAATTTGACATCATAACTACCAATCTGGAAATAATTTACATAGTTTTTTACATGGTGGCTAGAAAATAAATAAACGTAATCTAATGGCTAATATTTAGAGCATACTATGTAATCGGTTCAATATGTTGTCTAGTTATAGTAAAACATATAGGATATTTCTGGGGAGTTTTGTACACATTGCAAGAAGCTATTTTTTATATTTTTGTTTGTACATCGAAGACTGGGTATCTAAGATTTAAACAACAGTTCCTCACTTTTTGAAAATTATTATTGATACCTTAAAATGAGATTTCAACATATGCAATTTTCGTGATGGCAGTGATTAAGAAATATAGGGCGTTGAAAGAGTATTCATACTGTGTGAAATAACCCGCATTTTTTAAAATTGCACCCACAAACTTAAATGCATTTTATTGGAATTTTACGTGATATACCAACATTAAGAAGCAAGTATTTGTGAGGTGGATTGGAAATTATATAAATATTTTAAAAATATAAATCTGAAAATTGTGTTGGGCATTTGTATTGAGCCCTCTGTCTGATACCCCTAAATAAAATTCTAACTCACAAATGTCTCTAGAAGACACCTAATTAGTAATTTGTGACTATTAGTTTGTAATTTATTCTCAGTATAACTACAGCTGTTCTGTGAAGGACTCAGGTTTGTTTGAAAACATTAGGGATCACGCAGCATCATGGAAACCAAGGAACATACCAGACAGATCAGGGATAAAGTTGTGTGAAGGGTAAAACAGGGTTAGATTATAAAAAAATATATTATACAAAAAAAAGTAACCCAAGTTCTTCTTGGCATCCCAATCCATCATCCAAAAATAGAAAAAGTATGGCACAACTGCAAACTAGAGATGAGCGATGTTCAGTTCGAAAATGTTCGCCAATCTCAAATTCGACCTGTTTTGGGCGATGTTCGAGTCATTCGTCGAATTAGAACAATGAGCTTCAAATTCGGCAGTTCTAGGTTATGTTCGATAACGCTTCGGTCACCAAAAGCATACCTGGCTTTTCACACTAATACAGATTTTCAATCTTAATATCCATTTTCAGTGTATAGTGTGCGGGGATGGGGGGGAGGCGGAGTTCAGATCAGTGCTGCTGAAGTGATGGAGCTCTTTTTTTTTTTTTTTCCCCAGACCACATATAGAGTGGGGCAGTGCAGGCTTTCAGCCAATCATAGTAAAACACAGTAAATGCCATGTTTTGCACAAGCAAGGTCTGACATCATTGGCTGTGTATGTCACATGTCCTTGCCCTATAACACCTGGCCATTCTCTTCATCACCACCATTTGCTCATTGCTGTACCTGTGTGTCAGACGGCACCGCTGCTGCTGTGGGCGCCACACAGTCAAAACGCACAATTCTACTATCCCATTCAGCTACAGAGCTAATACACAGTTAGGTTTAGGGAGTAGGGGCTGGGGGGAGGGTGCGAATTTTTGCAGAATCAGCTCTTGTAAGAGCTGCATCATAGGAGTAAGGAGTAAGACTAGGGACTAGGTTTGTAACAGCCCTTTTTCTGATCTACTCCATAGAAGCAGGGACTAGTTTTATTTACAGCCGTTTGGGCTAGGTTAGAGCAGTCCCTATTAGTTTTTTCCAGGCAGGTGTGTGCCAGAGTGCTGTACAAGTTTTTTCCACAGCATCTAGCCACATCTAGCTCTGGGAGTCCTTTAGGGCAGGTAGTGTAGCACTGCTGTTAAGAAAGCTACACCACCTGTCTTAAGTAGGCATTTTTTTTGCTGCTGTTAGTCTCAGCAATTTGTTTGGACTAGTAGCAGTGTGAGGCTGGGGTTACACATGAGCCCTTGGTCCGTTTTTGGCTTCATTTTTGTTAATTTTTTTTTCTAAGTCCAAAAACTGACAGAAAAACTGATTGGATGTAATAAACACCCTGTCCGTTTTTTTCTGCACTTAAAAACATTGCTATGTCCGTTTTTGAGCCAAAAACGTTGCTAGCAACGTTTTTGGGGTCCGTTTTAAAAAAAAAAAAAAAAAAATTTTTTTTTTTTTTTTTTTTAACATGGGCCCTATGGAAAAACGGATCCGTTTTTTTGAGGTGCCTTAAAAAAACGGAGCCGTTTTTTTGAGAATTTTGGTCAAAAAATGACTAAGTCCAAAAACGTTCAGGGGTGTAGGAGGCACAAAAAGCACCCAAAAAAAAACGGATTGGTCATGGAAATCACTTCCAAAAATGGGTTTCTATGTGTAACCCCAGCCTGATTTACACAGTAATGCAGCCCCCTTGTGAAAAGCTACACCGCCAGTGTACTTCCTTACTATTATTTAACTGCACCTTGGCCACATCTGACTTCTGGTAAAGTTGCAGCGTGACTAAAACTATTATTGTAGGCCACTTGTAATACAATCCACTACACTGCCAGTGTACTTCCTACTAATTTTTAACTGCACCTTGGCCATATCTGACTTCTGGTCAAGTCGCAGCGTGACAAAAACTATTAGTGTAGGCCACTTGTAATACAATCTACTACTACACCGCCAGTGTACTTCCTACTAATTTTTTAACTGCACCTTGGCCATATCTGACTTCTGGTCAAGTCGCAGCGTGACAAAAACTATTAGTGTAGGCCACTTGTAATACAATCTACTACACCGCCAGTGTACTTCCTACTAATTTTTAACTGCACCTTGGCCACATCTGACTTCTGGTCAAGTCACAGCGTGACAAAAACTATTACTGTACGTCACTTGTAATATAATCTACTACACCGCCAGTGTACTTCCTACTAATTTTCAACTGCACCTTGGCCACATCTGACTTCTGGTCAAGTCGCAGCGTGACAAAAACTATTAAGGTACCTTTACACGCCGCTACTGTGGGTTAGCAACTGCCTGGCAATGGGGACTTTTGTGCCTGTTGCCCTGAAATTGCTACGAAATGGCGTCTTGTAGATTGGGAAGTTGATCGCGTTACACGCTGTTGATTTGAATACCTGTTGCTGAGCCGTGCTCAAAAGTCCAAGGCAACGCAAAGGCACAATTGCCATGGTAGTGGCGTCTAAACGGGGCACAGGCATGGATGTTGCGTCACCTAGTGAATTCCCAAGGGCGTGTCACAGCCTCATGGATACCGCACCCCATCAGCGATGATTGGTAGGGGCTACTGTGTTACGATGTCTGTCCCTACACAGGGCGCCATATTTAAAGAGCTGTCCATTCACACTACACAATTGCAATGGCGTCATGTATTAGCCAGCCTTCCTGCGCAGGCTGGCCAATCATGACACTATTGCGTTGTCCAATCAGTGTATTAGCGTCACGGAATATACAACTCTGTCACGCCTATGTACGTGCGGCGCGAAAGATGTACGCCCATATTCCTTTGTGGATAGCGGCGTTTGAAGCAGCGAAGGTATTCCACAGGAAGTTATCCGCAGGTATTTTCGGAACTTCCGGGGAACACAGATACCTTCAGTTGACAACTCAATGGCGGCGTGTACATGCGGTATCAGCAATCATTAGCAACCGTTAAAAATGTGCGCGTGCACATGCGGTTGATACCAGTTGCTAGGCACAGTGGCGGCGTGTAAAGGTACCTTTACTATACGCCACTTGTAATATAATCTACTACACCGCCAGTGTACTTCCTACTAATTTTTAACTGCACCTTGCCCAGGTCTCACTTTGGGCCTAGTAGCAGTGTTGGTTCAGTCACCTCTGCTTGATTGACATTCACCTTTTTTTTGAAAAACAACTGTACTGCTCCCAAAGTTTTCACATACAAAATGAGTGGCAAAAGGCCTGCTGCTTATGGAAATGGGAGTAGGCGTGGTGGAAAGGGAAAAAAAGTTTGTCTCCATGGGGTAGATGCTAAAGCTACATTAACATCTGCTGAAAAACGACAATCTTCCAGCCAAAGTAAGATGTCTACTTCTTTGTGTGGCCAATCGGATATGATCCCATTCTAACGGACACGATCATCGATATCACTTGGAAGTGAGGCACAAAAACAGCAAGTGCTTGAATGGATCTCAAGTGCTCCATCAAGTGGCCTCTCCGCCACCTCAACTTCTACATCACAAACCCTCCAGTCATCTGAGGTGTCAGACCAATCACACTTGATTCCTCCAAGCTCCCAAGTGTCCAGCCGCCATACTCAGTCTGGGGTAACAGACATGTTTGAGTCTGCAGAGCTGTTCAGTCACACAATAGCCTGGGAATCAGAAGTCTGGACCAAAGCTGCAGTGAGTCTAGACAAGTTAATGATCTGCCCTGATGCCCAGAAGCTTTGTGAGTCAGACACAGGCCCAGATGAAGAAGCTTCTGACCTTTATGCAGACCCTCGTTCCCTAACAGTACATACTGTTAGTGGACACCAGGAGGAGGATGCTGATGAGACTCAGATACCGGATTTGATTGACAAATTAAGTTATTGGTCAAGGCAGGAAGAGGTTGTCTCTGAGGATGAGGGGTGTAAGAACACAGAGGATGATGATGAGGTTGGAGATCCCACTTACTGTCAACCCACAGTCAGCCAGTTGATGAGGTCAGCACAGGAGGTAGAGGAGCATGCTATTGACAACGAGGTTAGGTTGCGCCTTCCTGGACATAGAAGGAGCACTAGAAGCACGCCAACAACTGCATCCGCAGCCACAACTCTGCCTCTGAGTGGAAGTCATGCTGGCTCTGCAGCTCGCATAGGCTCTAAGCCTTGCCTAGCCTGGGCCTTTTTTGACATCGCCAAGGATCTCCCAACTCATGTCATCTGCAAGATTTGTCACCAATCTCTGAGTAGAGGCCAAAAACTCACTAGCTTGAGTACTTCAAGTATGAACCGCCACATGGACATGAAGCACAAGTCGCAGTGGGAAGTTCACCGTTCTAGAATGCAGGCTAGCGGGGCAGGCCTACCACCGTCTGCCCCATCAAGTGCATCCATGTGCTCTTCATCGTCTGTGACTATGGGGACAGCTGTCACACATGCTTTTGGACGTACACCTTCCACCTCTTTACCCGCAACAGGCAGTGTGATTGACAGGTCGTCACTTGGTTTTCAAGTGGACAATGCTGCTGGTGTTGAGCTCTCTCAGACATCGAGAGCACCACCTTTGGATGAAGGCAACATTACATCTTCGCCTGCACCTCCCTCCCAGACCAGCAGTTTGCTGGGGACACCATATTCAACTGTGCCTCAGCACAGCAGCCAGCCCTCCGTCCCTCAGATGTGGACAAGTAAAATGTAATTTCCTCCTAGCCATGAGAAAGCTAAGCGCTTGAATTTCACAATCTGCAAGCTGTTGGCTACAGAAATGCTGCCTTTCCGCCTGGTGGACACAGAGGATTTTCCAGACCTTATGTCCATCGCAGTGCACCAGTACCAGATGCCCAGTCGCCACTACTTCTCCAAGAAAGGTATGCCTGCGCTACACCAGCATGTCGCAGACAACATCACCGCTTCCTTGAGAAACTGTGCATGACAGGGTGCATTTCACCACAGACACTTGGACCAGTAAGCATGGACAGGGGCGTTACACGTCACTGACTGGACATTGGTTAACTATGGTGAGAGCTGGAAAAGGGTCTGCTGTCCAAGTCTTGCCGTCCCCACGAGTTGTGCGTCCATCCTCTGTAGGTAGAAGTTCCTCCACAGTTTCTGCCACCTCAACCTCGTGTCGGACCTCCATCTCCACCCAAAGCCTGTCTGGTAATGCCACCCGCGTTCTAACTGCACAGAAGGAATCCTGCACACCTCCCTACTATGCTGGCAGCAGGGCTCAATGCCATCACGCGGTCTTTACTTTGAAATGCCTAGGAAATGTGAGTCACACAGGTGAGGAGTTGTGGTCAGCTTTGGCGACCGAGTTTCAGCAATGGTTGTCTTCACTCAACCTGCAGCCAGGGAAGGCCGTGTGCGACAATGCAGCAAACCTGGGTGTGACCGTTCGCCGGGGCAATATCACACACGTGCATTGAATGGCTCATGTGTTGAATCTGGTTGTCCAGCAATTTATGACACACTATCCCGGCCTAGATGGGCTTCTGCAGAGGGCACGGTCGCTGTGTGCTCACTTCTGGCGTTCGCATACCTCAGCTCAACGACTTGCTTCGCTCCAGGAGTCTTTCAGCTTGCTCGTTCACCGGCTGAAATGTGATGTGCCGACATGCTGGAATTCTACTCTGCACATGTTGCAGCGACTGTGGCAGCACCGCCGAGTCCTGGTGCAATACGTTATGGCGTATAGCCTGGGCCAGCGAGATCCAGAGGTGGGGCAGATCACGCTGCAGGAGTGGTCTCAGCTCAAGGACCTATGCACCCTTCTGCACAGTTGTGAGATGGCGACGAAGATGTTTAGTGCTGACGATGCCATTATCAGCATGACTATTCCGGTCATCTACATGCTGGAGCACACTCTAAACAATATTCGGAGTCAGGTGGTGGGACAAGAGGGGGTTGAGGAAGTACAGGAGAAGTCCTATGCAGGAGGGATGACAACATCTGCCAGATCCTCACAGTCGGCAGCACCAAGACGGCAGGCATGGGAGGGTGGTGGAGAGGCATTTACGAGGGCACATGTTAGCAACCAACCTCTTCAGGAAAGTGCAGGATCCCAGGAAGAAATGGAGGATGAACTGGCAATGGGCATTGAAGAGTCAGCAGATGAGGGAGACCTTGATGACATTTCTGTTATGCGAGGTTGGGGGGAGAGGGCAGAGGAAGGAAGCATCATTCTCACCTCCCCACCACCATACAACAAGGACTTAGTCCTCCTGGGTGCGCAATACACATGAGCGCCTTCTTGCTGCACTACCTTCAACATGACCCTCGGATTGTGCATATTAGGAGTAATGCAGACTACTGGGTTGCCACACTATTAGATCCCTGGTACAAGAGAAAATTTGCTGAAATAATTCCTGCCATACAAAGGGACTCACACATGCAGGACTATCAGCAGAAGCTGATACATAATCTCAGATCGGCTTTTCCACAAACCACCAGTGGTAGTAGTAGACAGAGTGAATCTCACAATTCCAACTTGTCAATCGTGGGACTGCCTAGTTTCAAGTTTTTTTCAGACCATCATTTTCAAGGCCTGAAGACACGAGAAGTCTGACACGTAGTCAACGCCTGGAGCGGATGGTACACGAGTATCTCCAACTTAACATCGATACGATGACTGGGGAACTGGACACTTGCTCATTTTGGGCTTCCAAACTGGAAAAATGGCCTGAGCTCGCCCCTCACGCCTTGGAGATCTTGTCGTGCCCCGCAGCCAGCGTTCTCTCAAAACGTGTCTTCAGCGCTGCTGGTGGTGTGCTGACAGAAAGGCGCACGCGTATGTCCACCCAGATTGTGGACAGACCAACATTCATAAAGATGAACAAGGCATGGATCCGCAAGGACTTTTCTACCACTGTGTCATCCTGGGGAGACTAAAGCCTTGTGGATTTTTGCCTAAACGTAACCATTTAAAGTTTGCAACTGTGGTGCAATTGATGCCACTTAAATGGTGTCTGTGCCCAAATTTTTGGAAAAAAGAGAGACTCTTCTTGTAGTCCCCTAAATGTGACACAATACATCACAAAACATCACAAAATACTCAGCGTCTGAACGTGGCGTTACACATACTGAAGTAAAAATCAAGAAATACTTATTGTCTGAACGTGTCCTTACGGTTCCATGACAATTGTGTACAAGATAATTGTGTACGGACAATTGTGTACAGACAATTGTGTACAGGCCAATTGTGTCCAAGGACAATTGTGTACAAGGACAATTGTGTACAGGGCAATTGTGTACAAGGCAATTGTGTACAAGGCAATTGTGTACGGACAATAGTGTACAAGGCAATTGTGTACGGACAATTGTGTACAAGGCAATTGTGTACGGACAATAGTGTACAAGGCAATTGTGTACGGACAATTGTGTACAGACAATTGTGTACAGGCCAATTGTGTCCAAGGACAATTGTGTACGGACAATTGTGTACAGACAATTGTGTACAAGTGTGTACAAGGCAATTGTGTACGGACAATTGTGTACAAGGCAATTGTGTACAAGGCAATTGTGTACGGACAATTGTGTACAAGGCAATTATTTGTGTACAGGCCACTTGTACAGGCCACTTTCACAATGACGCTTACTTTCAGTTTCATTACTCACCCCTTGCAACTTTCACCATGACTTTTACTATGAGCAAGTCTGAAAAAGACAAAGATGTCCTTAGGCTTGGGGGACACGAGTATATCCTGCACAGGACACGTGATGACAGCATCAAAGAATGGCGGTGCAGGCAAGTCAACAAATTCAAGTGTCCCGCACGCATGCACACATCTGGAGCCGCGATTGTTAAACAGCCGACTGAGCACAGTCACTCTGCAGATCCAGTTCAAGCTGAAGCCAGAGCTACAATGGCTGCTCTGAGGCAAGAAGCAATCAGCTCTCAAGCATCTACTAGAAGCATTGTTGGACAGGTTCTTCGAGACAGGTCTGATGACGTGTTGTCTCGAATGCCCAAGCGAAGTGACGTTGAGCGAAATACACGTCGGGTCAGGCAGCGAGCAAACACCATGCTGACTCCTCCTCAAAGCATCAATTTTGCTATCCCCCAGGAATACAGCGACATCATTTTATATGACTCTGCAAGAGATGACCCCCACAGGATTCTTGCCATTGGTAGCAATGAACTGTTGCCTTATTTCGAAAGAGGAGAGACATGGTTTGGCGATGGAACGTTCAAGGTGGTGCCAACCATGTTCTTTCAGCTGTATTCTCTCCATGCAAAAGTCGGCAACTCCTATCCTCCCCTGATCTACTGCCTGCTGCCAAACAAGACTGGTCCAACCTATCGTCGAATGATCACGGCGCTCAAAGGGTTGATGCCAGGTGCAAATCCCCAGAAAATTCTTCTTGACTTTGAGATGGCAGCAATGTCAGCTTTCCAAGATGAGTTTCCAGCTGCAGCGATTTCTGGCTGCTTCTTTCATCTGAGCCAGTCCATTATTCGAAAGGTCAATGAGCTGGGCCTAAAGGCTGAATTTGAGGCTGAGGATGGAGAGTTCAATCTCAAGGTAAAATCTTTGGCCTCCTTGGCGTTTGTCCCACCAGCCGAAGTAAGTGCAAGGTATGACGAACTAGCCCAAATCTTCCCTGATGATGATGCTACCAATCAGCTCCTCTCCTACTTTGAGCATACCTACGTTAGGGGGCCAGGAGTAGGTGGACGCTTTCGAAACGCAAGGTTTACTCCAGAGGTCTGGAATCATTATGCTGACGCTTTGGCCTCTGCCCCCAAGACCACGAATTGCTGCGAGGGGTTTCATAACGCCTTACAAGCACTCTTTCTTTGTGCTCATCCTACCGTGTGGAAACTGTTCAACGGACTCATTAGTGACATGGCAATTCATAGACTTACAGCCCAGAATGCTGAGGTACTGAATGTTGAGCATCCACGAAGCAAGTATGTCCAGCTAGCTGAACGACTGCGTGTGAAAGTGGCTGATTATCACAATCAAGGAGACAAGCTGCGGTATCTACGAGCGATCAGCAACATGCAGGCACGATAGACAAGACCAGCAATATTTGTAGAATAAGAATAGAAGAAGCTTTGAAACTGTTATTCAATAAGCAATCTTACGTTAAAATCAATGATGAATAAAGTATTTCCTTTTTTTGGACGTTTAATTTTTTGTTTTCCCTATACTTGTCTGTAAATAATCGTCCGTACACAATTGCCTTGTACACAATTGTCCGTACACAATTGCCTTGTACACAATTGTCCGTACACAATTGCCTTGTACACAATTGTCCGTACACAATTGCCTTGTACACAACCGTACACAATTGCCTTGTACACAATTGTCCGTACACAATTGCCTTGTACACAATTGCCTTGTACACAATTGTCCGTACACAATTGCCTTGTACACAATTGTCCGTACACAATTGCCTTGTACACAATTGCCTTGTACACAATTGTCCGTACACAATTGCCTTGTACACAATTGTCCGTACACAATTGCCTTGTACACAATTGTCCGTACACAATTGCCTTGTACACAACCGTACACAATTGCCTTGTACACAATTGTCCGTACACAATTGCCTTGTACACAATTGCCTTGTACACAATTGTCCGTACACAATTGCCTTGTACACAACCGTACACAATTGCCTTGTACACAATTGTCCGTACACAATTGCCTTGTACACAATTGCCTTGTACACAATTGTCCGTACACAATTGCCTTGTACACAATTGCCTTGTACACAATTGTCCGTACACAATTGCCTTGTACACAATTGTCCGTACACAATTGCCTTGTACACAATTGTCCGTACACAATTGCCTTGTACACAACCGTACACAATTGCCTTGTACACAATTGTCCGTACACAATTGCCTTGTACACAATTGCCTTGTACACAATTGTCCATACACAATTGCCTTGTACACAATTGTCCGTACACAATTGCCTTGTACACAATTGTCCGTACACAATTGCCTTGTACACAATTGTCCGTACACAATTGCCTTGTACACAACCGTACACAATTGCCTTGTACACAATTGTCCGTACACAATTGCCTTGTACACAATTGCCTTGTACACAATTGTCCGTACACAATTGCCTTGTACACAATTGTCCGTACACAATTGCCTTGTACACAATTGTCCGTACACAATTGCCTTGTACACAATTGTCCGTACACAATTGCCTTGTACACAACCGTACACAATTGCCTTGTACACAATTGTCCGTACACAATTGCCTTGTACACAATTGCCTTGTACACAATTGTCCGTACACAATTGCCTTGTACACAATTGTCCGTACACAATTGCCTTGTACACAATTGTCCGTACACAATTGCCTTGTACACAATTGCCTTGTACACAATTGCCCTGTACACAATTGTCCTTGTACACAATTGTCCTTGGACACAATTGCCCTGTACACAATTGTCTGTACACAATTGTCCGTACACAATTATCTTGTACACAATTGTCCTGTCACCGTCCTTACGGATGCTGAAGTAATACTCATCGTCTGCATGATGCCTTACAAATACTGGAGTAAAAACGGATTTTCGAAGGGCATGACATGCCTATATCTGTGTCTCCTCCTCGTTTTACTCGTCCATATCTTTTCTTTTCGCGTTTTTATATGTACTGTACTTGTCACTTTTCCATGTGTTTGTTGTATCTTCTGAGAGGTTTGTCACCTTTTGGACACCTTAGAAGTTGTTTTCTATGAGTTTTCTATGTGTTTGTATGTGTTTCTTTTTTCCTGCCATTGTTTTCAATGATATTCGACGGTGTTTGACGAACATTCGATGAACATTCGACAAACACACCCCCAATTCGACAAACCGAATCGAATTCAAACACTAGGCCTAAACAGGTCTCTGACGTATCTCTCTGTTTTTTCTATAGTATTCCACAAAACTAATTGTGGTCCCACCTGTGTGTGGCGGGGCATGACTTTTATGGGAACGCTTGCACAAGCTTTGACTTTATCCGGCCTATTAGGCACAAACACAGGTCTCTGACCTACCTCTCTGTGAATTCATGTAGTACTCCACAAAACTAATGGTGGTCCCACCTGTGTATGGTGGGGCATGACTTTATGGGAACGCTTGCACGAGCTTTTACTTTATGTGGCCTTCTAGGCCTACACAGGTCTCTGACGTATCTATCTGTTTTTTCTATAGTATTCCACAAAACTAATTGTGGTCCCACCTGTGTGTGGCGGGCATGACTTTTATGGGAATGCTTGCACGAGCTCTGACTTCAAGTGGCCTTCTAGGCCTAAAAAGGTCTCTGAAGTATCTTTCTGTGAATTCATGTAGTACTCCACAAAACTAATTGTGGTCCCACCTGTGTGTGGCGGGGCATGACGTTTATGGGAACGCTTGCACGAGCTTTGACTTCATGTGGCCTTCTAGGCCTAAACAGGTCTCTGATGTATCTCTCTGTTTTTTCTATAGTATTTCACAAACCTAATTGTGGTCCCACCTGTGTGTGGCGGGGCATGACTTTTATGGGAATGTTTGCATGAGCTTTGACTTCATGTGGCCTTCTAGGCCTAAACAGGTCTCTGACGTATCTCTCTGTTTTTTCTATAGTGTTCCACAAAACTAATTGTGGTCCCACCTGTGTGTGGCGGGGCATGACTTTTATGGGATTGCTTGCACAAGCTTTGACTTTACCCTGCCTACTAGGCACAAACACAGGTCTCTGACCTACCTCTCTGTGAACTCATGTAGTACTCCACAAAACTAATGGTGGCCCCACCTGTGTGTGGCGGGGCATGACTTTTATGGGAACGCTTGCACAAGCTTTGACTTTATCCGGTCTACTAGGCACAAACACAGGTCTCTGACCTACCTCTCTGTGAATTCATGTAGTACTCCACAAAACTAATGGTGGTCCCACCTGTGTGTGGCGGAGCATAACATTGACGGGAGCGCTTGCATGAGCTTCGAGGGGATCCGGCCCACTAGGCCTATTTAGGTCACTGACCTACCTCTGCAGTTTTTACTGTAATACTCCACAAAATGTTTAGCTGCTGAGCAAGGTTTAACCTTGAAATGCTAGGCCAGGTCCTGTTCCAGACCCTGTGCCATGCATGCAAACTGGGCCATTCAGCAATTTTGGGTGTGGGAGAATTGATGCCATTTTGCTGTAGGTGTGACCCTTTGAAAGGAGTAAGGATTCATGTTGGAGTCCCCAAGTTATGTTTTACATGATTTAAGAAGGTTGTGACATGCCCATACCTGTGTCTTATTCTCCTTTTACTCTTCCACCTCTTTTTACTTAATGTAGAAAATTTAAGCCACTTAGCCTGTGACTATTTGTACTGTGTTTGAATTGTTGTCACTTTTTGTGGTGTTTGTTGTCGATTCTGAGTAATTTGGCAGCTTTTGGAGCCCTTTGAAGATGTTTTCTATGTGTTTTCTATAGCCTGCCATTGATTTCAACGGGGTTCGCGTTGTTCGTCGAATGTTCGACGAACAAATCTCAAATTTGACGAATCGAATTCAAACATTAGGGTCGTGGCTCATCTCTACTGCAAACCTAGCAAGACATGGCAAACCAACCTAAACTGACATTCCAAGGAAGGACAGCACTAATTAGAGAAGTAGCCAAGAGGTCCATGGTAACTCTAGAGGTGCTGCAGAGATCCAAAGCTCAGGTGGGAGAATTTGTGCACAGAGCAACTATTAGTCATATATTCAAGAAATCTAGCCATAAATCAAGCCATAAGTCTGGTTTGTAGTTTGCAAAAAGCCATGTAGGGGACGCAGCTAGCATCTGGAAGAAGGTGCTCTGGTCAAATTAGATCAAAGTAGAACTTTTTGGGCTAAATGATACGTGGAAATCCAACAATCCACATCACCCTGAAAACATAATCCTCACCGACAAACATGTTGGTGAAAGCATCATGATGTGGGAAGGCCTTTCTTCAGCAGGGACAGGGAAGTTTGCTATAGTTTATGGGAAGATGGATGCAAATAAATATAGGACAATCCTGGAAAAGCTGTTAGAGACTGCAAAAGACTTGAGACTGGGGTGTACAGTAGGTTCACTTTCCTGCAGGACAATTATCCCAAACATACTGCCAGAGCTGCAATCGGATAGGTATCGTCAAAGTATATTCAGCTGTTTAAATAACCCAGTCAAAGTCCAGACCTAAATCCCATTGAGAATATCTGGTTATTTGAAAACTGCGGTTTACAGACTCTCTCCATGCAATCTAAAGCCCCAGTCACATATAACGATATCTTTAGAGAGATCGTTGTAACTGTGACGTTACAACGATCTCTCCAGCGATGTCGCTCTGTGTGACACTTTGCAGCGATCAGGCCCCTGCTGTGAGGTCGCTGATCGTTGCTAAGTGCTGTGGATCATTTTTTGATCGTTGGTTTCCCGCATGTCAGCACGCATCGCTGCGTGTGACCGCGAGAAACTAGCGATCTGTGACCTCACAGGGCTGGTTACTATGGTAAACACCGGGTATCCAGGCAGCGCGCGCTGCCTAGATACCCGGCGTTTACCATGGTTACCAGCGTCCTCTCTGCTTAGCACTGCCTGTAATCAGTGAGAACGCTGGTAACTATGATAAACAGCGGGTATCTAGGCAGAGCGATGTGGGAGGTGGCTCCCATGGCCTGATCGCTGGGGAGATCTGCCTGTTGACAGCTCCATAGCGATCAGGTAATGACGCTCCAGCGATCCTGGCAGGTCGTTATCGCTGTCGGGATCGTTGGAGCGATCGTTATGTGTGACTGGACCTTAACTGAGCTTGAGCTATTGACTTGAATATCACTAATAGACTACAACTACATTACTGAAAAATGAAGAAACATACGTTTTGTGAAATGGTGAAAAAAAAAACCACAAAACCTATCCCAGTTGTTTGAGTCTTGTTTGGTAAAGCAAAAATTTGGCTTGTTTTGACATTTTGTGTAAGTTTTGGGCTTTTCCATCGGTGGATGTACCCATGTACTTTAAATACCCCAGTTTTTTAAGGACTGTCCCTTCGCTCTGTTCCAGGGTCCTTACCAAAAAGGACTGGATGTCCCTTTTGTACTTGAAAAGTTTTATGGACTTAATATTTTACCTGCTGTTTTTTTATGCTTTACAGGTGAAAGATCTGCTGTGGCCTGAAGCCACTTAAAACAGCAAGTGCAGCAAAGAAACCAACTTTATCGTCCTTGTGCCCTGCAGCTGCACTCAGGGATGACATAGTCGCTCAGGGTGTTGTTTTGGGCTGCGATCCACAACAATACTAGCACTAGAGTCAAATGTTTTATTTTCATTTAATCTAAAAATGCTTTATTGAAAAAAGCTGTTTACCTGTTTGTGCAGTCCTGGATGTACTGCCTTTAACTAGGGGGAATGTGGCACTTCTGCATCTGGCCGCCACAAAATGCTATTGCTATAACATTATGTAATGTCATGCCTGATGGGAATTAGTGTTCCTCTGCTAGAAATATGAAGCAAACACACACTGCCTAATCTCTAACCAGGAATTTGAGCACTGAAGGCCTTTGTTGGGATGCGACTCAGTCTCTAGTTGTAGGGAGGGGTTAGTTAGGGTGTAGTAGGGCAGAGTAGGCGAAGGAGAGGTCCAATGAGGAGGCAGCAGGAGCTGCTTTGAAGGGACCATCTGCAAGCAGGGAACCAGCCCCTAGGTCATCCAGGCTTAGAGGGCCTGGTGGCAGAACTGGATTCTGGTAAGTTTCAAGGTCACCAGCAACTTAAGTGGAAATCTCCAGGGCTTCAGTATCCTATAGGGTCAGGGAACTGTTATAGGCACAGATATCCACAGGATCTGCCCTACCAGCCTGGCAGGAAGCAACTCACAGCAACCAAGATGGAGTACCGGAAGCTCAAGGCAGCAAGAAACCTAAAGCTCAGGAAAGCTAGCAGGGAGGCCAATATATACTCACCTTGCTGGACCACCTGCCTGGTGGTGAATGTACAATCCTGAATTTGCTACAGAAACTTGCAGTATAAAGGTAAAGCAGAGACTGTCTCCAGCTGTCAACTTTTTCCATTACATCTTTCACCACAACCCTCATCATCTCCCTGGGAGCTAGCCCTGGCTAGGAAGGGTTAACTGTCTGCACTGCTGTCACCGCCACCTATCTCCCTGGGATCTCCTGCAGTGCCAGCCTCTTCTGGCTGATAATCCAAACTGCCTTCATGAACAAACTTTATCCCTACTACTATTCCCTTTTACATGTGCGGTTAGGACTACAGCTGCTGGGCACTGCTACTGTGAACTGAACCCTGGCCCATCTGTTAAATACCCTGGCCCTTTTGAACAACACAACTGCAGAGTTACAATCTACCACTGGCATGAACTTAAATACAAGAACTGTGAACATGGAGTTTAATGTCATAAGCTTCCATTGCTGTGTAGCTGCATTTAGGCTTTACAACACTATGCCCAATGACAAGGTCATAAGGAGCACGGTAAAGCATGATGCCACTGGACTCTGGATCAGTGGAATAATGTTGTGTCGAGTGACTTATCACAATTCTCTACTTTTATAAATTTGTGATGAATAGGTCTGGATCTAGTGAATGCCAAGGAAACATTATCTGCCTGACTTGTACTACATTGCGCCAACTATGACGTTTAGTGGAGGAGGGATAATGCTATGGGTTTGCTTTTCAGGGATTATCTTAGGCCCCATAGTTGCAGTGAAGGGAAATCTTAATGCTTGATCATACCAAGGCCTTTTAAACAATTGTATGCATCATAATTTGCTTGAGCAGTTTGGAGAAGAAGCATTTTTCTTCCAGCATGACTGCACGATTGCACAATACAAGTAGGGATGGGCGAATCTACTCGCTAGGACTCGTTACTCGGCGAGTAGTAAGGGACTCGCAGGACTCGGTACTCGGCGAGTTTCCCAGTGATGACTCGCACGAGTCCAATGCAAATCAATATCAATCCTAGTTTTGTCAGAAACGCTGACAAAACTAGGATTGCCATTGTTTGCATTAGACTCGTGCGAGTCATCACTGGCTACTGTGCCAGTGATAGCAGGGAAACTCGCAAAGTAACTGCTGTTTCTTTGCCAGCCGAGTCCAGCTGTCTTCTCTGTGCAGCTCCAGGGTCCTAGAACCTGCCTGCTCACAGAGATGTAGCAGTGCTGAGATTATTCTCAGTCTGCTCATTCCCTGTGCATGTAGCAGAGAGGACATCGCGTTTTGGACTACGTCGGACGGAAGAGGATTTTTTTAATTAAAGATGGAGTCCCTAATGGCTTTTTTTTTTATTTCAAATAAAAAATTTTCTGTGTTTTTTTAACCCTTTATTGGAGATTCTTAGTGGCTGGGTCAAACGTGGCCTGACATTAAGAATCTCGGGCTTAATACCAGCTTGTATAACAAAGCTGGTATTAACCCCTTTATTACCCAGCGTGCTACCGCCACCAGGGCCGCTGGAAGAGCGGGGTTCAGCGCCAGAGGATGGCGCTTCAATGAACGCGCCATCTTCTGGGGCGGCTGCGGGCTGCAATTTGCAGCGGGGGGTGCCCAGAAAGCTTGGGCATCCCTGCGCTGCGGATTCCAGCCCTCAGCTGCTTAGCTGTACCTGGCTAGACATAGAAATTGCGCGGAGCCCCACGCATTTTTTAAAAATTATTTAATGAATTTCAGAGTCAGAGTCTCAGAGTCAGAGTCAGAATCTCAGAATTTCATGAAATAATTTAAAAAAAATGCGTGGGGCTCCGCGCAATTTCTATGTCTAGCCAGGTACAGCTAAGCAGCTGGGGGCTGGAATCCGCAGCGCAGGGATGCCCAAGCTTTCTGGGCACCCCCCGCTGCAAATTGCAGCCCGCAGCCGCCCCAGAAGATGGCGCGTTCATTGAAGCGCCATCCTCTGGCGCTGAACCCCACTCTTCCAGCGGCCCTGGTGGCGGTAGCACGCTGAGTAATAAAGGGGTTAATACCAGCTTTGTATTATCAGCTGGCCCTAAGCCCGAAATTTATGGTGGTCACGCCAATATTAGACATGACCGCCATGAATTTCTATTAAATTGTTTTAAAAAAAACACAACACAAAGAAAATTTTTTATTAGAAATAAAAAAAAAAAGCCATTAGGGACTCCATCTTTAATTAAAAAAATCCTCTTCCGTCCGACGCAGTCCAAAACGCGATGTCCTCTCTGCTACATCCCCTGTGTATAGATATAGATCTCTATGCACAGGGAATGAGCAGACTGAGAACAATCTCAGCTCTGCTACATCATCTCTGTGCACAGACATTCATGTCTGTACACAGGGATTGAGCAGACTGAGAACAATCTCAGCACTGCTACATCAGGCAGCAGGCAGGCTCTAGGACCCTGGAGCTGGCAGCCAGCACAGAGGAGACAGGACTCTTATCTGTGCGAGTCAGCGATTACTTACAAAGTAAACTAGCAATGCAAATAAATGACAAAACTAGGATTGCTTCAGGCTGAAGCTTCCGAGACACATCTGCGATTTGTAAATCTCACACTACTCGCTATTACTCGCTTCCCCATTCATTAACATTGGACTCGCTAGACTCGCAACGAGTAGCGAGTCCTGGGCTTGGACTCGCTAGAGTCAAGCGATTCCGAGTAATTTAGGATTCGCCCATCACTAAATACAAGGCATAGTTGGGTGAATTCGGTGTGGAATAATTTGACTGACACACACAGAGCACTGAGCTCATCCCTATCCATTATATTTAGGATAAACTAGAAAGAAAATTGCAATCCAAGCTTTCTCATGAAAATCAGTTTCTGACCTTACAAATGCTCTTCTGCATGAAATAGCAAAAACTTCACACAGACATATTCCAAATACTTACCAGAAGACTGGAATCTGTTTTAGCTGACTCTATATTAGTGACTGTGAATTTAGACTGGGATGTCATAAACGTTACTGTAGATGTAATATGTGGCTGCCCCAATTCTTTTGTCCACATAGTGTATATTACCACTGGCTCGTGTAGCATGACTTGTAGCATGACATGTAGCAAGTATCAGAACCTTCTTGTGAATCGTTAACATTCTCTTAGTGCAGTCAAATAGTATAGTATTGAAAACCTTGTGTCTTAATCACATCTATTTTGAGAAAGATAATGATGTCATTACCAGATATAATTTTTTTTTTTTAAAAAGTTGTATATTGTAAGAATTTTTTCATTTTAAATTCTCTAATTACCCGAGCCCTAACCCTAGCTCTATCCCTAGCCCTAACCTTAGCCCTAAACCTATCCTTAACCCCAGTCCTAAACCTAATTAGGATTATAAATAGTGTACAACTGTAAATGCCCTCTTCCTAATGTTCGAAGAAAGTATTGACTCATTGTATAGAGTGATGAAGCTTATTAGCGGTCTTCTCTGCTTTTGTTAGGGTCCCAGATCTGCCGACTTCATTCGACAATCTGATTAGTTTTGCTGTCCAAGTGAATGTTCGCTTCCTGGAGAGATATAGTGATAAGGATCAAGATTGCAAGTGACCCGCCCAAAGATATGGGATACTCAGAACCGGGCTATCTTACAGCTCCAGGGAGTTACAGAGTCGAGATCCGGTTCCGTGGCCCTGGGGGCAGCTTTAAAAAGGGGAAATTTTTCCAGCGTGGTAGGGAAAAGGGATGATGAATAAGTGAGTTATTCATTATGCCACCGTAGCATGTGGCTATTAGTGGCCACCGCTGCTGCAGAACCCCTGGGATGATGGACGGGCAGCTTGGATAGAACGGCTCTACACGGGCAGAGCGGTTCCCCAGGGCAGTGGATAAAGTAATGGTGTAAGGTGCACGATGGCGAGCGCAAATCAACACACAGACTCACGGTTTGTAGGTTCCTCAGTCCTTTACTGGTGCATCGGTAGCACTGTCTGCTGGTAAACTGACTCCATTCACCTCAGAGCAACTCCAGGTTCTCCACACCTGGCAAATCCTGTGGCCTCCTTGCTGCGCCCTATTGTGAGTACTTGTTGCTGTGTAAAACTAAGCTGCTGGCCTTCTCTCACTCCTGCTAGGTGCCGTATGACAGGCAACCTGAGTCCTTGATCAGCCCAAAGTCTCAGGCGGCTGCTCCTGGGCTCTATGCGTTGCTTTGCTTCCGGGCACAGTGTGGCTGGGGAACTTGGAATCCCCCACCTTCTGGTATTGGCTGCCAGGTCCTCTCCACAGTCCTCGCAGGAACTGAACTGTTGTACCCAGGATGAGCATGCCACTTCTTTATCCTCCAGGTACTCTTCACAGTCCTCCCAGGAACAGAACTAACTAACTCCGCCCCAGATCAGAATTTATAGGGGAGATCACCCTGCAGATGGGTCTTGGTCTCCCCCTTCAGGCCTGGAGGCAGAAAAGTGTTGTGTGCTTTAAGTTTGCCTGGTGTAAATACCCTTCTGTTGCTCTTGAGCATGACACTACCACCCGGGGGAGATAGTGACACTGTGACACTTGGACCCTGGGGTGCCACATTCCCCCTTAGTGAAATGCAGTACTCCGGGACTGATGTAACCTTTTTTTCAAAAGGAATAACAAGATTAAATGACAATGTGTGCAGAGTCTTAAAAATCACAAATTACAAAAACTAATAAAATGGGAAAATTTTAAAAGACAGTCACTTTAGTCCTTTCCACCATTGGCTAAAAATAGAGTTCAAGAATATTTAAGAGTTCATACAGTAAAATCTCTGTAGGTGCATAAGCTTGGTGGTTGCATAGTTACATACTTACATTCTATATACACACAGGGAAACATATTTACATTTACACCTTCTAAAACTTCACTTTAATCACTATAACGTGCTGGGATCTGATTTTTGTTACTACGGTTTGATCTTCGCAGTACAGGTATTTCTGATGGTCTGTGCTGATTTCTAGTGTCTGCTACTGGTGTTGTGCAAGCACTATCCACTATGCTACGTGTAGGTCTATGTACCACTGGTATACTAGGGTGTCTTCCTAGTCTTACCATGGGACTGACAAGCTCTCTATCAGCAGGGTGTTGCTCTTCTAGTTCTTCCACATGTACCTTTTCCGGTATCTCCACTTGTGGTGCTTCATCTGGCGGGTCTTCTCATCTAGCTGGTTCATGTATAACTGGTTGATGAAAAGCTAACATTGGCACTATTACTGCTCAATTGTACTGGGTCCAGGTCTTTGGAAAGTCTCCTAGAACTGTATGGAACACTTCTTCTTCTTTAGGTTTTACTGATACTGCTACTTCTGGTACCATGACTTCAGGTATACTTTTTTCAAAGTGTCAGGACATAACTTCAAATGATCTCTTGAGACTGCTGGGGAGGTCTTTCCTTCATCTTTACTCACTAAACACACCTTGGTATTGTCAAAGTTAGATGGTAACACGGTGTACGGCACTGCTTCCCATTGGTCACCTAATTTATTGATGCATCTCTTTCTTTTGAGAACTTGTTCACCTAGCTTCAAAGGGATTGCAGGAGCATGTTGATTATACGCCCTTTCTTGCCTTTCTCTTGCTTGAGATAAACTCTTTTCCACACACTCTTGCACTTGGCGATACTTCTTCTGTATCCCAGTTGGTTTCTGGCGCATCGGCGTCTGGTTTCAGAATTCCCATATCTACATCAATTGGTAGCTTACCAGGTCTCGCTCTCATCAGGTAGGCTGGAGTACAGTTAGTAGAACTCACGGGAACATGGTTATATAAGTCGACTAAATCTGGTAGCTTCTCTGGCCACAAGTTTCTTTCTTCTATGGGCAAGGTCTTCAACAAATCCATCACTATCAGATTCATTTTCTCGCACAATCCATTTGTTTTCGGATGATATGGTGTTCTTCTGGTTTTCATACACCCGTACATGTTACAAAATTCCTAGAACACCTCAGCTTCAAATGCTGGTCCTTGATCTGTCAATAACTGTTCTAGATAGCAATGTGGTCTGCAAAAGTTGGCTTGGAATGCTCTTGCCGCTGTTCTGGCTGTCAAGTATTTTACAGGTACTACCACCAAGAAGCGAGAATAGTGGTCTACTATAGTGAGGGCATAGACATAGCCTGATCTGCTCAGAGTCAGCTTCACATGATCCAAGGCTACAGGTTCAAGCAGTTGTTACAATGGGCTGGAGTGGGGCTCTCTGGCTGTCTTTATCCTTTCTTCTCAGGTTGCATGGTCCACAGTTTCTACACCAATTCTCAATGGATTTTCTCATGCCAACCCAGTAGAAAAATCTCTCAGCAGAACCTCTAATTTCTTCCAATCAAAATGCCCTGCACCATCATGGTATGCTTCAAGTACCATCTTCACATCTCTCTTTGCCACGACAATTTGCCAAATGAGGTCATACGTTTTAGGGTTAGTATGCCTTCTGCACAATTTACTTCCATGCATGAACAACTTACTTTGCTCTTTCCACAGCTGTTGAGCCTCTGGTGGGGCATCTGGACCAGGGTATGAGCCTTTCGGCATCAATAGCTCGTTCACTAGACGATCAGATGGATCACTGTCTTGCATTTCAGCCCATCCATGGTGGGGTAATGGGTTTAAGGTTGCTTCTTGCTGTTTATTAAGCACATGATTTTCTAACTGGAATGAGCTATAGTTTTCTAGGTTCTGTCTGTAGGATGGAGCTTCCTTCTTGCAAAGGCTATTACTCATTCTTTACCTCCTTGCACTTGGGACAACACTGATCTCAATCCCACGTTACTGGCATCAGTATACAAGATGAATGGCTGGCTGTAATCAGGGTAAGCTAGGATCTCTTCCCCCGTCAAATCCCACTTCAGCTTCTTGAAGGATTCTTCCCTCTGGCTGCTCCACTCAAATGGAGGACTCGGACTCTTAAGGTACCTTCATACGCCGCCATATCGCCGGCGAGATGGCTGGCAATTCCCGAATTTGGCGATGTGGAAACCACATCGCTTGTGCGTAGTGGCATGTGACTAGGCAATTCTATGGCAAGAAATCGCTGGTGGAGAGTCGCTTGATTGCCCTGCACTGCAGTGAAATCAGGCATTATCCAGCAGGTGATTTCATCGCATCGTGGCGTGTCACAGGGCGATAGTGAAGTACACAGCGATCCTGAAATCAATCCCGTAGGCGTGCTTGGATGGTATTTTTTGCGCCGCATCTGCAGCGATTGGTGGGTGATACTGCGTTCCGATTGACTGACTGTGTCCGAGATGCCTTATTTGATGACCCATGCGTTCATGCAAGGCTGACCAATGGGAACACAGTTCCGTCCACCAATCGCAGTGATAGGGGCGCGGTGAAACAAACTCTAGCACATCCCTATCGAAACAGTATGGCCACATCACTGCTACGATTGTGGTGTGTGACGCGGCGATGTGTGAAGGGAAGTTCGCTTCCGCTCTTCTGCAGTCGATTTGCGAGACGCAGGATTGCCGAAGATTGCATGCTAGATAGCTACGTGTAACAGTTCCACAGCAATCAGAAAAAAGTGCCCGAAACGTGAGCCCTCACGTCAAATCGCCGGCGATATGGAAGCCATATGGCGACGTGTGACGGTACCATTAGCCTTTTTGGATTGCCCTACCAGGAGATCTTGTAAGGGTGCAGCTATCTTCGTAAACCCCTTAATGAACCTTCTGTAGTATCCCACTAACCCTAGGAACTGCCTCATCTCTTTCTCTTTGATATTGGTGTGTCTTGACAAGTGCCTAATGGCATTGACCTTTTCAGGATCTGGTGCTACACCTTCAGTGCTTACTACATGACCGAGGTACTGTACCTTTGGTTTCAGCAGGTGACACTTGGATGGCTTTACTTTCATGCCATAGCCGGACAAGGCTTCAAACACTTCTGCCAAGTGCTCCAGATGCTCATCATATGTCTTGGAATAGACTATCACATCATCCAGGTACAATAAAATGGTTTCAAAGTTCTTGTGCCCCAGGAAGCACTCCATCAGCCTCTGGAATGTTCCCAATGCGTTACAGAGTCCTAATGGCATACAGTTGAACTCACAGAGGCCATTCGGCATTGTAAACGCTGTAGTCTCTCGGTCTGCCTCTGCTGCAGGAAACTGCTAATACCCGCTGGTAAGATCTAAGGTGGAAAAGTAATTAGCAGTGCGTAATGCAGCTAGTGATTCCTCAATTCTGGGTAGTGGGTATGCATCATTATGTGTAATGCAGTTGACCTGCCTGTAATCCACACACATCCTCATTGTACGATCTTTCTTTCTAACAAAGACTAGAGGAGTGGCCCAGGGGATATAACTATCTCTTATCACCCCAACTTCCTTCATTTTCTGTAACATGTCCTTGGCACATTGATAATATGCTGGTGGCACAGGTCTATACCTCTCTTTTATGGGTGGATGATCTCCTGTGGTATGTAATGTGCAACCTGTTTTACCTGCCCAAAGTCTAACGGATGTTTACAAGAGACTTGTTCATATTCTCTCACTACCCAGTATACTCCTTGCTTTTCATGGGAGGTTGTAGAATCGGTACCTACATGCAACTTCTGGCACCAATCCTCCAGCTTTCCCCTCTGAGCCATTGCTCTCCGCTTCTCCAGATGGGTTCAAGAGTTCTACTGCCTGAATAGTTATTATTAACAGTATACAGTTTAGCAAGGGTAACATACTTCGGCAGTGTGACTTCCTCTTCATCACAGTTTAAGATGCGTACTGGTACCCTTCTCCGGTGTACCTCAACTACCCCTCTGGCTGTCAGGACAGTGGGCCCTCTGTCTGAGTACACATAATCACTAACAAAATTCTAGGGTCCATTATCGTAAATATATCACTAGCCGCATATCTCAATTTTTAACTAAACCAGATAAAGATCACCGGCAATTTCAACACCACACTCGGGTTTTATATATATATATATATATATATATATATATATATATATATATACTGTCTGAGTACACAGGCTCAATCAGTGCTTGATAATCTCGCCCTCTAAGTCCTATTGCTGCCCTATACCAGATCAACATTTCACTTTTTGGGGTTATTGCAATGGGTACAGGATCACTTACTCTTGCACTGCTGATTTCTCCTCCAGACAACTGTACCTGCTGTCTCAGCATCAGTGCTTTTATTTCCTTCCGCAGGACTCGCTGCTGTCCACTATTGGCAGTTTCGGCAATCTCCTGTAACAAGATAATAATCTCTGCAAGACAATTTCCTGTTACATTAGTACCCAAAGTGATCATTGGATTATTATCAATCCTTGATTTTTCAATTCCACCCACCCCACCTTTATGGTTAATTCTTTAAACCCAATCTATGGCACTGGTTTACCGTTACTTGCTACAAAAGTAATGTCATCAACTGGGCCATGTAAAATGTCAGAGTCTGCCCAATGCTTCTTAAAAAGGATACGGTATGGATGTCACCTGTGAACCATTGTCCAGCAAAGCTTTCATCGGGATGCCATCTATCATGACAGGTAGGACTGGGCATCCTGCCACGTACCTGTCACACCAGTTCGGTGGGCCTGGTGGTCTCATTTCTGGGAGGCGGCCCGTGGCCCCAGGGCTTTCTCGTTTAAAGTACACTCTCTAGCAAAATGTCCTGATTTATCGCAGCGGCGTCAGATGGATTGCCCGTCAGAGTCATAATAGCAATCGCTGAATCATCCTCTGATCGTTGGGTATCTCCTCTGTCGCATCCATGGGACGTCATCTCTGCTGGAAGCCAACTCGATCTTCTCCACCGGCTTGTATCCTTGCATCTTTTGCTTAGCTTTTGTTATCTCAGCTATGCTCTTGGTTAGGGCTTCAATCTTTACGTTTAGAGCTTCATTGGTGATAGGCCCTGTAGTCTGTGCATTAGCCCCGGCTGCACCCTGCGGGTTCTGCCCCCCTCCTGGTGGTAGGTTATGGCCAGGCATGGTGGCGGCTCATGAATATGGGGTGCTTCTTCCTGCAAAATACGGATAGCTCTGTCTTTAAATTGCACAAAATCAAACTTAGGGCTCTGTATAGCCATCATGCGCAGTTGCACTCTATGAGCAGGGGATATAAGTCCATCAATAAACTGGTCAATAAGCAATTTATGCTCTTCTTGCACCAGCGTAGGGTCTGTCTGTTTTAATGCCCTGAGCACTTCCTGAAGATTCAATGCAAAGTCTCGTGCGCTCCCCTGGGGCTTTTGTCTACAACTAAAGAATCTTATTTTCACTTTTGCAGCAATACTGGTGTCGAAGGTAACTTTCAGCCTGGCGATTACATGTTCAACAGAGTCTTTATCAGTGTCCTCCCAGGATTTTACCTCACACTGGGCTGCACCGGTCTATTGTCCCATCAATATACTGACTCGCTGATCTTCCGTCAGGGGATACACTCTATAATAACTGTCCAGTCTCTCTTTACAGTCAGTCAGGGTATTTGGTTCCCCAGAGTATTGCGGTAACCACGTCGCCTCTGGCGTGTACGGCGGTAAGAACGGCATTACCGGTCACAAGGCTTGTGCCGCGTCGGGGGCTGCGTTCGGTAACATGGGTTGGGTTGTGAACGCCCCCACGTGGGCTCCTCTCTTCCCAACTCCGACATTTTCCTCCCCTTCATTGAATCTTAACCCTTCCGGTATCTCAGTTCCGTAGGGATTAGTTCCGCCTGTGGGACAAGGTTTCTCGTCCCCACCGGATGTCATCAGAGCGCAGGTTGGGCCTTGGTTCGCGCTCTTTAAAGGGTACTGCCCACAATGACACGCCCCCTCGGCTTCCCACGAGCCTCGCGTCTCAACAATGGCAACAGTCATAAACACACAGTTTAATAAAGTTCTTGGCACACAGCACCCATATACGTCAGGCATGATATCCTGTTCGTGATGCCAGGAAAGCTGACCCGGCCGAGGGTATGGGATACTTGGAACCGGGCTATCTTACAGTTCCAGGGAGTCACAGAGTCGAGAAGCGGTTCTGTGATCCTGGGGGCAGCTTTAAAAAGGGGAAATTTTTCTGGCGTGGTAGGGAAAAGGGATGATGAATAAGGGAGTTATTTATTATGCCACCCGTAGCATGTGGCTATTAGTGGCCACCGCTGCTGCAGAACCTCTGGGGATGATGGGCGGGCAGCTTGGATGGAACGGCTCCCTATGGGTAGAGCGATTCCCTAGGGCAGTGGATAAAGTAATGGTGTAAGGTGCAGGATGGAGGGTGCAAAGCAACACACAGACTCACGGTTTGTAGGTTCCACAGTCCTTTACTGGTGCATCGGTAGTACTGGCTGCTGGTAATTCACCCGAGAGCAACTCCAGGTTCTCCACACCCAGCACGTCCTGAGGCCTCCTTGCTGCGCTCTGTTGTGAGTACTTGCTGCTGTGTAAAACTAAGCTGCTGGCCCTCTCTCACTCCTGCTAGGTGCCGTATGACAGGGAACCCAAGTCCTTTATTAGCCCCAAGTCTCAGGCGGCTGCTCCTGGTCTCTATGCGTTGCTTTGCTTCCGGGCACAGGGTGGCTGGGGAACTTGGAATCCCCCACTTCCCGGTATTGGCTGCTGGGTCGTTAGGCAGGTCGAGGTCTCATCACCACAACATGATATGTGTAAAGCAGGCGGGCGATTCCAAATGGAGGAGGTGGCGATGAAGAAAGAATAACGCCGCCAAGCGGGGCGTGTGCTGCTGCATCGAGGAGGGGCAGAATGGAGCCTGGACCCGCCTTTTCAGTGCCCAGCCTCAGGGACTGCTGTAAGTTACAAGTTATTTTTCAGCTGTTTTATAGGGCGGATTTAGCTCAGAGAGGGATAGATAGGGAGCAGCTAGGAAGGTGCAGGGACAGGTAGTGATAGTGTAGGGGCTTAGATCCAAGTGACAGGTTCCCTTTAAATACAAGAAGAAAAAGTTGCTGCACACAAATCCAATGCTTAAATGTTTTATTAAATGTTCAAAATGATCAAAACTATACAAGCAATAAATCACCCTGGTGAAAGAAATCGATGACAGGATGGTGGCTAACCACTAGGAGAGGACAAATGATAACCACTGAATAGAAGGAGTAACCTAGCTAGTCCATTCATTTAAACATGCATAAAGCCCCATGATGGGGCATATTCCAGTACCCACATACTCTGAGTACTCTGCAAGGTAACTAGAACCACCAATCAATTATCTATTGAAAGCGACAAAGTCCCAAATAATTACCTTGTGACATGATGGTGCAGTAAGAGACTAGCAATGGTGACCCCTCCAAACTTTGTCACAAGTTTCCCTGCCTGGGGCAGCTTTGTTAGGAGGCGTGGTCTCAGTTAAAACTAGTCCTCTATATAGTGCCCTTTAATTGAATCCCTGCAGATGGTCTCGATGTGGTGCCCCTGTCGAATGATGCGTCGCAGGATACTATATGGCGCCAGCCGCGTGCTGGAAGTGATGACAAGGAGGAACTACATCATCCCCGCCATCACCCCAGCAACGCTTACCGACACCGCAAGCTCCCGCAGCACAGTGCATGAGCGTCGGGTGCGCACCAGTTGCTTGGTACTGTGCATACATCACATCTATTACATTTAACAAAAGGGGAAAACATCTCTAAGCCGGTGTAAGTAATTATATCACAAGAACACAAATAACATCTCTGCATAATTATATAATTATATGATTATATGAGATTATTATGCATATTACCATTACATAAATTATATATACATCTATTATATAAAACCCGAAGGCCACTTCCGGAGGAGGCCACGCCCACTTCCGTGATGGTCGTCGCCCAGGCTCATCCAGTGCACTGTAGCCAGGCTGCCCCCCGGCTACAGTCACCGACACACGGAACGTTCCGATCTCGGAAGTTCCGTGTGCCCTCCTGCCACTCCCCTCCACCCTCTGCCCTCCAGCCAGTACCTACATACCGGGGGGGGGGCAGGGGGGCCCATTGCCCGCCACCTCGGAGGGCCACACACACACCCTGGGGTACCCGTGCTCCCTGCCGTGTGCCTGGAGAGGAGGGAGGGCGGGACTTCCTCTCCTGCAGCTCTGCCCGCCCCTCCTCTCCTCCTACGCCCGGCCACCGGTAAGTCACTCTGCAGCCATACACGCTGCTCTGCCCTCCAACCTGTGTGCCCCCTCTGCCCTCTGTCCTCTGCCCTCTGTCCTCTGCCCCCTGTCCTCTGCCCCCTCTGTGTCCTCTGCCCCCTCTCCTCTGCCCCCTTTGTGTCCTCTGCGTCCTCTGCCCCCTCTGTGTCCTCTGCCCCCTCTGTGTCCTCTGCCCCCTGTCCTCTGTGTCCTCTGCCCCCTGTCCTCTGTGTCCTCTGCCCCCTGTCCTCTGTGTCCTCTGCCCCCTGTCCTCTGTGTCCTCTGCCCACTGTCCTCTGTGTCCTCTGCCCCCTGTCCTCTGTGTCCTCTGCCCCCTGTCCTCTGTATCCTCTGCCCCCTGTCCTCTGTGTCCTCTGCCCCCTGTCCTCTGTGTCCTCTGCCCCCTGTCCTCTGCCCCCTGTCCTCTGTGTCCTCTGCCCCCTGTCCTCTGTGTCCTCTGCCCCCTGTCCTCTGTGTCCTCTGCCTCCTCTGCCCCCTCTGTGTCCTCTGCCCCCTGTCCTCTGTGTCCTCTGCCCCCTGTCCTCTGTGTCCTCTGCCTCCTCTGCCCCCTCTGTGTCCTCTGCCCCCTGTCCTCTGTGTCCTCTGCCCCCTGTCCTCTGTGTCCTCTGCCCCCTGTCCTCTGTGTCCTCTGCCCCCTGTCCTCTGTGTCCTCTGCCCCCTGTCCTCTGTGTCCTCTGCCCCCTGTCCTCTGTGTCCTCTGCCCCCTGTCCTCTGTGTCCTCTGCCCCCTGTCCTCTGTGTCCTCTGCCCCCTGTCCTCTGTGTCCTCTGCCTCCTGTCCTCTGTGTCCTCTGCCCCCTGTCCTCTGTGTCCTCTGCCTCCTCTGCCCCCTCTGTGTCCTCTGCCCCCTGTCCTCTGTGTCCTCTGCCCCCTGTCCTCTGTGTCCTCTGCCCCCTCTGTGTCCTCTGCCCCCTGTCCTCTGTGTCCTCTGCCCCCTGTCCTCTGTGTCCTCTGCCCCCTGTCCTCTGTGTCCTCTGCCCCCTGTCCTCTGTGTCCTCTGCCCCCTGTCCTCTGTGTCCTCTGCCCCCTGTCCTCTGTGTCCTCTGCCCCTGTCCTCTGTGTCCTCTGCCCCCTGTCCTCTGTGTCCTCTGCCCCCTGTCCTCTGTGTCCTCTGCCCCCTGTCCTCTGTGTCCTCTGCCCCTGTCCTCTGTGTCCTCTGCCCCCTGTCCCTGTCTCTGCTGTCCTCTGCCCCCTGTCCTCTGTGTCCTCTGCCCCTGTCTCTGTGTCCTCTGCCCCTGTCCTCTGTGTCCTCTGCCCCTGTCCTCTGTGTCCTCTGCCCCCTGTCCTCCTGTGTCCTCTGCCCCCCTGTCCTCTGTGTCCTCTGCCCCCTGTCCTCTGTGTCCTCTGCCCCCTGTCCTCTGTGTCCTCTGCCCCCTGTCCTCTGTGTCCTCTGCCCCCTGTCCTCTGTGTCCTCTGCCCTCCTCTGTGCCTCTGCCCCCTGTCCTCTGTGTCCTCTGCCCTGTCCTCTGTTCCTCTGCCCTCTCTGTGTCCTCTGCCTCCTCTGTCCTCCTGCTGTGTCCCCCTCTGTGCCTGCCCCCTGTCCTCTGTGTCCTCTGCCCCTGTCCCTTGTCCCTGCCCCCGTCCTCCTGTGTCCTCTGCCCCCTGTCCTCTGTGTCCTCTGCCCCCTTGGTCCTTCTGTGCCTCTGCCCCCTGTCCTCTGTGTCCTCTGCCCTGTCCTCTGTGTCCCTCCCTGCCTCTGCCTGCCCCTGTCCTCTGTGTCCTCTGCCCCCTGTCCTCTGTGTCCTCTGCCCCCTGTCCTCTGTGTCCTCTGCCCCCTCTGTCCTCTGCTGTCCTCTGTCCTCTGCCTGCCCCTCTGTGTCCTCTGCCCTGTCCTCTGCCCCCTGTCCTCTGCCCCTGTCCTCTGCCCCCTGTCCTCTGTGTCCTCTGCCCCTCTGCCCCCTCTGTGTCCTCTGCCCCCTGTCCTCTGTGTCCTCTGCCCCCTGTCCTCTGTGTCCTCTGCCCCCTGTCCTCTGTGTCCTCTGCCCCCTGTCCTCTGTGTCCTCTGCCCTGTCCTCTGTGTCCTCTGCCCCCTGTCCTCTGTGTCCTCTGCCCCCTGTCCTCTGTGTCCTCTGCCCCTGTCCTCTGTGTCCTCTGCCCCTGTCCTCTGTGTCCTCTGCCCCCTGTCTCTGTGTCCTCTGCCCCCTGTCCTCTGTGTCCTCTGCCCCCTGTCCTCTGTGTCCTCTGCCTCCTCTGCCCCCTCTGTGTCCTCTGCCCCCTGTCCTCTTGTCCTCTGCCCCCTGTCCTCGTGTCTCTGCCCCGCCGTGCCTCTCCCCCTGTCCTCTGTGTCCTCTGCCCCCTGTCCTCTGCCCCCTGTCCTCTGCCCCCTGTCCTCTGTGTCCTCTGCCCCCTGTCCTCTGTGTCCTCTGCCCCCTGTCCTCTGCGTCCTCTGCCCCCTGTCCTCTGCGTCCTCTGCCCCCTGTCCTCTGCGTCCTCTGCCCCCTGTCCTCTGCGCTGACCACTCTGCCCACGTCGCTGCGCTGACCAATCTCACCGCACTCACTGCTGACCACTGAGCCACCGCACTCACTGCTGACCACTGAGCCACCGCACTCACTGCTGACCACTGAGCCACCGCACTCACTGCTGACCACTGAGCCACCGCACTCACTGCTGACCACTGAGCCACCGCACTCACTGCTGACCACTGAGCCACCGCACTCACTGCTGACCACTGAGCCACCGCACT
This sequence comes from Allobates femoralis, assembly GCA_033576535.1. NCBI lineage: Eukaryota > Metazoa > Chordata > Amphibia > Anura > Aromobatidae > Allobates > Allobates femoralis. The sequence goes on along the minus strand of JARQOC010000002.1, from coordinate 251,271,459 downwards.
CACTGCTGACCACTGAGCCACCGCACTCACTGCTGACCACTGAGCCACCGCACTCACTGCTGACCACTGAGCCACCGCACTCACTGCTGACCACTGAGCCACCGCACTCACTGCTGACCACTGAGCCACCGCACTCACTGCTGACCACTGAGCCACCGCACTCACTGCTAACCACTGAGCCACCGCACTCACTGCTGACCACTGAGCCACCGCACTCACTGTTAACCACTGACCCACCGCACGCTGTGCTAACCACTGAGCCACCGCACTCACTGCTAACCACTGAGCCACCGCACTCACTGCTAACCACTGAGCCACCGCACTCACTGCTAACCACTGAGCCACCGCACTCACTGCTGACCACTGAGCCACCGCACTCACTGCTGACCACTGAGCCACCGCACTCACTGCTGACCACTGAGCCACCGCACTCACTGCTGACCACTGAGACACCGCACTCACTGCTGACCACTGAGCCACCGCACTCACTGCTAACCACTGAGCCACCGTATACTCTGCTACCTACTGAGCCACCTGTATACACACAATTCATTTCACCGCACTCCCGTAACTATTAGTAAATAAACTATATATGGATTCTAGACTACCCGATTCTTTAGAATCGGGCCGCCATCTAGTAACACATAACTACTGTCAACCTATCTTATGTAGAGAGATGTATAGTAACTAGCTGTACTACCCGGCTACGCCCGGGTTAAAAAATAGCTGCTATAACAAAATAGAATTTGAATATGTCATATTAATGACCTGTAGGAAAATAGAAGTTGAGCTGTGATTGGTTGCTATAGGCAGCCTAATAAATCTCCAGCCAACAGTAAACCCTCCCCCCAGCTGGGCAGTATATATTACCTCACACATACACATAAAAGACAGCTCATGTGACTGACATCTGTCTTAATTCCCTATATGGCACATGTGTTGCACATTGGCTGTTTTTAATCAAATATTTATTTTTAGAAATTAAAGATACCAGACGTATGAGGCGAGTTGTGTGAGGCGATATGTGCACATCTGTGTCTGTCTGTGTGGTGTGTGTGTCCCTGTGGTGTGTGTGTCCCTTGGATGTGTGTGTGTCCCAGTGGTGTGCGTGTGTCCCTGTGAGGGGGTCCCAGTGGTGTGTGTCCTTTTGGGGGGGAGGGGTGTCCCTGTTGTGTGTCCTTGTGGGGGGAGGGGTGTCTCTGTGGTGTGTGTCCATCCCTATGGGGTCTGTGTGTTCCTGTGGGGAGTGTGTGTGTGTCTCTGTGTCCCTGTGGGGTGTGTATGTCCCTGTGGGGTGAGTGCATGTGTCCCTATAGGGTGTGTATGTGTGTGTGTCCCTGTGGGGGGGTTTGTGTGGTGTGTGTCTCTGTGTTGTGTGTGTCTCTTTGTGGTGTGTGTGTTTGTGTTCGGGTGTGTGGCGAGTATCCAATGTTGGGGCTTCACCTTAGTTGTTACTCTTTGTGTGCATGTGGTGTGTATACATGTCCCCGTGCGTTGTGAATATTCCATGTCAGGGCCCCACCTTAGTGACTATATGCTGGTATATGCTGTTAGTCTTTGGTGCTGTCATTAAGCCCCTCTCATGAACAACTGTCAACTGGTAACTGCCACTTTCTCTCCATTATGTAGATAGGACCAAAATGTTTGGTGAATTGGAAGTGCGAGGTTAAAATTTCGCCTCACAACATAGCCTATGACACTCTCAAGATCCAGACATGTGACTGTGCAAAATGTTGTGGCTGTAGTTGCGACGGTGTAGATGCCAATCCCGGACATACACACACACACATACACACATTCAGCTTTATATATTAGATAAATGGGAGCTAAGCCCACCCTAACTCCACAGTGAATCTACATTATATCACAGCAACAGTTAACACTAGATCGACAGTTATGGTACCTTTACACGCCGCTACAGAAGGTAGAAAACAACCGGGTTACGGAGACAAATGTATCTTGCACCGTCAAATCAACCCGAGGTAGCGGCGTGTAAAGTAGGTTGTTGCTACCTGTCACTTTCGGCACCTGTTTCAGAGCAGTGCTCTAAAACAGGTTGATTTCAACCCGATGGTAACGGCGTCTAAATACGGTAGGGTAAGGTTTTTTCGCCACCTAGATAACTCCCCGTGGCGTGACACAGCCTCCGGGAAACTACCCCCCTTCAGCGATCATTGGTGGAAGCTCCTGCGTTGCGATTGGTTGTCGCTGCATAGGGCGGCATATTTAAGGAGCTGACCAATCACACTACACAATTGCTCGAGCGTCATGTATTAATCAGCCTCCTGCGCTGGATGGCCAATCATAATGCTATTGCTTTGTCCTATCAGCGTACGAACGTCTTGTAATCCACAATTCTGGCACGCCTATGTGTTGTCCCTGCTGCACCAGGTCCTCCCATATTACCTTCTGTCACGGCGTGTAAATGAGGGACGGTGCTCTACAGAAGGTAACTTGAGGCACCCGGCGGTGCATCCAGGGATAGATTAAACCTTCTGTAGAGCACCTTGTAGCGGCGTGTAAAGGAGGTATCGGGTACCGTTTGCAACCGTTGGTGCGTGCTCGTGCATGTGAAGCACCCAGTTGTTCCTAACCTTCTGTAGCGACGTGTAAAGGTACCTTTACAGATAACAGACTACTCCATTCCATTACTCCTATTATATTGTTGCTATAGGGTATTGATATAACACCTCAAAGGACTGCATATCCCTACATACTCATATAAAAGACATGCAGTGAAAGGGCAGCTGCCCCTTATCTCTCTATAATCACATCTCTGTAACAGTGAAAGACAATTAACAGAAAAAAGCAGATCATATATCTCTGGAACATCCAATCTTCCATTTTCCGATGGTCTCCAGATCGACATAAGGAGACCAGTTCCCATATTTTGCGTTTTCATCCACAATAATTATTTTTATTTTTTTCCATAGATGGATTTGTGCAGAACACACCAGGCAGTCAAGATAATATAAGACATTTGGCACTATAAGGGGCATATCAAAAGAAAAAATTAAAATCCAAACACAATAAAAATAAGGTGACCCCACAAAACCACTAAAATAAAATAACCAATAGGTTGTCTCATAAAAGATTTAAAACTAACTGCCTCATTAAGTCCTTACGGTGAAACAATATTCAATAAGGTGATCCACCGTGTCTCTTTTTGAAGGAGCCGTTTCTGCACATCCCCACCCCTAGCACCTAGGTATACATGGTCGATACCCTTGAACACAAGGCGATTAGGATTGCATTCATGGAACTCAAGAAAATGTTTAGGGATTGTTTTAATCTTCTCCAGATCCTTAATGCCTGCCACATTTCTGATGTCCCTGGTATGCTCCTAGACCCGCACCCTCAGAGACCGTGTAGTCAACCCCACACAGATCAATCCGCACGTGCAAGTAGCGTGGTAAATAATTGCCTCCGTGCTACATGTAAAATGATGAACAATTTTATACATTTTTGAGCCCTCCGAGTTACCAAATTCAAAATTCTTTGGAGTAAATCTACATGCGGAGCAATCGCCACAAGAAAAAGTGCCCCAAGGTGGACTACAGCTACCTAAGATGTATTTTGTCCGGAGAGGTACATAATGGCTTGCTGTCAAAATGTCTCTGAGGTTGCGGGTAGAGATGAGCCACCACCCTAGTGTTTGAATTCGATTCGTCGAATTGGGGATGTGTTCATCGAATAATCGTCGAATGTTCGTCGAACACCGTTGAATACCATTGAAAACAATGGCAGGCAAAAACATACACGTACAAACACAGGGAAAACACCTTCTAAGGAGTCCAAAAGGTGACAAACTACTCAGAAGACACAACAAACACATGGAAAAGTGACAAGTACCGTATATACTCGTGTATAAGCCGACCCGTGTATAAGCCGACCCCCCTACTTTTGCCCCCAAAAACTGGGAAAACTTATTGACTCGCGTATAAGCCGAGGGTGGACTCCAGCACAGGTATACAACCCCCAGCAGTGAGGTATACAGCAGCCTCCCCAGTAGTAGTATACAGCAGCAGCCCCAGTGGTAGTATACAGCAGCCCCAGAGGTATATACAGCCCCAGAGGTATATACAGCCCCAGAGGTATATACAGCCCCAGAGGTATATGCAGCCTCATATGCAGCCCCATATGCAGCCCCAGAGGTATATGCAGCCCTATATGCAGCCCCAGAGGTATATGCAGCCCTATATGCAGCCCCAGAGGTATATACAGCCCCAGAGGTATATGCAGCCCCATATGCAGCCCCAGAGGTATATGCAGCCCCATATGCAGCCCCAGAGGTATATGCAGCCCTATATGCAGCCCCAGAGGTATATGCAGCCCTATATGCAGCCCCAGAGGTATATGCAGCCCCAGAGGTATATGCAGCCCTATATGCAGCCCCAGAGGTATATGCAGCCCTATATGCAGCCCCAGAGGTCTATGCAGCCCCATATTGCAGCCCCAGAGGTATATGCAGCCCTATATGCAGCCCCAGAGGTATATGCAGCCCTATATGCAGCCCCAAAGGTATATACAGCCCCAGAGGTATATGCAGCCCTATATGCAGCCCCAGAGGTATATGCAGCCCCATATTGCAGCCCCAGAGGTATATTCAGCCCTATATGCAGCCCCAGAGGTATATACAGCCCCAGAGGTATATGCAGCCCTATATGCAGCCCCAGAGGTATATGCAGCCCCATATTGCAGCCCCAGAGGTATATGCAGCCCTATATGCAGCCCCAGAGGTATATGCAGCCCTATATGCAGCCCCAGAGGTATATACAGCCCCAGAGGTATATGCAGCCCTATATGCAGCCCCAGAGGTATATGCAGCCCCATATTGCAGCCCCAGAGGTATATGCAGCCCTATATGCAGCCCCAGAGGTATAAGCAGCCCCATATGCAGCCCCATATGCAGCCCCATATGTATATACAGCAGCCGCAGCCCCAGGGCTGTATACAGCCGCAGCCCCAGGGCTGTATACAGCCGCAGCCCCAGGGCTGTATACAGCCGCAGCCCCAGGGCTGTATACAGCCACAGCCCCGGAGGTATACAGGCCCCCCATCAAGTTCCAGGGCCCCCCCCCCTTGCGCGCCAGCCTGTAAAGGAGAATCATACTTACCGGTGTCCAGTCGCGCCGTCCGCAGCTGCCGACATGACGATTCCCGGCTCCATTCAGCGTCTTCCCGCGACTTCCTGTGGTCGCGGGCAATGACGTCATTGCCCGCGACTACAGGAAATGCGGAAGACGCTGAATGGAGCCGGGGATCGTCATGTCGGCAGCTGCGGACGGCGCGACTGGACACCGGTAAGTATGATTTTCCTTTACAGGCTGGCGCGCAAGGGGGGGGGGGCCCTGGAACTTGATGGGGGGCCTGTATACCTCCGGGGCTGCGGCTGTATTTTTTTTATTTTTTATATACCCGCGTATAAGCCGAGTGGGGACTTTTCAGCCCAAATTTTGGGCCTAAAAACTCGGCTTATACGCGAGTATATACGGTACATATAAAAATGTGAAAAGAAAAGAGCTGGACGAGTAAAAGGAGGAGGAGACACAGATATAGGCATGTCATGCCCTTCTAAAATCATGGAAAACACAGCAAGGGGACTCCAACAAGAGTCTCCATTTTTTCCAAAAATTTGGGCACAGACACCACTTAGGTGGCATCAATTGCCCCACAGTTGCAAACTTAAAATGGTTATTTTCATGAAGCACATTCAAAAATCCACAAGACTTTAGTCTCCCCATGTTATCTGTAAGATTTGTCACCAAAATCTAAGTAGAGGCCAAAAAATCAATAGTTTGAGTACTTCATGCTTGAACCATATAGATATCAAACAAAAGTCGTAATGGGAAGCTCACTGTACTACAATGCGGCCTAGCGGGATAGGCCAACCACCGTCTGCCCCATCAAGTGCATCCGCGTCCTCTTCATCCTCTGTGACTGTGAGGACAGCATTCACACAAGCTTTTGGATGTAGACCTTCCATCTCTTTACCCGCAACAGCCAGTGTGATTGGCAGGTCATCAGTTCTTTTAGAAGTGGAAACACCTGCTGGTGTTGAGCGCTGTCAGACATCGAGAGCACCACCTTTGGATGAAGGCAACATAATATCTCCGCCTGCACCTTCCTCACAGACCAGCAGTTTGCCGGGACACCCTACTCAACCCCATCTCAGCACAACAGCCAGCACTAGTTCCCTCAGATGTGGACAAGTAAAAGACCATTTCCTCCTAGCCGTGACGAAGCTAAGAGGTTGAATTTCACCATCTGCAAGCTGTTGGCTACAGAAATGCTGCCTTTCCGCCTGGTTGACACAGAGGATTTCCAAGACCTTATGTCTGTCGCAGTGCCCCAGTACCAGATGCCCAGTCGCCACTACTTCTCAAAGAAAGCTGCCTCTGCGCTACACCAGCATGTCGCGGACAGCATCACCGCTTCCTTGAGAAACTCTGTGTGTGACAGGGTGCGTTTCATCACAGACACTTGGACCAGTAAGCATGGACAGGGGCGTTACATGTCGGTGACTGGGCACTGGGTAACTATGGTGACAGCAGGAGAAGGGGCTGCTGTCCAAATCTTGCCGCCCCCACGAGTTGTGGTGCAATCCTCTGTATGTAGAAGTTCCTCCACTGCTTCTGCCTCCTCAACCTCGTCTCGGTCCTCCACCTGCACCCAAAACCTGTCTGGTAATGCCACCCATGTTCTAACTGCGCAAAAGGAATCCTGCACACCTCCTTACTATGCTGGCAACAAGGCTCAACGGCATCGGGCGGTGTTTACATTGAAATGTCTGGGAAATGTGAGTCACACAGCTGAGGAATTGTGGTCAGCTGTAGAGACCGAGTTTCATCAATGGTTGTCTCCACTGAAGCTGCAGCCAGGGAAGGCCATGTGCGACAATGCTGCAATGTTGGGTGCAGCCTTTCGCCGGGGCAATGTGACACACTGGCCTTGTATGGCTCACATCTTGAACCTGGTTGTCCAGCAATTTTTAGCCCACTATCACGGACTAGATGGGCTACTGCAAAGGGCATAGTCGCTGTGTGCTCACTTCCACCATTTGCATTCGCAACGACTTGCATCTCTACAGAAGTTGTTCAGCCTGCCAGTTCACCGGCTGAAATGCGATGTGCCGACACGATGGAATTCAACTCTGCATATGTTGAAGCAACTGTGGCAGCACCGACGAGCCCTGGTGCAATACGTTATGACGTATGACCTGGGCCAACGAGATCCAGAGGTGGGGCAAATCACGTTGCTGAAGTGGTCTCAGATCAAGGACCTATGCACCCTTCTGCACAGTTTTGAAATGGCGACGAAGATGTTTAGTGCTGACGATGCCATTATCAGCATGACTATTCACGTCATTTACATGCTGCAGCACACTTTAAACAGTATTCGGAGTCAAGTGGTGGGACAAGAGGAGGGGGGAGGAAGTACAGGAGGAGTCGTATGCAGAAGGGATAACAAGATCTCCAAGGTCCAGACAGTCGGCAGAACCAAGGCAGCAGGAATGGGAGGGTGGGGGAGAGGGATTAACAAGGGCGCATGGTAGCAGCCAAACTGTTGAGGAAGGTGCGGGAGCCGAGGAACAAATGGAAGATGAACTGGCGATGGGCATGGAAGACTCATCAGATGAGGGAGACCTTGATCACATTTGTGTTGTGTGAGGTTGGGGGGGGAGGGCAGAGGAAGGTAGCATGATTCTTACCTCGCCGCTACCAACACAACAAGAACTTAGGACTCCTGGATGCACAAGACATATGAGTGCCTTCTTTTTTTTTTAATCAGATAGCTTTTTTATTTAAGCATCAATTACAAATAACAAATACAATCAGAATTCCCCCCCCCCCAATGTCCCCCCTTTCCCTCCCCCCATAGACAGCATGTTCCTACAGTGCAATTCTTGGTGAAGATCATCAATGATATCTTTAAGCACAGGAAATTTTACCCCCCAACCACCACAAAGGAACCCGTGGAGCACACGAAGAGCACCGATCCACCTCAATCATCTCCCACACGTCACCTCTGTCTTATCCATAGATTACATAATTTGTCAAACATTTTGTCAGAGTTCCGCCTCCGATAAATTTTCTCCTCCAGTTGCACAATATAATCCACATTACACACATACTCAACCCTTGAGGGTGGCTCGGCCCCGATCCAATGCCTGGCTATCAGTTTCCAAGCCAGAAACAACAGTCTTGGGCACTCCCACATCATGTGCAGGATTCCGTCCTCCTCACTATGACATCGTGGGCACTCTGATGTTCCTCTCACCCCTATTTTAAACAAAAAAGCCGGTGATATGTAAACCCTATGAATGAGATATAGCTGCGACAGTTGTCCCGGCTCACTCAGCGACGGTTTAGTCCCGTATTCCAATATCGACTCCCAGACATCATCGTCCATCTCTCCCAATTCTATCTCCCACCTTCCACGCGCTCTAATAGGATGCCGCAGCAGTACCGTATGAATGAGATCTCTATACATTGTAGATATAACCCCACGGGTGTTGCCTGTCATACACATAATGTCTAGAACAATATCAGTTTGCAGCCTGAGATTGCTTAACTTCAATTGCTGCCGGTAAGCATGTTGGACCCTGAAACAAAGATACCTATCAGTCTCTGGCAGTTGAAATTCCCCTTTCAGGGAGTCAAAAGTCCTCATAACCCCACCTTCCAAGATCTGCGATGTATATTACATGAGTGCCTTCATGCTGCACTACCTGCAACATGACCCTCGGATTGTCAGAATTCGAAGTAATGCTGACTACTGGGTTGCCACACTCAAGAGTAAATTGGGCTTCCAATCTGGAAAAATGGCCTGAGCTTGCCACTCACGCCTTGGAGATCTTGTCATGCCCCGCAGCCAGCGTTCTCTTTGAACGTGTCTTCAGCGCTGATGGTGGTGTGCTGACAGATAAGCGCACACGGCTGTGTCCAGTGACAATGTAGACAGACTAACGTTCATCAAAATGAACAAGTCATGGATACGCATGGACTTTTCTATCCCTGTGTCATCCTGAGTTGGCTCATCCTTTGCAATCTCAAAAAATGCCCAGGCTAGGCAAGGCTTAGAGCTCATGGGACCTGAAGAAGAGCCACCACGACTTCTGCTCAGAAGCAGAGTTGTGGTTGAGGATGCAGTTGTTGCCTTGCTTCCAGTAATCTGTCTCTGTCCAGGAAGGCGCAACCTAACCTTGTCATCACTAGCATCCTCCTCCACCTCCTCTGCTGCCCCTCATCGACTAGCTGACTGTGGGTTGACAGTAAGTGGGATCTCCATCTCATCATCACCCTGTGTGCTCTCACACCCGTCATCCTCAGAGCCAACCTCTTCCTGCCCTGACCAAAAAGTCAAAATGTCGTTCCAATCAGGTATCTCAGTCTTATCAGCATCTTCCTCATTGTCTCCACCAACAGGACTTACAGTTTGGGAATGAGGGTATACATTATGCTTGCTCAGAACCTTCTTCATCTGAGCCTGGATCCGACTCACAAAGCTTCTGGGCATCAGTGCAGATCATTTCCTCGTCTGGACTCACAGAAGCTTTGGAGCAGACCACTGATTCCCAGGCTATAGTATGAGTGAACAGCTCTGCATACTCAACCATCTGTCTTACCCCATACTCAAACGGGTGGCTGGAGACTTGGGAGATGTGAGGAAGCAAGTGAGATTGGGTGACACCTCTGAGGACTGGTGTATTTGTGATGTTGAAGTTAAGGTGGAGGAGAGCCCACTTGATGAAGCGCTTGCTATCCATTCAAGCGCCTGCTCTTTTTGTGTCTAATCTACAATTGGTAGCGATTGTCGTGTGACTCATGTCCTTACGAAAGGGATCATATCAGATTGTCCACGGAAAGAAGTAGACATCTTACTTTGGCTGGAAGATGGTCTTTCTTCAGCAGATGTTACTGTTGCTTTACCACCTACCCCACGGACACAAACTTTTTTTCCCTTTCTATCACTGCTATTCCCCTATCCACCAGTAGCTGGCCTTTAGCCATTCATTTTGTATGTGAACAAATTGGCAACTCTGCAGTTGTAAGCAAAAAAAATTCGGATGGAAATTGAGCAGAGCTGACTGGCCAAATAGTGCTATGAGGCCCAAACTATTACCTGGGCTAGGTGCAGTTAAAAATTAGTCTGAACTAGACAGGCGGTGTAGTGTGTTTCACAAGTGGGGTACACACCACTGTCTAAATGACACTGCTACTAGGCCCAAACTGTTACCTGGGCTAGGTGCAGTTAAATATTAGTCTGAATTAGACAAGCGGTGTAGTGTGTTTCACAAGTGGGGTACACACCACTGTCTAAATGGCACTGCCTTACTCTGGAACTCCCTGCCTGAACACGTCAGACACTCTCCTACCTTGAGAAGCTTCAAGTGTCACCTGAAGACTCACCTATTCCGTCAAGTCTACAACCTGCCATGAGACCCAGGCGACCGCCCCATACCTGACATTCCCCCATCCTACTGTATCCCAACCCACCCCTCATAGACTGTGAGCCCTCGTGGACAGGGTCCCTGCCCCTCCTGTACCTGTACGTCCTGATCGCCTAGATTTAGTGTACTTGTTCTTGTCTCCCTTATCCTCATGTAAAGCGCCATGGAACCTAATGGCGCTATATAAATAAATAATAATAATAAAATAATACTAGGCCCAAACGATTACCTGGGCTAGGTGCAGTTAAAAATTAGTCTGAACTAGACAGACGGTGTAGCTTGGTTCACAAGTGGGCTACACCACTATCTAAATGACACTGCAACTAGCCCAGCCTGACACACAACTGCAGCACTGAGGAAATGGTGGTGAAAATGGCTGGGTCTTATAGGGCAAGGACACGTGGCATACACAGCCAATGACGCATGCCCTTGCTTGTGTGAAAAAAATGCACTTTGCTGTGTGTCTGTGTGATTGGCTGACAGCATACACCGCCCCACTGTATATGCAGTTAAGAGAAAAAAAAATGGAGATCAGCATTATTTCAGCAGCAGTGATCTAACCCCCCCTCCCCCGCACACTATAAACTGAAACTGGACATTAACATTCATTAACAGTATTAAGGTTAGGGTTAGGGTTAAGCTTTTGGTGATCGAAGCGTTATCAAACATAACCTCGAACTGCCGAATTTGAAGCAAATTGTTTGCATTCGTTGAATGACTCGAACACCACCCAAAACAGCTTGAATTTGAGATTGCTCACATAAAAACAATAGTACAGCGGTCTCAGGGAGCGCCAAAGGAATACTGGACAATACTGGAATTCTGATGAAGACGGCTTAGACCGTCGAAATGCGTTGGTGCAGTGGTATTGGAGGAAGAATAAAGGTCGGTTCTTATTCACTAATTTGTCCAATATTCCTTTGGCGCTCCCTGAGACCGCTGTACTATTGTTTTTATGTGAGATATCTCTCTACGGAGTCAAAGCGGCAGGAGCAACCTGGCATATCTGGAGGGTTGAGGACCTGCGGTTACCTAGTTACCAGGATAAACAACTGAAGACCTGAGGTGACACGGTATCCGGTCCGGCAGGATCACATGAATTTTCGGGGAGCACGGAGTTGCGAACGCAAACACCGACAGGACGGCAGCACTAATAGAGAGAGGTGACCCGGAACCCCACTAACCACACGATTATTCTTGGTTGTGTAGACGTACACAACCATTATAGGTGAGTGTATTGGCACTTTTTATTTATACAAAAAGCCCTGTGTGTCTACACATGCACCCTTTTCTTTATCTTTCTGCGAATTTGAGATTGGCGAACATTTCGAATCAAACATCGCTCAACTCTACCTGTGGATCACGCTAAAAACTTTGGCTCTGTCAGCAATAACGCGTGCTAACGCCATGTTAGCACCGAGTTACCGCTGCCAATATTTATCTATGGAGATCCTGCCCCTAGCACGACTGCAACGCCGGCATCTTACTGTAATCTCGCGTTATTTCCTAACGCGAGCAAAGACGCTTTCGGAAGCGTCTTTGATCGCGTTAGCAAATAACGCGAGATTTCATTCTGAGGCCAGTGTTGGAGTCGCATTAGGGGCGGGATCTCCATAGGTAAGTATTGGCAGTGGTAAAGCGGTGCTAACATGGCGTTAGCACCGCGTTATTGCTGACAAAGTCTACATTTTTAGCACAACTCCTGGGTCGCCGCTAAAAACGTGAATCTGACCCTAAGGCTGTTATTAATTAGTGCTGGATCCTACCCAATTTTTACATTTATAAGCTTTTAGCTACGAAAAGGTAAAACGAAGCCCTCAGCAGAGCCATGTGAGTAGTAACCCATGGCTCATTTTTGTAGAGCAACTAGGAGTTAATAAAAGATATGGAGCAAAGTGCAGATTTTATGGGATCAAAATTTAAAGGGAGTTAAATGAAAGGGTGGAGGTTGATTAGAGTTGAGAAGAACTATTTAGGATTAGGGGGGAGGTAATATGTTTTGGGCAATGTATTACGTGTTTCTTTGGGTCATTTCGGCAAGTGGTGATGAGGTGGATTCTTGGGGTTGGTGGAAATATTGTGGTGGAGGGTGTACATCAGGTGGATGGTAACCTCCCCTTTTATTCTTTCGATTGGTAATTGCCCAGCAGATTTTGGGGCTCTCCAGGGTGGGTCCCTGGGGAGTCTGTGTTAGTGAAAGATTTTTCCAGCAACACAGGTGCCCCTGAGCCTGTGGTTGTGGCTGCAGGCAACACTGGATGTTTTATTAATCATTATATGGGTGTCCGCCGTGTTTTCGGAACTTCAAGAACCATTCTCACTTTAAAAGTTATTTGTTATTGTTATGTTTGTATGATAAAGGGCTGACTTGGCCAATTTACCCCAAAATATGTTATATGTTTATTCTAAGGGATATGTGAGAAAAGGGAGAGGTCACATTTGTTGGTTAGGGGATAGCAGAGTTAATGAGAGAGGATGCATCTATAGTAGTTAGGTTGGGGTTGTATCAAAGAAACATACAAGTTGTGTTGAGGGGACACACACTAATTGGCCAATTATTGCATTACACATCTCAATTTCAGAAAGATAATCTATTTAGCCTTATCGCTATTTAAAATGATTCATATATTCATTGTTGGCATATATCTTGTCGTGCAGAGTGCTGCTGTATTCTCTGGTTTCTGTATAATGCAGTCATAACAGCTCGCACTATTCATATATGCTTAGTTCTGTTTGGAGGGGCTGGTAAGACTTCTTTTTATAAAGTTGTCCTAATCCCCAGACATAAAAAAGTAAAATATTTAAGTTTGCATGAACACGATCAAGAGGGATATATTGAAACCTATTAAACATTTCAGGAGCAGCCACAGAAAGAAGAGGACCCCTCTTTAAGTACAGTATGTGTCTATTGCAGTCCAAGCTGCTGGCTGCCCCTTTACATTTTGGGACCCTGTGGACCTGCACAGGCGGTACGGATGGTATGTCCGCCCATCGTTTAACTCATGTTGGGGTTGGGTTATAATCATATCAGAAGAAGATCTCCGGTTGTTTTCCTGCCATCTCTCTGTTTTTCTAAAATCAGAAATGAGTAGAGACCTGACTTATCTCAGTACATAAAGGGGGATAAAAGGTTAATTTTCTTCTTCTATAGAAAGATGCCATCATTTACTGTAAAAAATACTTATAAATATTCCATTGCCAGGCAGTTAAGGTATTTGAATAAAAAAAGAGCCTGAAAGAAAAGTATGTGATTGCTAATGATCTCATTTCAATATAATAGGATCTTTCCATTCCAAAGAGCAAGACAGGTTAAGAGATATAATTATGACTTTGCAGACTCTCCCAAGTGCACGAAGATGGCCTGACAGTTGTGATCCTGCTATCGTAGAAAGGAACCTTTGTCTTGTTTCCATGTTAAAAAGGCAGGATCCCTTTCGTAACCTCAGCCTACATCGCAATTTAACTGTCAGGAAGCTTTTCCTACCAAGCCCTCAATATCAAAACACTGTGGGAAGATGGAAGAAGTAGGATTTCAGAACTGACCTGCCAGGAGCAGCTTCATTTACAATGCAGAATAGATTTCCTAGAGGTTCTGAGGAAAAAGTAAAAGTTGTTAATACCCTTTGTACAATTTCGGACAACTTTTCTAATTTTTATACAAAGTTTAATTTTAGCATTACCATACAAAGGACCGGATTACTGTATATTCTGATAATCTGGCATCATTAGAACTGCAAAGGTGTAGGTGTTGAAAACGTTTGTGCATGTATACATACACTCATATGTGTGTAAATATGATATATATGTACTAACAAGCACACAATACACGTAAATTATTATCTATGTAAATATGCACACATATACACTCATACATGTAAATATTAATCTACCATATTTTTCGCTTTATAAGACGCACCTTATTATAAGACGCACCCCAAATTTGGTGAAGGAAAAGAAAAAAAATAATTTTTAATGTTAAATGGGGTCCATCTTATATTGTCAGTGTCCGTCTAACAAATCATATAGAGTATATGTCCCCTAATGCATGGCACACGTCTCCTATGCATGGCACACGTCCCCTATGCATAACACAAGCCCCCCATGCATGGCACACTTCCCCCATGCATTGCACACATTCCCTATGCATGGCACAAGTCCCCTATGCATGGCACGCATCCCCTATGCATGGCACACATCCCCTATGCATGGCACACGTCCCCTATGCATGGCACATGTCCCCTATGCATGGCACACATCCCTATGCATGGCACACTCACCTATGCATGGCAAATGTCCCTATGCATGGCACAATGCTCCTATGCATGGCACACGTCCCTATCCTTGGCACACGTCCATTATGCATGGCACACGTCCCCTATGCAGGGAACACGTCCCCTATGTGCGGCACATGCCCCCTGTGTTAGATATTGCCCCCATGCTGCTGCATAGTAAAATAAAAAACTCTATTCTCACCTCCTCCAGCGCTGATCTCCCGGTCTCCCTCGTGCTGCTGTGACCGGGCAGAGATACTGCTGCAGAGCTCCTCCACTTCCTGGTTCTGTGCGGTCATGTGATCGGCACAGCAGGGAGTGACATCATCTCTGTGTGCGATCACACCAGCAGCAGGGAGACCAGAGAGACACCGGGAGATCAGCGCTGGAGGAGGAGGTAAGTATACAGTTTATTATTTTACTATGGCAGCAGCATGGGGGCGATATCAAACATAGGGAGGCATTCGCCATCACAGGGGGGCGCAAGACCATATAATATGCGCCGCTCCCCCAGCCCATCACCATGGTGCGGTTTCAGCACCACGGTGATGGAGAGCGACTATGCCTATTACATGAGCGGGAGCAAGAGATCTCCCGCTGCCTCTTGCAGTCTCCACCATCTTCCGCAGCCCTCGGACAGGCTCCAGAGCTGCCCCC
This sequence comes from Allobates femoralis, assembly GCA_033576535.1. Lineage (NCBI taxonomy): Eukaryota > Metazoa > Chordata > Amphibia > Anura > Aromobatidae > Allobates > Allobates femoralis. The sequence goes on along the minus strand of JARQOC010000002.1, from coordinate 251,256,078 downwards.
ACCTCCTCTGGGCCCTGCAGTACATAATCAGTATACTCGCATTATAAGACACACCTCCCACTTTCCCCCAAAATTTGAGGGAACAAAAGTGCGTCTTATAATGTGAAAAATACGGGTAAATAAATGTACACACACATATACACACTCATATTTATAAACATTAATCTATATAAATGTACACACACATATACACACTCATACATGGAAATAATAATCTATATGAATGTACACACATATTCACACTTACACATGTAAACATTAATCTATATAAATGTACACACATATACACACTCATACATGTAAACATTAATCTATATAAATGTACATACATATATACACTCATGGAAACATTAATCTATATAAATGTACACACATATACACACTCATACATGTAAATATTAATCTATTTAAATGTACACACATATACACACTCATGGAACTTTAATCTATATAAATGTACACACATATACACACTCATACATGTAAATATTAATCTATATAAATGTACACACATACACACACTCACACATGTAAATATAAATCTTTATAAATGTACCACATATACACACTCATACATGTAAACATTATTCTATATAAATGTACACACATATACACACTCATACATGTAAATATAAATCTATATAAATGTACCACATATACACACTCATACATGTAAACATTATTCTATATAAATGTACACACATATACACACTCATACATGTAAATATAAATCTATATAAATGTACACACATATATACACTCATACATGTAAATATTAATCTATATAAATGTACCACATATACACACTCATACATGTAAACAGTAATCTATATAAATGCACACACATATACACACTCATATATCTAAACATTAATCAATATAAATGTACACACATACACACACTCACACATGTAAATATAAATCTATACAAATGTATCACATATACACACTCATACATGTAAACATTAATCTATATAAATGTACACACATATACACACGCATACATGTAAATATAAATCTATATAAATGTACACACATATATACACTCACACATGTAAATATAAATCTATACAAATGTATCACATATACACACTCATACATGTAAACATTAATCTATATAAATGTACACACATATACACACTCATATATGTAAATTCTTATTGATGTAAATGTATACAGCCACGTAAATGTATTTATATCAATGTACACACAAATAAACACATACACATAAGCTCATCTATATCAATGTATATGCACACTCATAAAGGTAAAACTCTTGTATGTATATAAATGTACGCACACATGCACACTCATACAAGTAAACTCATCTACACAAATGTATGTACACATTCATACACATAAACTCTTATGTATATAAATGTACGCACACATGCACACTCACAAAAATAAAATTGTGTACATAAATGTGCAGACACACTCATACATGCAAATTCTTATCTATATTAATGTACACATACAAACACACTTATACATGTAAACGTATCAACGGAAGTTAACAAACTTGTAAACTCTTATTTATATAAATGTATACACAAACAGACTCATATACATAAACTATCTATGTAAATGCACACTCATAGACACTTATACTCATAAACCCTTATCTATATAAATGTGGAGAGAAAGAGAGAGGCAATATGAGATTTGGAAACCAAATTATTTATTTGCACATTTCTGAGTTAACAAATGTAATCATATGTTTGTGTAGATCCTCATATGTGTATGCTGTATGCAATGTATAGCAGCAATGAAGCTTCTGAAGGCCGCTTAACATGCTAGGATATAGGTGAATGATATTGTTAGCTATGTCACGTGACTGCGATCCTTCTGACATCGTTAGTGCGTTGTCACACGCAAGGATATCGTTAAAGATCCTAAGTTTGGCAATGCGCCAGCGATGCGGAGAAGAATGTTTGAAGGATGTTAAAAAGCGGCAGGAATAAGAGAAATATGAACGACATCGTTCAAAAAGGTGTCACACTGAACGATGTTGCTGCTTCACAGATACTTAATTGGACGATGAACGATAGATTTGAGGTCAGGATCACACATTTTTGCTGAACGATCCAACGATTTTTCCTTCCTGCATCGTTTGTTTACACGCAAGGATGCACTAACGATATTGTTAGAACGATCACAAATCAGTGACGTTTCAAGGATATCGTTAACGAGATCCTAGCGTGTGAAGCGGCCTTTAGAGTCAGGATTTTGTCCCATTTTACTAGCCACCATCCTCAACCTCCTTTCAATCACTATTTCAGGATCTGGTTTGGCTTACCAGCACAGCTACCTTCATATTAACCATTTACCTTCATTTTTACTCACATCTAATGGTAAGAAACTTGAATAAACGTTCACCTTCCATTGGCTGACAGAGAGGACGGAAGATGCCAACATCAGCACTGCTGGTCTCTACTGAGAATTGGTGAATGAAGAAGATACCTGGAATAAGGATGCAAGAGGGATGCAAATCTGAAATGCCTACTAACTATCCATATTCAGAAAGTGGCATTATATTTATACGGATGCTATTGGTGAACATAAATAAATGGAAATATATATAAAAAATGTAAAAATATGAAACTTTTACAAACTTAACTAATGATGCACATTTTCTAAATTTTGGTAAGGAAATAAGGTATTTTTTTCTGTTTAATTAGGTTCCTTTTCTTGCATTGTTGGTGGTATAGATGCTACTAATGCATAGTTAATCCTAAGTATTTCTCTGCAGTCATCTTTGCCTGTATGCTTTTATAATTACACCACAGAGAAAATTGTACTGTTTTTTTTCTACAAATTTCTGTTTTTCCCATTAATTTCCATCAATTTCCAGCTAGTAAAATAGACATCTAGATCAGATCAGGGGTGGGGAACCTTTTTCTGCTGCGGGCCATTTTGGAATTTCTACCATCCTTTGGGGGCGGCACTAAATTATCAACTTAAAGTTACCCGCTATATTTGGTTAAACATTCCACTCCCCCATACTGTGGTGGCTGGAGCTGATTCTCTTTGGCATGGCTAGGATGTTAGGTGATATTGCTCATGTGGCTTCTCTGCTTTTCCAGGTTTGCTAGGGCTATAGACATCATAGGAGAGGCTGGGGGCATACACCTCACTGGGGAGGCTGGGAGCATATACGTCAGTAGAGAGACTGAGGCTGGTGGATAGAAATCACTGAGGAGCTGGATTTCACAGGCAGACAGTCGGCAAAACATGTCTGCCAGCCTGAACACTCCAGTCCCCAGGAATCTGCCCGAGGGCTGCAGAAAAGGTCATAAAGGGCCACATGCGGCCCTGGGGCCTGAGGTTCCCCACCCCTGTTCTAGATTAATATGATTAACTAAATCATTAACATTAGGACATACCGGACATACTGGCTGTTGTGGAATAATTGTACATTATTTTACCATAATTTGCATATTATTCCCTTTTTTTTCTTGTATTATATACTTTCATATCAAGTTTCTGACACACGTCCAATGTGCTGGTTTTCATTCACTGAATTTCTAACTTGGGACATTAGAACCTGAGTACATTCGCAATGGCTTTTGACAATTTTACAAGCATATTATACATTGCAAAATAAATAGTATATTGTGGAAGTGGAGTTCAATACCAAAATGTAATATATTGTAATAAAAATGTTAACAGGTTAATATATGCGCATATATTGAATGAGAAGTATCAGTGGGTCAAACTCAACTGCTGTTGCGTTGCAGTAATATGAACCTTTTTATGAATACAGTACATGTTATGACAATGCAGCTGGAAAATGTATACCAATGTTAATAAATATACCCCCAAAATTGCACAAATGTGAATGATTTGTAAAAATTGCAATAAATTATATTTTGATTTTTTTTCCATTCTGTAGAGCCAGATTTTATATAAGAGTCATTTTAATATGCAATATGTAGAAATCCTCTTACGTGTCAACACAATTTAAATGTGAACTTGACTTTGAAGTTAGTAATAAAATGTGTTCTATTTTCCAATGACTTCTGTACTAAATCATTTCTTATGTCTGTCTCTTTCCTTATTTATCTACATTATACAACCTCAGCATATGACAGTCTCCTTCTTATTTTGTCAGTTCAGCACATTCTTTTCGAAATGAAAACCTAGATTTGTTTGAGTTTTCTCTTGCAGCTCCTTTATCTATTCTATAGATACTCTTTTATAATCGGTGTCTCTGTTACTAAGCAGAGTGAAAGAGTCTCATTATGAAGCTTCCACCAATCTCACTTCACTCAAGACTCAAGTTATTAATGAGACGTCTCTCTTGAAGAGAGGGATGCAGTGTGTTAGAAACTCAGCAGAGGCCCAGACTGGGAGGTCATAGGTCAAGGAGCAGATAGGGGCCATCATTCTTTGTAGCTCCACACACTGCAAAATTTCACAGCAGTATAGAAACGGTATATCTGTGTGTTTATGTTTGTGGGAAGCAGAAGGTGATCCTATAAAGCATATGCCATAAATTCATTGACAGCTGTAAAAAGTTTGGAGCCCCCTAAGTGCCACTTTTCTCATTTTCTGTTCTAGAAACAATGGACTAGCAATATTTATCATGCAATGTAGAAAACTATTTGCAAAATTATGATGTAGAAGGCATTCACTAAGATAAAACAAAATTTAATATAGCGCTCAGAGTGGTCCTTTGGATCCTACTGTCTGTCGGTTTCCGTATGGATCCAACAGAAATAAAACTGATGTGTTTACCGTAAGCGGATGCGTAAAGAGATACAAATCCAGCTCAAACACATGGCATGAATAATTTTGTTTTAATTAAAATTGACGTTATGATCAGACCATTTTCCTGTACAGTCAGACACAGCCAATATACAGTACATAGCAGGGACACATGTATAGGATTATCTCAGCACAGGAGATGTGATATGATCAGACCATGTCCTTGTACGGTCAGACACGGCCATTACACAGTACATAGCAGGGACACATACAGGGGTTGGACAAAATAATGGAAACACCTGGAAAAATCAACAAAAGTTAGTTTAATATGATGTAGGTCCACCTTTTGCAGCGATTACAGCCTCAATTCTCCGAGGTATGGATTCATACAAAGTCATATCATTGGCCCGGCGGATCTCCACGAAATAGCACCCCAGATCATCACAGAACCTCCGCCATGTTTTACGGTTAGGAAAAGGCAGTCTGGATGGAATGCTTCTTTCGGCTGTCTCCAAACGTACACTTAGCCGGAGGTGAGAAAATGGGGTAAACGATGATTCGTCTGAGAATATCACATGTTTCCACTGCTCGAGGGACCAATTCTGGAGGTTTCTACACCACTCTAAACGCTTGGAAACATTTGTCATTGAGAGCAGCGGTTTTCTAATTGCAGCTCTTCTGTGGAATCCAGATTTCTGCAGCTCCCGACAAACAGTTTTCGTGGAAACTGGGTTCTGTAGGTGTTCATTGAGCTCAGCAGTGATTTTCGGAGCCATGGTCTTGCGATCCTCTCTCACAATTCGCTTTAGAGTCCGACGGTCTCAGTCAGTCAACTTCGACTTTCGTCCGGACTTGTGCTTTGCTGCGGATGTTTGTCCTCCTCTTTCAACCAGTCATTACTTTGGAGACAGTACCTCTTGACACGCCAAACATTCGGGCACTTTCTGTTACACTAGCGCGTGCCATAAGAGCACCAACAATTTGGCCTTTTTGAAAATCCGAAAGGTCTGCCATTGGTATCAGGTTCTCCTCCATGTTCTTACAATTCGGCAAAACAAACAGTTAATTTACATACACATATCACTTAATACAAATAATCAACTACAAAACATTAACATATCACAGTATGCATGTTTATAACATGTTTGAAGATTAATATTATCCCAAGATCTATTGATTAAAAGAATCTTTAAAATTAACTTTGTTCGCTATTCGCTCTCTATCCTTCTTCGTGGCACCTTTTTTCTCTGCCGTGCTTTCTCTTTTAATGCATTTCTTTACGTGTGGTTCTGGTGACCAATTTGTTAAGGGTTGCCAATTAAGATCTGGGGCAACTCTAAGGGCCACTTTACACACACCAACTTATCTGTCCAACTTCTGACCAACTTGCTGGTTGCAGTGAAATCATGGACACATTGTTCCATTGTACACAGCCACAAAATGGAGCAATGTGTCCATGATTTCACTGCAACCAGAGATCTGTTCAGAAGTTGGTCACAGAAGTTGGTGTGTGTAAAGTGGCCCTTAATGTTCAACAAATTGACATGGTAATAAGTACTTTGGAAGAGGCCCCAAGTTTTAAATGTCTAACTGGCACATTAGCTGGTTTTTGTATTGTCTGGTACCCTTGTACTTATTATACATAGTGTTTGATTCCTATTGAATACTATTGAATTTATTGAATGTTATTATACAACCTCATCAATAAAGCAAAAGTTTTTAAAAAAAATTAACTTTGTTCGTGGTGAAGACCCCTTTAATCTCTAAAGTTTCATATTAATATTTTGGGTTAAAATACAACAGTGTCAGGCTATAAGTTTAATGATAATAATCAAATTTAAAAACTAGATGGTTTCAGATTTTTTTGAGAACTAAGATACCTAAAGACTTTGTAAAGTGTCAAAAGGAAGAAAACTGGTATAACTAAAAAATCTACATAAAGGTAATTAAGTCACTTCTTAAGGCATACCAATAAAGAAGAAGCTGAAATGAAATATGTCATTATTTTAGTCCTTTCGCAGAATCAGGCTTCCAAATACTTACATCAGTCAATCCACGGACACTAGGAATTTCATGGTAAAGGCAGACACTGCCATCTTGTGCTTTATTGTAAAAAGTTCTATTATAATGATGCATAAGGCTATAAGGGTTATAAGGCTATTACTTCAAATGCCTTCCTTAAATAGTACATCAATTAAACCAGTAGGAGTAATTTTAACGTTTTGGATATCTTGTTTTTTTCTCTGTTGAATTAAGAATTGTGCCTTTCTCTACAGCCATATAATTTGTTATATGAAGGAAAATTGGGTAAAAACAAAAACAGGAGCATATATACAAATATATGTAAGGGCACAGCAATCATCCAAGAAATTGGATCAATTCATAGCATGCTAGATAAAAAAGGCGAAAGAAAAAGAAATTACCGTATATACTCGCGTATAAGCCGAGTTTTTCAGCCCAAAAATTGGGCTGAAAAGTACCCCCTCGGCTTATACGCGAGTCAGTGCTGTATACCGATGTATACATCGGTACATACCGATGTATACATCGGTATACAGCAGCCCCCGTAATGCAGGGCCCCCCCAGCCTCGCTCCGGTCACCTGTAAAGGAAACTATACTTATCACAGTGCCGCTGTCCGCGCCCGCTCGCACCCGCTCGCAGCTGCCGTACGCGATCCTCCATCTTCATGCGTCTTCTTCCTGTTTCTGTGCTCGTCGCAGGCAATGACGTCATTCCCTGCGACGAGCACAGGAAACAGGAAGAAGAGGCATGAAGATGGAGGATCGCGTACGGCAGCTGCGAGCGGGTGCGAGCGGGCGCGGACAGCGGCACTGTGATAAGTATAGTTTCCTTTACAGGTGACCGGAGTCAGGCTGGGGGGTCTCTGGATTACGGGGGCTGCTGTATACTACTGCTGGGGCTGCAATATACTACCACTGGGGCTGTATACACCACTGGGGCTGCAATACCACTGGGGCTGCTGTATATAGGGGCTGCAATACCACTGGGGCTGCAATACCACTGGGGCTGCTGTATATAGGGGCTGCTGTATACACCACTGGGGCTGCAATACCACTGGGGCTGCTGTATATAGGGGCTGCAATACCACTGGGGCTGCTGTATATACCACTGGGGGCTGCTGTATAACATACTGCTGGGGCCTGTATACCACTGCTGGGGGCTGTATACCTGTGCTGGGGTCCACCCTCGGCTTATACGCGAGTCAATAGATTTTCCCAGGTTTTGGGGGCAAAAGTAGGGGGGTCGGCTTATACACGGGTCGGCTTATACACGAGTATATACGGTAGTATGCAAGTAAACACAAGTGATCACCAAAATATATACGTTATTGATATAAAACACATGAACAAAAATGGGTTAAACACAATTAAAAAACTAGATGTGATTGCCTTTCTTCATCTTTGTATGGTCTGACTGAAACCCTTATCTGAGCCAGTCGCTATTATTTCTAGCCATGTGGCTTTTTTAATTGTTTTTAACCCTTTTTTATTCATGTGTTTTAGTATCAATAAAATGTATGTATTTTGCTGATCACTTGTGTTTACTTGCATACTACTTTCTTTTTCGTTTACACAAAGGAAAAATACAAAACATATAGTATGCCAACAAAGGCATTTAAAAAAAACTGTAATTCCGGTATGTTTGTCCCTTGTCTCCTTGGCATTACTGAGCATGATAGTGCTCTGTCAATATACGAGTACTTCTTTCTCCTACACAACTAAGTTACCTTTGTTGTCCACGTGGTAAGATCCCGTGCTGCATGACTATCCATGTGTCCCTTTCTGCTCTACTGCGTAGCAATCTACATGTTGTGAGGTCCTCTGCTGAGCTGAATGACTATCCACATGTGCGGTCTCTGGCTGTTCCGTTGCGGAGCCATCCCTTGGCTGTAAGGTCCTCTGCTGAATGGCACAACTTTCCACATGTGCCAGGCTTGCAGCCACTGCCAGATGCCCTAGAACTCAGTCCCTGTGTTGGGTTCCTGTTTGTGCCTAAGGTGCATGCGGCCACACCTTTGCCGCTTTTATAAGGACTGTGTGCCCACCTTGAATTGGTGTCCCTAGCCTATTGCTCTGGGGCATCTCTTATTTAAGGTTTCTCTTCCCTGTTCGGCGTTGCCAAAGCTTTGAATTAGGTTTGTTCATCGTAACCATGTATGTTGGTCCAGCTTGCTGCTCCTGTTCTGCCTCTGTTTCCAGGTCTAGCCCTGCCTGCAAAACGTTCTGGGATAGCTAATGTCTGCTTGTCATTGTCTCTGGACCCTTCCTGTCCATGTCTCTCCCCTGGTACCAGCCTCCCTGTCTTGTTTTTGGAATCCTGCTGTTATATACCTTAAGTCCTGCTGTACCTTATATCTGATGTCTGTGAGTTTCCTTAGCCTCCTGCTGTGCCTGTGCTACACCTGAGGCTTAGGTATGTGGTCCCTGCTATGCCCATGCCAGTAGACCCTGAGGTGACATCAATCTGAGATGATCTCCCTGCCATGCCTTGTGACTTGTATCTTGTGTCTGGTGACTTTGTCTTGAACCTTGTGTAGCAAACTTTATGTTCCTTACCTGAAGTTGGTGTGGTGTCTTGAAATCATAACATGTGTAAAACCTTGCCACTTACTCAGTTGCCACAGGTCCCGTTTGCTGCCCTTCCCTAGTCAGAATAGGTCCGGATTCCACCTGTCCAGTGGGTCCACTGTCCCCCTTGGACGACAATAAGGTACCTGCAGTGTATATTTGCAACAAGACCTGTTACCATGACTTAGCACTATACAATGCAAATGTTGCATTTGATGTACCAAATAAAAGACTATTTGCTATGACAATGTTACCTCGACAATGCTTTTTCATTTATGCTGCTTCAGTCATCAGTGCCTTTTTTGTTTGTAAGAGTTATTAAAAAACAGGAACATTTTATTTTTTTACACCAATATGAGTTGTTGCTATTTCCATTTCCTTTTTAGGCCTATGTGAGGCACCGCCGGCATGATCCGCATGGCCGGGGTACATCACATGTAGGATCAGAGGATGATCCTGTGCACACTGGCCGGTTTTCCTGTGATGGTAATACTGTGTGAACCAACCTGAACACAATGAGTTCATGAGCCTAATGAGCGGCAGTGAGAGTGAGAGGAGTCCATGAGGAATAGGATGTGATGAGTGAGTGCTGACAACCCGGAACACAGGGAGTTAACCTGAGCTGTGTGGAAGCTGATGATTAGCAGCTGAGGGGGTGTGTCCATGTGGGAGTGGCTGGCACGATAAGAGCCGGCCACCTGAGTGATTGTGAGATTCATTCATGCTGGAAGCTGAGAATGAGTCAGATGGAAGCTGAGACCAGCCTGAGTGCAGAGCAGTCCAAGGCTCTGTGTGCATGACATGATGGGAGCATGCTAGCTCCATGCCGGTGCCGAGGTCCGTGGTCGTGTCCGCACCTGGAGGGGGAAGCCGTGGTTGACCCGTGGACGCTAGACCGGACGTGGTTCACCTCACGTCCGGGAAGGAGCCTGTGGCGATGCCTGGTGGAACCTGTGACAGGTAGCGAGACCCGGATCCGTGCCCGGTAAGAAAGCAGTTCCCGAGCGATAGTGTGAACTGTGCACCTGGTGTGCGTAAATCATGTTAGGCGAGTATAGACCGCCCTTGGGACCGACTCAGTGGAGTCCGTTAAAGGTCCTGATAAACCGGAATGTATGTAGCCCGTGGAGGCAATTGTATGTAGTGTGCCAAGCGGGCATAGACCGCCTTTAGGTCCGAGTCAGAGTGCTCAGTTAAAGGACCTGATGAATCTGAACGTGTTTAAACTATGTGTATTAGGGCTTAGGTAATGGCCCTGAATGAGAGATGATGACCTATGTAAGACCCATGTATAATCATGTGGAGAGACAGTGACCCAGCTGGTATGGATGATGTTGGAGGCGTTCCGTCCTTGGGACGAGAGGGAGGCTTGCCCTGCTGCATGCAGAGGGTACCTGATCCCTCAACCACGACCTCTAATGGTGTGGGTGTGCCTGTGGTGCCAGAGACAGGGGTAATAGGGCTCCTAGTAGGTATCGGATGTGGTTCCCGTGTACTATGGTTTGCCAATCCCTGTAATGGGCCATGGAGGGGCCACAGTCCATGGATGTGGGCTGTGAGCAGGTGTGTGATCCATGGACGCTGGAATGATGGATCACATACGGTGTGTAAGGTCCCGGTCAGGCAGGATTCCTGACTACGGGTGAATGTATATCATCATGCTGGGGTGACTAAAGCCAGGCGGCAGGTACCGCCATTGGGACCCACAGGGCCCGTTGAGGCGTATGTAACGAAGGTCAGAAGCAGGGGTTAGAAGGGCTCCCGTACTGGGTAACGCGTGGTTAGGCCGGAGGCCGCAGCCACGGGTTACTAGGGTTTGCCAATCCCTGTTATGAACCCGGAAGGGTCATCATCGAAGTATATCAAATGTATTTATTATAAAGGTACTGTAAGATGTGTAAGTAGGCCGGAGGCCGTAGCCACCACGGGAGCTGTTAGTAGAGCTCCAATGGGGACAGAGAGTCGTGGTTACAGGTCCCGGGTTACTATAAATCGTTATGTGCAATATAAGTGTTGTGATGTTAAATGTAAATGTATGGTGTTTATGTAAAGTGTTGTTAATCAATGTGATATGTGTGAAACATGCTACCCGGGTTATGTGATTAATATGTGAAAATAAACGGGTAGACATTGGTTAACCTTATAAACACGTGTTCTTGTCGTTTTGCAAGCGGGTTCCCCGGTTGCTACCTCACATATGGTGGAGAATGCGGGCAAGGTTGCCCGGTGAGGAATGCACCCCAGTTACAAAGGGGGGTTGGTACAGCCGAGGGCTGTGGTGCCGGAGCACCTTATATGGACTATTATGTTGATGCACTTTATATGGACTTGGTTGCTATGGGCAACCGCACGACGCACCCTAGCCTCTTGCCGGTGACCTGGCGAGGTCACGAAGACGTCGTACTCAAAGTATCGGGCGGCCCTAGGGGTCCCGAAGTCAAAGTCGGCGTGACCAAGGTTCCGGTGGCCCGAGGGGTCACGAAGTTGCCAAGACAATGCCACATCCGGATTCTATGAACTGTGTTTGCCCCTGCTGGTTTAAGCAAGGAGGGGGGAGGTTGGACAGGAGTCACAGGTATACAAACCGGGAGCGGTGCCACAAGGTGTTGTGTGGTGGCCCGGCTCCTATGGCAGTGTGTTCATCCCCCACTGGTCTGCACAAGGAGGGGGGAGGTTAGGACACGGTTTACCGGTGTCCTAGGTGTACAAGCCGGCAGTGTGTGTGACCCTTATTCACAAGCCAGGAGCGACGCTGTCACCCGACTTGTCAGGGCCGTGTGTTTAGCCCCTACCCACGGGTGTAAACAAGGAGGGGGGTATGTGAGGCACCGCCGGCATGATCCGCATGGCCGGGGTACATCACATGTAGGATCAGAGGATGATCCTGTGCACACTGGCCGGTTTTCCTGTGATGGTAATACTGTGTGAACCAACCTGAACACAATGAGTTCATGAGCCTAATGAGCGGCAGTGAGAGTGAGAGGAGTCCATGAGGAATAGGATGTGATGAGTGAGTGCTGACAACCCGGAACACAGGGAGTTAACCTGAGCTGTGTGGAAGCTGATGATTAGCAGCTGAGGGGGTGTGTCCATGTGGGAGTGGCTGGCACGATAAGAGCCGGCCACCTGAGTGATTGTGAGATTCATTCATGCTGGAAGCTGAGAATGAGTCAGATGGAAGCTGAGACCAGCCTGAGTGCAGAGCAGTCCAAGGCTCTGTGTGCATGACATGATGGGAGCATGCTAGCTCCATGCCGGTGCCGAGGTCCGTGGTCGTGTCCGCACCTGGAGGGGGAAGCCGTGGTTGACCCGTGGACGCTAGACCGGACGTGGTTCACCTCACGTCCGGGAAGGAGCCTGTGGCGATGCCTGGTGGAACCTGTGACAGGTAGCGAGACCCGGATCCGTGCCCGGTAAGAAAGCAGTTCCCGAGCGATAGTGTGAACTGTGCACCTGGTGTGCGTAAATCATGTTAGGCGAGTATAGACCGCCCTTGGGACCGACTCAGTGGAGTCCGTTAAAGGTCCTGATAAACCGGAATGTATGTAGCCCGTGGAGGCAATTGTATGTAGTGTGCCAAGCGGGCATAGACCGCCTTTAGGTCCGAGTCAGAGTGCTCAGTTAAAGGACCTGATGAATCTGAACGTGTTTAAACTATGTGTATTAGGGCTTAGGTAATGGCCCTGAATGAGAGATGATGACCTATGTAAGACCCATGTATAATCATGTGGAGAGACAGTGACCCAGCTGGTATGGATGATGTTGGAGGCGTTCCGTCCTTGGGACGAGAGGGAGGCTTGCCCTGCTGCATGCAGAGGGTACCTGATCCCTCAACCACGACCTCTAATGGTGTGGGTGTGCCTGTGGTGCCAGAGACAGGGGTAATAGGGCTCCTAGTAGGTATCGGATGTGGTTCCCGTGTACTATGGTTTGCCAATCCCTGTAATGGGCCATGGAGGGGCCACAGTCCATGGATGTGGGCTGTGAGCAGGTGTGTGATCCATGGACGCTGGAATGATGGATCACATACGGTGTGTAAGGTCCCGGTCAGGCAGGATTCCTGACTACGGGTGAATGTATATCATCATGCTGGGGTGACTAAAGCCAGGCGGCAGGTACCGCCATTGGGACCCACAGGGCCCGTTGAGGCGTATGTAACGAAGGTCAGAAGCAGGGGTTAGAAGGGCTCCCGTACTGGGTAACGCGTGGTTAGGCCGGAGGCCGCAGCCACGGGTTACTAGGGTTTGCCAATCCCTGTTATGAACCCGGAAGGGTCATCATCGAAGTATATCAAATGTATTTATTATAAAGGTACTGTAAGATGTGTAAGTAGGCCGGAGGCCGTAGCCACCACGGGAGCTGTTAGTAGAGCTCCAATGGGGACAGAGAGTCGTGGTTACAGGTCCCGGGTTACTATAAATCGTTATGTGCAATATAAGTGTTGTGATGTTAAATGTAAATGTATGGTGTTTATGTAAAGTGTTGTTAATCAATGTGATATGTGTGAAACATGCTACCCGGGTTATGTGATTAATATGTGAAAATAAACGGGTAGACATTGGTTAACCTTATAAACACGTGTTCTTGTCGTTTTGCAAGCGGGTTCCCCGGTTGCTACCTCACACCTCATACAGACATCTGTGTTTGTGCAGCTAAAGATGGTATTTAAAAAGACACAGCTATATAGCTGCATTTTCAAACACATATCTGCAATGAGGCTTATGATTCCCTGTTATCCACCCCCACGCACCGTCCACAGTCAAGAATGACAATACAGTAGACACAGGTCTCGGGAATAACAGTTGCATTTACTATCGCAGAAATGGGGAAATCCAACATGGAGTAAATACTTCACAGTTTCACATGGGCAAGCCACGACAAATACCGTTTACAGTTGAATGCTGACATGTGATTGGGGTTCTGGAGCTGTAAGAGAATGGAATATAGGTTATAGACTTTTGTGGCTTAGAGCAGAAGGTTAGCAAGAGAGTTTTACAGACCTAAGAATCCTGAGTTAATTTCACAGCTGGTCACAGTACATGCAAAGGTACTTGAAGAAAATAGCGTAATTTTGCGGTAGAATGGGAGACCGTCAATCTTTCCCAACACATGGGCAGTAGGTTCTTCTCTACATTCAGTATGCCCTTCTGCTAAAGAAGCACATATAAGGCTGGACAGCAAGGATCCAGGGTAGAAAGTTTGTTGCATGCTGTCTGCGGAGACAGAGAAGAATTCTAGGCCTTAGGACCTGGCAGGAAATCTTGTGGTGAAGGGAAGGAAGAACTTCCAGGCCTTGGGCCTGGAATTGGTGAGGAGATCCCTCACATGAGCTCTGCTTCTTGTGGCATCCTGTACCAGACTGGGGGATTTCCAGCTCTGTCTGTCTACACAGCAATTGAGCCCTGTGACTGAGTCACCGGCCTATAAGACAACACCCAATTTACATGTTAGATTCTTACAATGCAAAGTGATATAAAGTATACATTCACCAGCAGATGGTGCCAGAACACAACAAATGGAGAAATACCTAAAAAAAATACATGCTTGAAACAAAATTGTTTGCACTCAATTTTGGAAGGATGCAAACACTTTGGTCTTGCCCATCTTGGGGATTTTGTATGAAACAATGTTAAATCTGTCTTTTTTTTCTCCGAATTTTTTGTGTTGTAACCACATAGAAAAAGAAAATAGACATGTGCATGACACAACATGTGTAATTGCAATAACTTTCTGTATTAACTTCATTTTCTGGAACAATTTCAAGGATGCCAACACTTTCAGCAATGACGGTTCATGTTTTTTTTTCCAACATCACAGGCTGCCCATTGTAATACGTAAATAATTGGTCATCACCAGTTATGAGCGAGTAGTTTGGTATTCATGTTGAGATATGTCTAACTGAATACTTTTAACTATTCAGATATTCATTCCAAATAATGCAAGTCAACGGGGAACTCGGATATTTGTCTGGGGAATCTTATACCCGTCACCCCCCCCCCAGTACCCCAGTACCTGTCATCGTCCCCCCCAGGGCATTTTATACTGTGCCCACCAGCTTACACATCATGTAAATGTGGTTCTAGTAACCTCTGTATGTGCCCAGACTGACCTCTTATACCGGGTGCCGCTGTCAGTGCCAAAGTCTCACAAGATTTCTGAAGTCTCGAGAGACTTCAGCACTGTTCTATGGACCGCTACACTGCGCTGGCGCAAGTGTCATTGTCACTCAAGCGTCGGCCAGAGGAGGGGGCGGGAAATTTAAACCATGCAGGGCGGGATTTGCAGCACAGAGGGGCTGCGAGACTTGTACCCATCATCAGTGACGTAACTTCAGGCCCAGGGGCCCCGATGCGAAGGTTCCAATGAGACCCCCAATTATTGCAAATCTTTAATAGTATTAGTCTTTTCTATGGGCCAAAGGGACTTTTGGGGCCCCCTAGTCTCCAGGGCCCGGGTGCGATCGCAACCCCTGCATCTATTGTAGTTATGCCCCTGCCCACCATGACTATATACCAGCCTCCGTGACTCAATAAAAGGCCAGCTCTGGACAGAATATAAGTTCATATCACAAGTATGTGGGGTCAGTCTGGGCACATACAGGGGTTATTAGAACCCCATTTACATGATGTGTAACTTGGTGGGCACAGTATAAAATGCTCTGGGGGGTTGACAGGTTCCCTTTAAATAGTCAATTATGACATTTAGGATTGCTGCCCTTATTAGGTGGCACTAATACTTCTTCACTGAAGTGACGGTTTGCATATTTCCCAGAGGAGCATTGCAGCTATAAGTCTCCTCGTCTGGCAGGCAGAATGCTCTTCACAAGGAGAATAGCTACTCCCCCAGGCCTCGTCTTAGGCTCTCATACAGCGAGATCGGAATCCCACACACTGCACTGATGAGGGGCAATCACCTCGAAACGCAGTGTCTGCAATTTGAGGTTCTGATCTGGCACAAATCCTAAGTTATAGTAAAAGACTTGTTAAAGAGTCAATTATGACATTTAGGATTGCTACCTTTATTAGGTGGCACTAGAGCTCGTCTACTTCTTCACTGAAGTGATTTTTTCCAGAAGAGCATTGCAGCTATAAGTTTCCTTGGCTAGCAGGCAGAATGCTCTCCACAAGGAGAATGGCTACTCTCCCAGACCTCGGCTTAGCCTCTCATACAGCCAGATTGGAATGCCACACACCCCACTGATGAAGGGCAATTAGCCCGAAATCCAGCGTCTGCAGTTTGGAGTTCTGATCCGACACAAATCCTAAGTCATATTAAAAGTCTTGTTAAAGAGTTAAATATGACATATAGGATTGCAGCCTTTATTAGGTGGCACTAGAGTTCGTCTACTTCCTCACTGAAGTGTCGGTTTGCATAATTATACAGCAAACACATCATACAAAATGAGGTATATCTACTGCGCAGACTGATATATAATGTCACTCAATAAAAGTGATGGGAGAACCCAGACTGTAAAGATCGGAGTCTCAACCAAACACCTAGTGTTCATGCACAGATTCCAAACACGGTTTCCCTGGGAAGGAGAGGGTTGTAAAACACAGCATATGAGTAATTTACATTATCATTATACTTACCATGTCCAACATCCTGCCGTCCCGCTGTCTTGCTGCGTCTACTTCTGGGCCACTCATTATCTTTCGGGATATTCAATGCAGAAGGTGGAGCAGTCAATCACAGACACTGTCACACAGAATGGGCGTTTGTGACTAGCTGTTCGATTGATCTGCAATCAGCCCATTGTCACATCGCCGTCGGACTAAGTGACTGTTATTCCTGCCCCAGCCACTAGGCGCCGCCATATTCCTTTGGCTAGTGGTACCTGTGATGGAGGTGCCATTTCCTCATCAAGACCTGCTCCTTTGGTACCTGCTTCTGTCGCTGGGCATCACTGTGCTCCTACTGTGGGTGATGCTGGTTACAGGAGAGAGGTTCCTGCAGAGGCATCTCGTAGGCACAGGCTTCATTCCTCTATCAGAAGTGGGGTGGTTGGTACCAGTTGTGCATCACCATCTGGCCTGGCTGTAGGGGTGGTCCAGATGAGGTTATCAGCTCCAGCCTATGAGAGAGAACCGCACCCTTCAAATACTTTGGAGCCTGTCCTGCAAGCCACCAGATATATTCTTGGTTTTCCAAGCTATCTAGTTTGTGCTCTATTATATTGACCCTGACCTTTACCTGGATTTTGATCCTTCTACCGCCTGACGATTTTGTACTTTTGCTGCCTTCCCAGTTTTTGACACTGCCTTCTAACTACGCTTTTGGATCATGATTTTGTCTATTCCCTGACCTCCTAGCCTTGTCCCTTCCTGGTGACCTCCTTGGGCTCAGCTGTAATTCCAAATCCCTGTATAGGGGTAAAGGGTCTCAGAGTCTCTCGGGGTGCTGTCTTACCAGCAGCCTAGCCTTTGCAGTGGACAGTCATCACACCCATATATTCTAGTATGGTAGAATATATGAGATGGTTTCAGTTTACAAGTTTGTCTGCTGGCAAAAGATGTAGAAGAGGTGAAGCTAAAAAGACCTGGATTATGTTGAAGGGAGTTTTTTTTCTAATAAAGATAGAGTCCCTAAATGTGTTTTGTGTTTTATTTCTAATAAAACATTTTTCAGTGTGTTGTGTTATTTTTTATGTCTACTAGAAATTCATGGTGGCCGGGTCTAATTTTGCCTGATATCGTTAATTTTGGGCTTAGTAACAGCTGACAATACAAAGCAGGCATTAACCCTATTATTACCCAGCGTGCCACCAGGGCTGCAGGAAGAGCCAGGTAAAGCGTCTGAAAACGGCGCTAAAATCAATGCACCATTTCCAGGGGCGGCTTTGGTCTGCGTTTTTTAGCATGGGTCGCTCAGAACACTTGGGTCTTACCACATTGAGAATCCCAGCCCCCAGCTGCCTAGGTTTTACCTTGGCTGGTGGGCAAAATATGGTGGGAGCCCACACATTTCTTTTTATTTATTTAAATAATTTAAAAAAATAATGGCCTTCCTTGTTTTTTGTTTGTCAGCCAAGGTAAAGCCAGACAACTGGGGGTGGCAGCCCGTAGCTGTCCACTTTATCTGTGCTGAGAATTAATAATACCGCGGAACACTACTTATTTTTTTTGTAATTATTAATTTATTTTTACACTACTATATGTGTGAGGGGCCAAACAGCCAATCACAGACACTGTCACACAGAATGGGTGTCTGTGATTGGCTGTACGCGTATGGTAGAATGTATGGGCTGGTTTCAGCTTACTCCAGCAGCCAATCACAGAGACCCAGTCACTGATCTTGGCCTGAACAAGTCATTACCTATCTAACTATAGGTTCGGTCTCAGTCTCGAGTGTTTTGGCACCAAAATATAATAGTGAGTTACATGCATAATTACTCGTTGTGATGGCACAGTGAGCCTAAATTATTTTACCTACCTGGAATTGTTCCAGACAGATAACCGATGGATACGGATAGATAGGAATCTCCTCTGGCAAGTGTACTGTGGCAAAGATGGCAACAGTGTCTAATGTGGCTAACGCTGGTCTCTGGTCATTTTCCGTCTTTCAGTGGTGTCCCTGGCAGCAGTCTTCTCCCACACTGGATAAATCACTGAAATCAGGGTCTCTGTCCATACATTATTTTGTTTTCATATTAAATAGCAAAACACCGCAAAATTCCTTTTAAATAGATACAAAGCTACAGGGACAAAATGAAGTCATATATTCTTCCTGCAGCTGATTACTTAACAGTCATCAGAGCGCCTTGACTGATAGCTGCTTTTGAAGCACATATGGAACCATATTTCAAAGCAATGATCGTTTACTGTCAATGCCACATTTTACAAAAAATGGTAAATAATAGCATAAAGTTCTCTAAAACTGATATTTCATTAAAAAAAACAATAACTATGGTAATTGTACAGCCCCTAAGGTTTCATCATGTGGCCCGTAGACACAGTAGACCCCTTGAGGATCCTGGCCCAGTCGCCAACATCAGCACTTTTGTTTTCAGTTGAATATGCATTTATGGACGCACATGTAATTGAAATGTTTGCTGACACTGCATAGAGAGAAGCTCTCTGCCCACTTATAACAACGGCAGCTGCAGAGGCGCCTGCCGACCCCTGCGACCCAAGCGCCTCCTTCACATGGATGTGCGTCCCCGAGAATGCACATCCATGTCACTGCGCGGCACTCTGCCCGGCCGGTTTGCTGGCACTGTACTTTTTAAATTCCCGTGGCGGCCCAGAGTGCAGCACTGTGATGAGCTCATCAAACTACGACTTCATCACAGACAGGATGCAGTTGCCAACAGGAGTGGTAAGTGTGAGCTCCATTCAGGAGCCAAAGAGCCTCTTACAGCTTATGGAGAGGGAGTATGGAGGTGTGTGTGTAGGGGGTGTGTCTTTGTGTGTGTGTAGGGGGGTTTATACAGTGGGCAGTATGTTTTGTGTTTGTGTGTGGTTATATAGGGTGCAGTACGTCTGCGTGTGGGGGGTTATACAGGGGGCAATGTGTCTGTGTTGGAGGGGTTATACATGAAGCAGTGTGTCTGTATGAGGGGGTTGTACATGGGGCAGTGTATCTGTGTTGGGGTGGTTATGCATGGGGCAGTGTGTCTGTGTTGGAGGGTTGTACAGGGGGCAGCATATCTGTGCTGGGGGGGTTGTACAGGGGGCAGTGTGTCTGTGTGTGCCGGGGTTTGTACAGAGGGCAGTGTGTCTGTGTTGGGGGGTTGTACAGGGGGCAGTGTGTCTGTGGAGTTGTACAGGGGGCAGTGTAACTGTGTGGTGAGAATGTATGCTATCTGGAGGGCTGTAAGGCTGTATTATGCTCTAGGAAGGACTATGCAGCTGTGTTATATTATATAAAGGGCTATTAGGCTGTATTATATTATATGGATGGCTGTGAGGCTGCATTATACTATATGGAGGGCTATGAGGCTGCATTATATTATATGAAGGGCTATGAGGCTGCATTATGCTATATGGAGGGCTATGAGGCTGCATTATATTATATGGATGGCTATGAGGCTGCATTATATTATATGAAGGGATATGAGGCTGCGTTATACTGCAATGGAGGACCATATATACCAAGATAAGGGACATATATACAAGGATAAGGGCATATTCCAGGAGGAGGACCATACATAGCAAAATCAGGGACATTATTACATAATGAAGGGGAGAGAGGTCAATATGTCAAGTCTTTGTAGGATTTAGAACGTTACATGGGCCCATACATCTGACCAATGTTGGTGCGTGGGGGGGGGAGGCAGTTCAAATTTCACACCGGGGCTCTTCAGACACTAAGTATACCACTGGGTATAGCTATACAGAGAGTCCTGCACAACACCAGCATTACATTTGAACTGAATGTGAGTACAAGGACTCACATTCAACTGAAAAAAAGGATGATGTCGGCTGCCCCCTGGACTTGGCCATGATCTTCAAGGGGTCTACTGTGTCTGCGGGCACATGTGCAGACCATAGGTTGCCAAGGGAATGGAGGACAGGTGAGAGGAATCTTATTTATGTGTATGGGAAGAACGACACATAAGAAGACATTATGATTGAATGGGGACCAGGATGGAGCATTACAAGATGAGGACCTGGATGGAGAAATTACTACAAGATTGGATCCAAAATGGGGACATTACTACAAGAAGAGGACATTATGGTGACTGGAATGGGGCATTACTACAAGATGAGGACCAGGATTGGGACATTACTAAGAGATCAGGACAGGATAAGGGCATTTTTACAACATGGGGACCAGAATAGTACATTACTATAAGATGAGGACCGGGATGGGACATTACCACAAGATGTGGACCAGGATGGTGCATTATTACAAGAAAGGAACAAGATAGGGACATTGCTACCGGATGGGGACAAGGATGGGGCATTACTACAAGATGAGGAACAGGACGGGGCACCAACGACATTAGTAAAAGATGTGGACCAGGATGGGACATTACTATAAGAAGGGGACAGGATAGGGACATTACTGTAGGATGGAAACCAGGATAGGACATTACTTCAAGATGAGGACTATGGTGGAGCATTACTACAAGATGAGGTCCAGAATGGATCATTACTACAAGAAGTTAAATTAAGGATAGGGAAGGAAATCTGGGTAATAGCTCACCGCTGTGTAAAATCCTCCTTACCGTTGTGGACAAATCTGCAGAGGATACAGCCCTGATACTGGGCCAGTTTATTCAGAAGTTGAAAAGAAGAATCATCCAGCAATTAAGATGTCTCCAAAATCAAACCTTTATTGTGAATAAAATATTGATTTTGGAGACATCTAAATCACTGGATTATTGTTCTGTTTAATTACTACAGGAAGGGGACAGGATAGGGACATTACTACAAGTTGGGAATACAGAATACAGCATTAATACTATAGATGAGCGAACTTTGCTTGAACATGTTCGCCATGTTCCTTTGGTCCCTCGTACCAGAATATCCTGTAGGGTCTTGATCTCCTCCTGTAGAAATTCCATATTTAATAACATCGTATCCATAGTATACTTATTAGAGATATGGGTAAATCTGGTACATAACGAAATGTTGCTTATCATCAGGTTAGGTCTTATATCTTAAACCTCTTGGGATCAGTCTAGCCTTATAGTATTCCCCCATGGTAGTCAGGTGCAGCTGTTGGGTAACCATTTTATTCTTATGCCCCTCATATTCACGTTTCAAATCCTGCACCGATGGGGTACTAAGAAACCCTCCATCACCTCCAATGCCTCCAACAATCCTTTCCCCATCTTTCTCAGATTAGAAAAAATATGGATCTTTGCCGTTATCCATTATCCACTCAACAAAAATTACTACAAATTTTTTTTTTAAAGAGAAAAAAATTCTTTAAAAAAAAAAAGTGTGAACATAACCCAGTCTGTGGCCGCCACATTACTTGCGCTGCCTTATTTATGTATTACATAGTACACAAGAGTGAACGCTGTTGTAAGGGCAAGTATGCCCACAATTAAAATGGCGATGGTTGAGTTATCTACTGTGCATGCCAAAGCGCACCGCGGGGATTGGTGGAGCAAGATCGCGTCATGGACATGTGCAGTTCGGCATGGAGGATGCCAAGAGCGGCCTGTAATCAAGGGATTCAGAAATATAAAGTAAATATTGCTTAATATAACGTTCATTTTTTGCTATTGACTGATGAAACATGGTACCCCCATAAGATGTGACATTGTCCCCATGTGGTTGTAAGCACTAGCACTTTCTTAAACCCCAGAAGATCTGGGCTTATGCACATGATTGTGTTTATAGACACCACAATAAGCACATGTACTGTACACTGTAGGACGTGTGATATATTGGAAAATGTGTTAATTGATTATACACTTGTACCACTATTTAAGTCTGAATCTATTGTGAGCACATTACTTGAGAAAGACAGAGAAATCTGTTGAAACGTCGCTATGGATTAGTAAAGTATCCACTTTTTCATCACTGAATTTGGAAGTGCTGCTTGTTTTTTTTCAAAGATAGATAGATAGATATTAAAGGTAAAAAAGGCTGCAGCACACAAGTTTAAGATGATTTCAGCCTTTATTGGCTTCCAGTGGCATTGGATCAGCGACGTTTCGGTCAGATATTGACCTTCTTCCAGAAGAAGGTCAATATCTGATCGAAACGTCGCTGATCCAATGCCACTGGAAGCCAATAAAGGCTGAAATAAAGGCTGAAATCATCTTAAACTTGTGTGCTGCAGCCTTTTTTACCTTTAATGTCTGGAGTTGGTGGTTGATCACCACACTAAGGACTGCTAAGCACTGAGCATATGCTAACAAAGAATCGCTGCTCACATTTTTTCTATTTAGATAGATAGATAGATAGATAGATAGATAGATAGATAGATAGATAGATAGATAGATAGATAGATAGATAGATAACAAGAAAAGCTGCACAGCACTCGCAGACCAGTGTGAACTGGTGCAAGCAAAGATGCAGAGTCAAACAACTTGATAAAAATCCTTGCAGCACACAGCTACTCCAATGATGTACAAGTGCTATAAGCCATATGTGTTTGAGGAAAAAATTCAAAAACTTACGTTTTTTCAAAAAACTCAAAAATCTTATCTTTTAATTCTGAAGTTCTTAGTACAAACATTGGCCAATGTCTGCTTGCTCATCAACTGCGACAAAGTGACTTCAGGCATGATGAGTCCTATCTGACATCCCTGCCCTCCTTGTCCACCCCCCCACTTTTCAGTGGGCAGACACCATCTATACCCTCGATCACCTGTAGGTTAATGAGGGTGCACATTGCAGCTAAGGAGCCTGCAACTCCACATAATAAATAACAAGAAAAGCTGCACAGCACTCGCAGACCAGTGTGAACTGGTGCAAGCAAAGATGCAGAGTCAAACAACTTGATAAAAATCCTTGCAGCACACAGCTACTCCAATGATGTACAAGTGCTATAAGCCATATGTGTTTGAGGAAAAAATTCAAAAACTTACGTTTTTTCAAAAAACTCAAAAATCTTATCTTTTAATTCTGAAGTTCTTAGTACATACATTGGCCAATGTCTGCTTGCTCATCAATTGCGACAAAGTGACTTCAGGCATGATGAGTCCTATCTGACATCCCTGCCCTCCTTGTCCACCCCCCCACTTTTCAGTGGGCAGACACCATCTATACCCTCGATCACCTGTAGGTTAATGAGGGTGCACATTGCAGCTAAGGAGCCTGCAACTCCACATAATAAATAACAAGAAAAGCTGCATAGCACTCAACAGACTAGTGTGAACTGGTGCAAGCAAAGATGCAGAGTCAAATAACATGAAAAAAATCCTTGCAGCACACAGCTACTCCAATGATGTACAAGTGCTATAAGCCATATGTGTTTGAGGAAAAAATGCAAAAACTTACGTTTTTTCAAAAAACTCAAAAATCTTATCTTTTAATTCTGAAGTTCTTAGTACATACATTGGCCAATGTCTGTTTGCTCATCAACTGCGACAAAGTGACTCTGCATCTTTGCTTGCTTGTGGAGTTGCAGGCTCCTTAGCTGCAATGTGCACCCTCATTAACCTACAGGTGATCGAGGGTATAGATGGTGTCTGCCCACTGAAAAGTGGGGGGGTGGACAAGGAGGGCAGGGATGTCAGATAGGACTCATCATGCCTGAAGTCACTTTGTCGCAGTTGATGAGCAAGCAGACATTGGCCAATGTATGTACTAAGAACTTCAGAATTAAAAGATAAGATTTTTGAGTTTTTTGAAAAAACGTAAGTTTTTGAATTTTTTCCTCAAACACATATGGCTTATAGCACTTGTACATCATTGGAGTAGCTGTGTGCTGCAAGGATTTTTATCAAATAGATAGATAGATAGATAGATAGATAGATAGATAATCCAAGAAAAAAATGGAGGCAGCACTTCCTTCAATTCAGTTATATGGGCTTTATTCCCAGGACAGCGACTTTTCGCCCTGATGGTCTTTTTTTTCAAGCAGTGTACACTGCTTGAAAAAGACCATCAGGTCGAAACGTCGCTGTCCTGGGAATAAAGACCATATAACTGAATTGAAGGAAGTGCTGCCTCCATTTTTTTCTTGGATTTACTATCAGCTGTATGGTAGGTGGGCTTTGCACCCGACAAATAACAGTTGTGCTGTTTTGTTTTTTTGTTTAATAGATAGATAGATAGATAGATAGATAGATTTAGTGACTCCTTACTAAAACAACCATTTTTAGGGCTTAAAAGCAGTGTTCTCTTAAAATCTCTACAAATTCAGTGGTAAAAAACACAAGTGTCACAAGTCTCCAGCCGCCCTACTGACTGTGGGATCAACACAGATGGCCGAGTCTGCAGAGCTGTTCACTCATACTAGAGCCTGGGAATCAGAGGTCTGCTCCAAAGCTTCACTAAGTCAAGAGGAACAAATGATCAGCAACGATGCCCAAAATTTTTGTGAGTCATGTCCGGGTCCGGATGAAGTAGGGTCTGAGCAAAATCTAGACTCTCGTTAACAGACTTTAATCCTTGGTGATGGAGATAATGATGCTGCTAATGATGATGATAGTAATGAAACTCAGATACCTGAGCCTAACGTTTACTTGACTTTGCACTCAGGGCAAGAAGAGGGTGGCTCTGACAGTGAGAAGTGTGAGAACACAGAGGGTGATGATGAGGTTCTATACCCCACTTACTGTCAACCCACAGGTATGTAGTTGATGAGCTCAGCAAAGTAGGAGGAGAAGGATGAAATTGACAAGGTTAGGTTGCGGCTTCCTGAACAGAGACAAAGTGCTGCAACCACACAAAGCACTGCGTCTTCAGCCACAACTCTGCCTCTGTGCAGAAGTGGTGGCAGCTCTGCAGCAGCAGTTCACATGGGCGCTAAGCCTTGTCTAACCTAGGCCTTTTTTCAGATTTCAAAGGATGACCCAACTCATGTTATCTGCCAAATTTGTAAGCAAAATCTGCTTGCAGGTAAAAAAAATCAATAAGTTGAGTACTTCATGCATGAACCGTCACATGGACATGCATCATAACCTACATTGAGAAGCTCACTGTGCTACAATGCAGCTTAGCAGACCTGACAAACTACCAACTGTCATCAAGTGCAGCTGCGGCTTCTTCATCCTATGTGAGTGTGGGGACCATTGTCACACAGGTCTTTGGCCGCAGAACTTCCACTTCTTTACCCGCAACAGCCGTCAGCTGTTTTGGAAGTGGATACACCTGATGGTGTTGAGCACTGTCAGACATCAAGAACACCACCTCTTCATGAAGGCAACATAATATCTCCGTATGCACCTTCCTCAGAGTCCAGCAGTTTGTCTGGTATATCATAATGCCCCCTGCCTCAGCACAGCAGCCAGCCCTCAGTCCCGCAGATGTCATCAAGTAAAGACCATTTCCTCCTACCCTTGCCAAAGCTAAGAGCTTGAATTTCACCATTTCAAAAATGTTGGCCACAGAAATGCTGCCTTCTTACCTGGTGCATACAGAGTGTTTTCGAAAACTCATGGCTGTCGCAGCCCCCAGTCTTCCTTACTTTGCTGCAATTAAGGCTCAATGCCATCAGGCTGAGTTTATGTTAAAATGCCTGGGAAATAACAAAGATGAGGACTTGTGGTCAGCTTTGGAGACCATGTAGGGAGAGGGTCACACATGCCTTGCATGGCTCATGTCCTGAACATGGTTGTCCAGAAATTTCTAGGCCACTATCCTGGTCTATATGCCCTGCTGCATAGGGCACTGTTGCTGTGTGCTCATTTCCCATGGCTCAACAACTTGCATTGCTACAGAAGTCTTTCGGACAGCCGGTTAAACACTTGACATGCAATGTGCCAATATCATGGAATTCCACTCCGCATATGTTGCAGCGACTCTGGCAGCAGCGATGAGCCCCGATGCAGTATTTCATGACGTATAGCCTGGGCCAACACGATCCTGAGGTGAGGCAAATCACGCTGCCAGAGTGGTCACAGATCAAGGACCTCCGCACCTTTGTGCACACTTTTGAAATGGCTGCTAAGATGTTTAGTGCTGATGATGCCGTTATCAGCATGACTATTCCTGTGATCTATATATTACGGTCATCTACACGCTGGAGCACATTTGAACCAGTATGTGAAGTCAGGTGGTGGTCCAAGAGGAAGACGAGGAAGTAGAGGAGAAGGCATATGCAGAAGGAATAACAAGTTCTAAAAGGTCCGGACTGTCATCAGCACAGAGGTGGGTGGCATGGGAGGGTGGAGTCGAGCGATTGACGAGAACTCACGGTAGCAGCCAAACTGGTATGAAGGTGCAGGAGCCGAGGAAGAAATGGAGAAGGAAGAGGAGATGGGCACGGAAGATTCAGCAACATGATCACCTGCAACATGGTCTCTGAATTGTTAGAATTTGAAGTAATGCCGACTACTAGAATGGATGCATGCAGGAGTATAAAAAGAAGATTTTAGTACTGCTTTTCCCTCAAAACACCAGTGGTGGACATAGTGCACATCGCAGTTCTACACTTCCAACCTGGGGAATGTTAAGTCATCATCACAGAAACATTACCTGCAGCAGTGTATCTGTTACAAGCAATTGTTTGCCTTTTTTTTTAAACCATGCTTTGAAATGCCAAGCCCTTTACTGGCTCCCTACTTCCCAGAGATCCCGGTTTGAAACATTAACCATGACAATCAAAGCCATTCACAACCTGTCCTCTCCATATATCTCTGACATGGTCTCCCCATACCTACCCTCACGCAACCTGCGATCCTCCCAAGAGCTCCTCCTCTACTCCCCCCTCATCTCCTCTTTGCACAATCGCATACAGGACTTCTCCCGTGCTTCACCCATACTCTGGAACTCACTGCCCAAACACATTAGACATTCTCCTACCCTGGGAACCTTCAAAAGAAGCCTGAAGACCCACCTATTCCGCCAAGCCTACCACCTGCAATAAGACCCGGTCCACCACACCGCCTCACGACTGAAACTTCCCCCTCCCACTGTATCCCGACCACCCCTCGTCGACTGTGAGCTCTCGCGGACAGGATTTCTCCCCTCTTGTATCTGTACGACCGAATTGTCCACATTTATTGTTACTATGTTACTTGTCCTAGTCTGCCCCTTTTAGCATGTAAAGTGCCATGGAATATAATGGCGCTATATAAATAAATAATAATAATAAAATGCAAGAAAAGAGGCCAAGTCAGACACACAGTGAATGCTTATAAATGCCACAGTGAGGGCCATGGGGTACTTGGAGCCGGGCCCTCGGGGTCTCTGGGATGCTGTCACGGCAGCATAACCCAGTCCGTGGTCCCCTATTGGACAGTCACTAAAAAAGGGAAAAGCAGAAAATAAAAACCGAGTTTGTCATGACGCCACCCATGGAAGGTGGTCGGTAGGGACCGCTGCTGCGGTCCGGGACCTCTGGGGAAGATGGAGTTGCAGCTGTGATGATGAAGCTCCCCACGGGAGGAGCGGATCCCCTGGGCATCCAGAGTCAAGGTGATTTGTGATGATGGAGAGCCAGCGGGGTTGAGCTTGCTGTGGGGCAGGATCAGAAATATTCTCAGGCAGGCTCCTGCTACCTGTGTGGCATTTCAGTCTACAGCTCCTCAGGCGCGAAATGAACAGTCTGACACAATGCTGAGTTTCAACCCAGTTTAATTGGCTTCTCTCGTCAGGCACTTCAGGTTACAGCACAAGTACAGTGGCGGCTCAGGTAGTCATTGGCAACCAGGATGGCTTGTCCAGAATACTACTTTTTGTGTTCCTTTCTCTTAGGCTTCCTTTCTCAGCGCTGCCTATTTTCCTCAATACCGCATGTGCCTCCGCATGCAGAGCCCCGATCTAGCAGCCACGGGCCTTCTTGGGCAACTGGCAAGATCCCCTGGCCCTAGTACGGCTGCCTTCTCTGCGCTGCGTCTGGAGTTGGCCACAGCTTTTGGCCCCTCGGCTCTGTGTTTGGAGCTTGGATCCTCCGGGTCTGTGCTCTCTGTCTTCTCTGTCCCTTGTCCTCCCCCTACTGACTAACTACTTTCCGTCATGTCTTCCCTTTGTTCTCTTCCTTTCCCTAATCACTTCCTGCTCACTTCCCACCCACCACCTGTCTCCTCCCGCTGTCCCACAGCTGCGTGAGCCATCCCACTTCCTGGGTTTACCGCTAGCTCTGGGATCGGGCTGTGTTGGGTGTGTTTGTGGGTGGATGAACTTACCGTTCCCAGCTGCCGCAAACTAATAGTGGCGACCGGACCGCAGGGGCACCACACTCCCCCTGAGCAAAGACCAGGTTAGATTGTGCAAGTGAAACTCAAATCTTTTTATAACACACACATAAATGTCAATAAAGTAAATAAACAAAGGTGTTTCTTCCCGTACAGTAGGTGCTAAACTTAAGGTTACATAACAAAAACCACACTGAGTATAAAAAGGCTAGCACTATAAAACTAAAGGCTATGGTTATAAAAATATAAAACAATTGTGGCTGGAGAAAAACAAGTGAAAGCAAACAAAAGCAAATGTGTAAGTCACACACATTGGCCCGGTAAATATCCCTCACCGGGTAGTTTATGAATGTAAGAGTTTGTGTGAGTCCTTGTGTGGTGCCCTACATTCACAGGTAACCACAGGCCTTGCTAGAACATAGTTGAATATCCACAGCAGGTACACAAATACGACCAACACCTTCCACCCCAGCACAGTATGAAGAGCCCAACTTGCTGCCCTTAGGCAAGATCCCCTATAAATACTGAGGCTTATCTTATACAGATAAGATAAAAAATCCTACACTCAGAGCAGAAACATGAGTAATTCAGATACAAAAGGCACATTACAAATGAGCCACAGATTTGCAGAAAAACAACCATTCACTTATCTGTAAGGGATTCAGCAAGGACCAGGAGAAGGCAGGAGACAAACAGTCACCTCATGAACAATTGACCACTGGCAAAGAGCCGGCCAAATCAGCACATGTAAATATCCCAGTCCAAACCAACCCTCCAGTCATTATCAGATTCAGATGATACATCTCTCACAGACATGGTAGATGCATCACCAGTCTCAACAACACAAGGGAGCTCCAAACCAGAAATTCCAAGCAAGGAATCCACAACAGTACTCCCCCTTGAGGAGGGGTCACCGAACCCTCACCAATGCCCCCAGGCTTAGCAGGATGAGCCAGATGAAATGCGCGAACCAACTCATCGGCATGGACATCGGAGGCCAAAACCCACAAATTATCCTCCTGACCATACCCCTTACACTTAACGAGGTACTAAAGCTTATGTCTTGAGAGTCAGTAATCCAAAATACGCTCGACCTCATACTCCAAATGCCCATCAACCAACACCGGACCCGGAGGAGCAGCAGAAGGAAACACCGGCTCCAAATGCAGCCTCAACAAAGACTTGTGAAATCCATTGTGAATCCGAAAGGATGCAGGAAGCGCCAACCAGAACGAGACAGGGTTAACAACCTCAGAAATCCGATAAGGACCAATAAACCGCAGTTTAAATTTGGGAGAGGAAACCTGCATAGGAATATGCCGAGAGGACAACCAAACCAAATTGCCAACCCTAAACTTGGAACCAACACACCGCCCTTGATTAGCAAATCACTGAGCATTCTCCAGAGACAGAAACAAGTTGCCCACAACCTGAACGCAAATCTGCCGCATCCTCTCAACTATGGAATCAACCCCCGGGCAGGCAGAAGACACACCCTGCCCGGACGAAAATCGAGGATGAAAACCAAAATTACAAAAGAAAGGCAAAACCAAGGTAGCAGAACTAGCCCCATTATTAAGCACAAACTCGGCCAAGGACAAAAAGGCAACCCAGTCATCCTGGTCAGCCAACACAAAACATCTCAAATACGTCTCCAAAGTCTGATTAGTTCTCTCCGTTTGACCATTAGACTGAGGATGAAACGCAAAAGAGAAGGACAGCTCAAAACCCAGCTGAGCACAAAAGGCCCTCCAAAACCTGGAAACAAACTGGACCCCCCTATCAGACACAATATTTTCTGGAATACCATGCAACCAAACAACATGCTGGAAAAACAATGGAACCAACTCCGAAGAAGACGGCAACTTTGGCAAAGGAACTAGATGAACCATCTTGGAAAACCGATCACAAACAACCCAGACAACAGTCATACTTCGGGAAACAGGAAGATCAGAAATAAAATCCATAGAAATATGAGTCCAAGGTCTTTTCGTCACAGGCAAGGGTAACAACAACCCACTAGAATGGGAACAAGAAGCCTTAGACCGTGAACACGTCGCACAGGACTGCACAAAGGCGCGAGCATTACGCGACAATGAAGGCCACCAAAAGGTCCGGCTGACCAAATCCCTGGAACAAAAAATACCAGGGTGACCCACCAAGACAGAACAATGAATTTCAGAAATAACCCTAGTAACCCATCCGGCAGGCACAAACAATTTCCCCTCAGGACATCTCTCAGGTTTATCCGCCTGAAACCGTTGAAGAGCAATCCTCAAATTAGGAGAAATAGCAGACAGGACTACCCCCTCTTTAAGGATACCACCAGGCTCAGAGGTCTCCAAGGAATCAGCCACAAAGCTCCTAGACAGGGCATCAGCCTTCACATTCTTAGAATCAGGGAGGTAGGAAACCACAAAATCAAAGCGTGTAAAAAAACAAAGACCACCGAGCCTGACTAGGATTCAATCTCTTGGCAGACTCGAGGTAAACCAGATTTTTGTAATCGGTTAAGACCACGATATGATGTCTAGCTCCCTCCAACGAGTGTCGCCACTCTTCAAAAGCCCACTTCATCGCCAACAATTCCCGATTGCCCACATTATAATTACGTTCAGCAGGGGAAAATTTACGGGAAAAGAATGCACAAGGTCTCAACTTGGAACTGACAGAATCTCTCTGAGACAACACTGCCCCTACTCCAATCTCCGAGGCATCAATCTCTACCTGAAAAGGAAGAAAAACATCAGGTTGCCGTAACACAGGAGCAGAAGTAAACCGTCGTTTGAGTTCCTGAAAGGCGTGAATAGCAGCAGGAGACCAATTCTCGACATCAGCCTCTTTCTTGGTCAAATCAGTCAGGGGTTTAACCACACTAGAAAAATTTGCAATAAACGTACGATAAAAATTAGCAAAACCCAAAAACCTCTGAAGGCCTTTCACAGTCACGGGCTGAACCCAATCATGAATAGCCTGTACTTTAACAGGATCCATCTCCATGGAGGAAGAAAACAATATAAACCTCAAAAAAGAAATCTTTTGGACGCCAAAGAGACACTTAGACCCCTTGACGTACAGAGCTTTTTCCTGAAGGATCTGAACACAGTCCTGACCTGCTCAACCTAAGAATCCCAACTGTCAGAAAAAAATCTAAATATCATCCAGATAGACAATGAGAAACTTATCGATAAAATTCCGAAAAATCTCATGCATAAAAGACTAGAAAACAGATGGCGCATTTGTCAGTCCAAATGGCATAACGAGATATTCAAAATGACCCTCAGGTGTATTGAAAGCTATTTTCCATTTATGACCCTGCATCTCTTAGGTCAATGTTAGTAAACTAAATAGCCCCCTTGACTCTAGAGAACAAATCCGAAATCAGAGGCAATGGGTATTGAAACTTAACCGTGATCTTATTCAAAAGAGGTGGTAATCAATACAAGGTCTCAAGGAACCGTCTTTCTTAGCAACAAACAAGAAACCAGCTACCAACGGCAAGGACGATGGTCGAATATGGCCCTTCTCTAACGAGTCCTTAATGTAATTCCGCATGGCATCATGTTCAGGCACAGACAGATTAAAAAGTCGGCCCTTAGGGAATTTACAACCAGGACCTAAATCAATAGCACAATCACAGTCCCTATATGGAGGCAGAGAATGGGATCCCAAAAGTCAGACAAAAACTCAGGGATCTCCAAAGCAGGAGGGGAAACAGACAATAAGGGAATGTCACCATGCACATCCTGACAACCCCAAGTAGATACCGACAAAGATTTCCAATCTAAAACAGGATTATGCTCTTGCAGCCATGGAAATCCCAAAACAACCACAACATGTAAATTATTGAAAACCAAAAATCTGCACTCTTCCTGATGAGCGGGTGCAACCCGCATGGTCGACTGAGCCCAGAATTGAGGCTTATTCTCAGCCAGGGGTGTGGCATCAATACCCCTCAAAGGAATAGGGGAACCTAAAGGCTGCAATGGAAAACCACAATGCCTGGCAAATTCAAAATCCATGAGATTCAAGGCAGCACCAGAATCCACAAAAGCCATAACCGAAAAGGAGGACAAAGAATAAATCAAGGATACTGACAAAAGAAACTTTGGCTGCACAGTACTAATAGTGACCACTCTTCTCACTCGTTTAGGACAGTCAACAATGACATGAGAAGCGTCGACACAGTAAAAACATAACCTATTACGCCATCTAAATCCTTGTCTTTCGTTTCTAGAAAGAATTCTGTCACACTGCATAGGCTCAGAGACCTGTTCAGAAGGCAAAATCGCAGTGCGCATAGTTCTGCGCTCGCGCAAACGCCTGTCAATCTGAATGGCAAAAGACATAGAGTCATTAAGACCAGAAGGCGTGGGAAATCCCACCATCACATATTTAACTGACTCAGAGACACCCTTTCTGAAAAGCGCCACCAGTGCATCATCAATCCACTTTGTAAGAACAGCCCACTTTCAGAATTTCTGACAAAACATTTCTGCCACTTCCTGACCCTGAGACAGTGCCAGCCTGGTCTACAGTATTAGGTTCATCATATAATAAATCCAATGCTTGAAAGAAGGAATCCATATTAGCTAAAATCGGATCCCCAGAAGGCAAGGAAAAAGCCCAATCCTGTGGATCACCCCGCAGCAGAGATATGACAATCCTAACCTGCTGACTGGGGTCACCCGAAGACAGGGACTTCAAGGCGAAAAACAATTTACAATTGTTCTTAAAATTCAAAAACTTAGATCTATCGCCAGAAAACAAATCGGGAGTAGGAATACTAGGCTCTAAAACAGGAGACCGAGAAATATAATCTGAGATACCCTGAACTCTTGCCGAAAGATGGTCCATACGAGAAGCCAATTGCTGTACATCTATAATGCCAGAACACTCCTCAATCACCCCAATAAAACGAGGTAAGAAAAGCAAACACACACTACAGAAAAAAAAAATCCTGCAAATTTTTCCTACTTGCTTCTGTGCTAATCTCAAATACAGTAGGTCCAGTGGTACTGTTATGAACCGGCAACTGAGGAGTAACATGGGGTGTTCACAGGAGAGGTTGGACACTAATACTGGTCACGGAATCCCGACTAGAAGTAGCCATGGAGCGCACTATGATACCCTATAGCACCTCAGCACAGCCGGAGGACTAATTAAACCTAAAGACGGAAACAGGAAATACCTGACTGCCAAGGAGCAGACCCCAAAGGAATAGCAAGCCCCCCACAAATACTGACGGTTAGTGGAGATGAAAAACAATACCCAGACAGAAAAAAGACACAAGCAAAGAGAGGAACAACTGTAACTAAATAGAGAAAGGACAGGACAGATTACTTCCGCGACCAGCAGCAAAACCCTATCAAAAAACCCAACTGCTGTATATGCAAAAAATCTGAGCTTACACGGACTCGCCTCCCACTAAACCAGCAAGACTCCTGCGAACAATTCCAAAGTCAATAACACTGACACAATACAAAACTGGGAACTACAGACAAGTAATGGAATAGTTAACAGACTGGGGAGAAATTCCTCCCTAACTGAATGCAGGGAAAAAATGACACTTATACAGATAAAATAACAAATCCTACACTCAGAGCAGAAATATGAGTAATTCAGATACAAAAGGCACATTACAAATGAGCCACAGATTTGCAGAAAAACAACCATTCACTTATCTGTAAGAGATTCAGCAAGGACCAGGAGAAGGCAGGAGACAAACAGTCACCTCATGAACAATTGACCACTGGCAAAGAGCCGGCCAAATCAGCACACGTAAATATCCCTGTCCAAACCAACCCTCCAGTCATTATCAGATTCAGGTGATACATCTCTCACAGACAGGGTAGATGCATCACCAGTCTCAACCACACGAGGGAGCTCCAAACAAGAAATTCTATGCAAGGAATCCACAACACCGGAGTCCGCATCTGCAGGAGAGCTACACGCCCAGCAGAGAACACCGGCAAAACCGGGGAGACTCCAGTCCCCCAGTCATCAGCAGAATCACAGTTCAGGAAGCCAGACACCGTGGAGAGGGAAACGACTGTAGTCATCAGACTTGCTGTGGAGATCCAACTGTTTCCTGGTCTCCCAACAGTGTTCTGGACTTTTACCTACTATACCACCAGTAAAAGGTAAAGAGACATTCAGCAGTGTGTGTGTGCGTTCATCACCCCTATCCCCATTGTCCGCAGAGACTGTCCCATTGCTCCACGATCAGGCCAAACCTCTGCTTCATTCCTCACAATCATCACTGCCCCGGAGGCCCAGCTTCACCTGTAGGAAGCTACTCCACCCTAGCCGCAATACCACCACCCTCTGGAGGACTGTGGTGGCGCTGGTGTCTAGTCACCAGGTACTACAGGTGGCGTCACAACACTTTTATCCCTTGTAAATACAAAATACCCCTTCTTTTAGGCTGTCCCCCGGGGCCACGGGTCTGGTCCGGCCACCTGCGACATTCCCCGATTGGAGAGAGAGACAGGCCCAGACGTCCGAGTTCCCATACCCTGGGGTGCTACACTTGTCTTCGGAGGGAGCCACTACCAACAAACCCCCGACTGGGTGAGCGACAGGACGTAGGTCCACTATTTTACAGCTCACCGAGTGGGTTTTTAGTTTGTGGTCACAGGTGCAGTAACGTACATGCCAAAGAACAGGTGATTTAAAACACTATAAAAGCACGCAGTAGAGACACAATCTACAAACCAACAGGACGCACACCGGGGTGAGCTAACTATGTACACTCTAGTCCAGATCAAGCATTGTCCATGATCCCAAATGTTCATCAAACAGAATAGCAAACCAAATGAAAAACTATCTACAAGGGGGTCAACAACATGGGCTGGTAGCGTCGCCAGTCCCCATTTATTCTTGCTGCCTAGGCAGTATGTTG
Organism: Allobates femoralis; assembly: GCA_033576535.1. Lineage (NCBI taxonomy): Eukaryota > Metazoa > Chordata > Amphibia > Anura > Aromobatidae > Allobates > Allobates femoralis. The sequence continues at coordinate 251,220,162 of JARQOC010000002.1, read as the reverse complement.
GGCCTCGCTGCCCGTATTCCAGGCGGGGCCAGCATGGAGTATAGCAGCACGGGGGAAGCTCAGTCTCCCACTCCCACTCCCACTTTTTTCTATTATGCTCCACTCATCTTAGCTAATCCTTGTCTATTTATAGATGTGCTCAAGCCCCTTGTTGGCTTTTTCAAGGTAATTTACATTGGTTTTTACTATAGTCATCCATTTCCACTCATGGATTCCTCCATATATTTAGTTTCACATTCTTTACTATGTTTTACCCTTGATAGTATTAGTACCTGTCAACATTATTGACTGGTCTGGTGACCGACCTTGATTGTCTCCAGATCTTACTACCCTGAGGTACTTTCTCACTATGATTGACTCTTTTGGATTTCTGCCTATTTTGATTGTTTAAATTGCACATTATGGTGTTTCTTCTATCCTTACACTTGGTGGTTGCTCACATCATGCAGCATAACCTCTCACATAGGACCTAGGGGTTTGTACCTCTTTTTTTCACTTTCCTCCCTTTTTTTCCCTGTGTTCTATTTATCCTTCATGGGATAATCATCACCTTTAGGACCATCACTCTTTGAGTAATTTCAAGTGGCATCACATAACTCTAACATTATTCACCCTTTGGCTTGAACCCATATTTATAGCATTTCCTCTGTTTTGCTGCTGCTGTTTTAACATACTTCTCATTTCTAGCATTTTGAACATTGATTGATTCCAGACAGATCTATTTTGTTCTACCTTTGACCCATCACCAGTACTATGGGTAATTATACTATCCCATTTTGCCTTTTCTTGATTCTTTTTGCTCTGTTACTCTTCTCCTTTTTTCCTTTTCCTCATGGAAGCCATTTTTCCAAACAGAATTCTAAGATGTACCTCACTACCCTCCATTTGCACCACTGGCATCACGAGATTAGTTTTGGTAACCCACACTTGTTCGTATCCACGGTACACTATTTCTACACACAATTTGTTTCTTGATCAAGTCACCACATATCACAAAAAACCACACGGGAACACCTAAAACACTCTAACCGTTATCGCATCCTGGTGTGTTACCAACATGTTGAATTTTTCTGTACTATTATCTTTGTTTTATTAGGACCCTGATGAAGGCCTGCTGGCCGAAACGTTGGTCTATGTACTGTGTGACCTAATAAAGAAACATTACATTTTTTTGCACCTTAATCTACTTGTGGACGTGCATTAATCATTCTCGGTGTGCCCAATCTACACATTTTTATCAGTCTCCCACTCCAGCACGGGTGGTGGAGTGGGTTCAGTGGTGGTAGCCACACGGACGGGGGCCGCCTCAGGCCGGACCTGGCGCACATGGAGGACGTAGAGGCCTTGTTCTCCTTCCTGCGTGACGAAAATCACTCTGTTCCCGGGGCGCAGGTCTCTGCCCGAGTGGCCTCTGGGCAGGTGTGCCTCGACATCCCACTGGGAGACAAAGAGTTCTTGGTTCTCCCCCGGTCCCCGGAGAAAGCCCCAGCCTCCCCCGATGCGGAAGGCGGATTGGGCCTTGTGGGCTTTGGCCTTGGCCTGGATGCTTAGTGCCTCCAGCGCTCTCTTTTGGGCCCTCTGCTCCTCGTCCTCCGCCTCCCACCGGGCAGTGCACCCTCTCCGATGCTCTTCCCAGGGCACCTGTTCTCTGCCTGTTGCCACCTTTCCCGGGAATCCCATCATAGCTCTGCCTAGGTTCTCCCAGTAACAGACCATCCGCTCCCCATGGGCCTCCTGGGATGGGTGTTCAGGGGTTAGTGCAGCGGCCAGCCCTTCCTCGGGGACGGTATCCTCCCAAGCCGAACCGGGGAATGTCCCCTGACCCGGCACCGCCACACCATCCGTGACTCGCTCCAAAGTTCGGATCTGCTTCCTCCCTTCATGGGCATGCCTCTGTTCTGCTGGTGTCAGCTACACCCCTGGGTGGAGTGGCACAGCCTCTTGTACCGCCCTCCCAACTTTTGAAGGGCCCATAGGACGTAGGCCAATTGTCGCTCTGAGTGCTGTCCTGGCCTACAATGGGGGACAGTGGCACGCCCCTCAGCCAGCACATGCTTTTAGTATCTTAGTCCGCCATTTCTCGGGTCCAAAAACATAGTCTCTCTGTTGCAGTCCGTAAGGCGCACAAGACCTGGCGATACCGGGTTGGTAGATCCTGTTCGTGAAGTAAAATCTGACTCACCTCAGTGGGGGCCGTGAGGTAATCGTAGCCGGACCCTCGGGGTCTCTTGGATGCTGTCACGGTGTTGTGACCTAGTCGTGGGCCTCTATTGGGTGGTCAGGAGAAAGGGGATTAAAAAGGGGTAAAAAGAAAAATAAAAGTAGAAAATAAACAGAGAGTTTGTGTGGTGCCCCAGTGGTCGGTGCACCACGAAGGGGTACTGCATCCAGACCAGTGTGTGTGGTATCCCAGTGGCCAGTGGATGAGGGAGGTTCACATGTGGCTTTCACCTACGCATTCATACACTTAGAGCCAAGGGACCAATTGGCTAAACCCATTACCAAGGTAACCGATCCCGGTGGGAGGTTATATAAGTGGGTAGTGAAGAGCAGGAAGAGTAGTGAAGTTTGAGAGAGAAGTCGAGGAGGACCCTACAAGGGACGCAGAGGAAGGGCACCCAGAAAGAGAGGTGACCCAGACAAGAAGGGGGATCCTTGGGTGTCAGCTAACACCCGGCGCCAGACCATTCTGATAACCGATCGGGAGGAGCCTGGTCCATTAACGGAGAACCGGCTCCGAGCGCGGTGTAGGAGAGTTCAGCCCTGACCCGCCAACCTGGAGAGCCGTGGGCAATCAGACAGCCACGACCCGATGCAAAGCACACTTCCACTAGGGACCCTGTCCAGGGTCGTGAGCCCCTCAACTAAGGGATTACTCAATTCAGATCCGTAGACCTGGTGCAAGAAAGGGGCTCTGTGCAGGGCCGAGCTGAGGAAGTAAGGAGTAGCGCAGAGGAAAGTGAGAGGACAGCGGGAGAAACCAGAAAGGACACCGATGAAAGCCATAGTAGGATACTTTATCCACTGGTAACTACCCAGGCCAGCTACCCAAGACTGTAAACCTGTTTATTGCCTGAAGGCTACCAGTAAACCAGTACAGAGACTCAGCAACGTGTGGTGTGTTATTCTTTCACACGGGGAGAAGTCACCAAGCCTCCCACCTGCAGAGCTGCCTCCCTGTGTCAGCAACCACGACAACCAGTACCGCAGCACTGCCCTGGGGATACTGCTCCACCTATGGGGAGCAATACCACCTAGCTGCAGCCACATCATCCCCAGAGGTCTGAGAGCAGCGTTGGTGCATTCACCAGGTACCGTCACGAACATTACACTTTATTATTTTAATTTCCACACTTTTCAGCGACCACAAGGGCAACAGACCTGAGCACCGGCAACCAGTGACAGCAACTGTAATCAACACCCGGGATCCGAGTAGCCCAGCCTTGCGGTGGGTCATTTGTCATGACACCACCCGTGGAAGGCGGCCCCTGGCCCTAGTACGGCTGCCTTCTCTGCGCTGCGTCAGGAGTTGGCCACAGCTCTTGGAGACCTCGTGGCCACCAGTTCTGAGGTTGGAGCTTGGAGCCTTCCTGCCACCTTTAGGGCTGGGCCCCTGGTTCTTGCCCATTCCTTCTGCTTCACAGCTGATTCAGGCGCGTGGGTGGATCATTCACTGCCCGCACCTCTAGGACTCCCTCCGTCTTTCTGCAGTCTGAAGCCCTGGGACCCGGGATAGGTCTCATCGTAGTTCGTCCTCCTAGTCTGTGCTCTCTGTCTTCTCTGCCCCTTGTCCTCCTCCGACTAACTACTTCAAGTCATGTGTTCCCTTTGTTCTCTTCCTTTCCCTAACCACTTCCTGCTCACTTCCCACCCACCAACTCTCTCCCCCCGCTGTCCCAAAGATGCCTGAACCATCCCACTAACTGGGTTCACCCGCTTGCTTTGGGACCGGGGTGTATTGGGGGGCGTGTTTGTGGGTGACTGGACTTACCGATCCCGGCTGCCGCAAACTAATAGTGGCGACCGGACCGCAGGGGCGCCACACTTAGAGAGGTTGGTGCAGGAGTATCTACAGCTCAATATTGATGCCATGACTATGGAACTGGACTCTTGCACATTATGGGCTTCAAAAGTGGAAAAGTGACCTGAGCTTGCCACTCATGCCTTATAGATTTTGTTGTGCCAGGCAGCCAGCATTCAAAAGATGTCTTCTGCACTGCTAATGGATAAGCATGACTCGGATCCCAGGCGTTGCTTAAAGGGACTGTCACTGGTGGCCTGGAGCCCTGGTGGTTGCTGTAAAATGGCAAAACAAAAAGGGAAAAATGTAAAATAAAATAAAGTCTCGTGACGCCACCTGTGGTACCTAGTAATGTTACCAGCGCTGCTTTCAGACCTCCAAGGATGATGGTAGGCAGCTGGATAGCGATGCTCCCCCAGGTGGAGCAAGATCCCTAAGGCAGTGACAGAAACCTCCACAGGTGGAGGTTTGATGCAGTCTGCCTGAGGAGACTGGAATATGACTTCCCCCCGCACGATGAAATAAGACTCCACATGTTGCTTAGGCTCTGCACGGGTTTACTAGTAACTTTCAGGTTTACACAGTCACGGGTAGCTGGCCTGGGTAGTCACCAGGGGATAGAATGTCTCTTTGAGGCCCTTAGTGGTATTCCTGAAGGTATCTCCCATTGTCCTCACACTGCGCTTTTTTTCCTTTCCTTCCTGTACTACCCTGCACAGAGCTCGTTGCCTGCTGACAAGATTTATGAGAGGTTCCTTCACTAAGGGCTCCTTTCCCTCTGCAGGTCAGGGCTTGGTCGCGGCTCGCTGAGTAGCCTGCGTCCCTCCGGTTTGGCAGCTCAGGGCTGAACTGCTGCACTGCTCTCTGAGCCGGTCCTCCATTGGTGGACTGGGTCCCTCCGGGCCAGGTGCCATTCTGGTCCAGATTAGGGTGTTAACTGACACCTGAGGATCCCCCTTCATTCTGGACCTCCTCTCCTGAGGTGTCCACCTCTTTCTCTCTCCACAGACATTCTGCTCTAACTTCGGGACTGGGTCTCCTAGCAGAGGATTTAACCCTGTAGTCCCCTGCTCTAGGGTGTGTGGATGCGTGTAATGAGGGCCCCAGATTAAAATCCCAATCCCCTTGTCCCAGGGATACTACACACACTGGTCTGGGTGCAGTACCCCTCCCTGGCACACCAACCAGTGGGGTGCCACAGGTTCGATCCTGTTCATGATGCCAAAAGATGACCCACCCCAGGGCCGTGGGATATTCAGATCCCGGACGTTGCTTAAAGGCACTGTCACTGGTTCTCCTACCAGAGGATTTAACTCTGTAGTCCCCTGCTCTAGGGTGTGTGAATGCGTGTAATGAGGGCCCCAGATTAACATCCCAATCCCCTGGTCACAGGGATACTACACACAGTGGTCTGGGTGCAGTACTCCTCCGTGGCACACTGACCAGTTGGGCGCAGCAAGCACATACGGCTGTGACAGTGTAGACTGACTAACGTTTATCAAGATAAACAAGTCATGGATCTTCAACATGGGGGCTCCATTATGATTATTAGTATTTATTTGTAGACCACCGTTGATTCGATGGTACTGTACATGTGAAAGGGTTACATACTAACAAGTTAAAAATACAATGAACAACCTAACAGTGACACACTGGTACAGAGGGGAGCGAGGACCCTGCCCTTACATTCTACAGGGCAATGGGGAAGGGAGACAGTAAGTTGGGTCTGCTCTGGTGGGGGTGGAGTGCCAGGTCCAGTGGTGGTGAAGTGACACTGTGGTCATTGCAGGCTGTAGGCTGTTTAGAAGAAATGGGTTTTCCGGTTGTGCTTGAAGGTTCCAAGTGTAGGGGATAGTCGGACGTTTTAGGATGCAGAATTCCAGAGGATGGGGGATGCTCAGGTGAAGTCTTGCAGGTGGTTAGTTGAAGAACGTACAAGTGAGGAGGAAAAGAAGGAGGTCTGACCAACTATTTTAAAGACAAAATTGACCACATTCTACGGGAAATTTCCTCACAGCCTCAGAACATCATGCATTCTCCTCCCTCCTGCACTTCATCCAACTCACTTTTAGTCTTTGATCCAGTCACAGAGGAAGAAGTCACCCGGCTCCTTGCATCTTTTCGCCCTACTACCTGCACCAGTGACCCTATTCCCTCACATCTCCTTCAATCCCTTTCTGCAGCTGTCACATCTCACCTAAATAAAATATTTAATCTTTCCGTCTCATCTGGTGTTTTCCCCTCCCTCTTCAAACATGCTATCATTCACCGATTATTAAAAAAATCATTCCTCGCCCAGAACTCTGCTGCTAACTACCAACCTGTCTCTAATCTCCCCTTCATCTTTAAACTTCTGGAACGCTTGGTCTACTCCTGTCTGATCCGCTATCTCTCTGACAATTCTAATCTTGACCCTCTACAACAGAGGTTCCCAACTCCAGTCCTCAAGGCACACCAACAGTGCAGGTTTTCAGGATTTCCTTAGAAATTGGAATCATTCCCAGTGCAGGTGATTCAACTATCACCTGTGCAATACTAAGGAAATCCTGAAAACCTGCACTGTTGGTGTGCCTTGAGGACTGGAGTTGGGAACCTCTGCTCTACAATCCAGTTTCCACACCTCACACACTCTACTGAAACTGCCCTCAGTAAAAAGTCTCTAATCTCAGAGGTTTTGGGAGGGGGTTGGGAAACTGGCTGAGGGCTATTACACTAACGAGGGTAGATTGAACCCTATGCTTTGGCTGTTCCACTATCATGGAGGTGGGACGGTGCCTCGGCCCCCCCATTTATTATTCCACTACATAGCCATAATAGCTAAAAGACTCCTTCTCCCGACACTGGCTGGACGCCTCCATCCCGGGTGTGGGAGAAATTCACACTCTTCTAAGGAAAACACTCTCTTTGGAGACAATAGAAAGACTACATAACCCGAGTGCTCTCTCTCAGAAATTCTTCTCCAAATAGCGTCGATATATAGAGAAGGAATTCTCAGAATCAGAAATCAGATCTTTCATGTCTCCTTTCAGATCTACAATCTGGTATGACCAGGAGGACCTGGGGGGGGACACTGGGAAAATTGAAGTGCACAGATTAAGATGTGGTGGTTTGATAGATGCAGCAGTCAAATGTATTACGGGAATTTGTTAAGGCAATGGCGGCTATAGGGATCTAGGAAATGTTTAAATACCTGAGAGGAGAGGTTATGTTATCATATTTCAGTCATAGTTAATTGTTCCATTCTAAGGAACTCAGCTATATTCCAAGTTTGACATTTGATTTGTTTATGTTCCTTTCATAGACTGTGGAGAATCGATAACGATGGTTTTGCCTTTACCCTTATGTTATATATAACCATCTTAAGTGATAACTTTTGTAATTTCATCAAAGTTTGTCATCAATCTCTTGGTTGTTTAGAAAATATTTCAATAAAAATGATGGTTCAAAAAAAAAAAAAAACTCTAATGATCTACTAACAGCTAAATCTAATGGTCACTTCTCCCTACTGATCCTCCTGGATTTCGCATTCGATACTGTGGATCACCAGCTCCTTCTCTCTATGGTCTGCTCTATTGGACTCAAGGACACCTCCTGGTTCTCCTCCTACCCCTCTGACCGCTCCTTCACTGTATCTTTCGCCGGCTCCTCTTCTTTTCCTCTTCCCCTCACGGTTGTAGTTCCTCAGGGTTTAGTCCTAGGTCCTCTTCTCTTCTTGTCGCCCTTATTCATTCTTGTCTGTATTACAACAATTTCCTACTAATTAGTCTCCCTCTTATTAAACTTTCTCCTCTCCAATCCATCCTGAATGCAGCAGCCAGGATTATATTCCTCTTCAAGCGTTTCACCGATGCCTCTATCCTTTGCCTTTCATTGCACTGGCTACCCATCTGCTACAGAATGCAATATAAAATTATCACTCTGACCCAAAAAGCCTTCCACATTTCTGCACCACCCTACATCTCCTCCCTCATCTCTGTCTATCTAGTGATGGGCGAATCCTAAATTACTCGGAATCGCTTGACTCTAGCGAGTCCGAGCCCGGGACTCGCTACTCGTTGCGAGTCTAGCGAGTCCAATATTAATGAATGGGGAAGCGAGTAATAGCGAGTAGTGTGAGATTTACAAATCGCAGATGTGTCTCGGAAGCTTCAGCCTGAAGCAATCCTAGTTTTGTCATTTATTTGCATTGGACTCGTTTACTTTGTAAGTAATCGCTGGGAAACTCGCACAGATAAGAGAAGAGTCCTGTCTGCTCTGTGCAGCTCCAGGGTCCTAGAGCCTGCCTGCTGCCTGATGTAGCAGTGCTGAGATTGTTCTCAGTCTGCTCATTCCCTGTGTACAGACATGAATGTCTGTGCACAGAGATGATGTAGCAGTGCTGAGATTGTTCTCAGTCTGCTCATTCCCTGTGCATAGACATCTATATCTATACACAGGGATGTAGCAGAGAGGACATCGCGTTTTGGACTGCGTCGGACGGAAGAGGATTTTTTTAATTAAAGATGGAGTCCCTAATGGCTTTTTTTTTTATTTCTAATAAAAAAATTTCTCTGTGTTGTGTTTTTTTTAAAACAATTTAATAGAAATTCATGGCGGTCATGTCTAATATTGGCGTGACCGCCATAAATTTCGGGCTTAGGGTCAGCTGATAATACAAAGCTGGCCCTAACCTCTATTACCCAGCGTGCCACCGCCACCAGGGCCGCTGGAAGAGCGGGGTTCAGCGCCAGAGGATGGCGCTTCAATGAACGCGCCATCTTCTGGGGCGGCTGCGGGCTGCAATTTGCAGCGGGGGGTGCCCAGAAAGCTTGGGCATCCCTGCGCTGCGGATTCCAGCCCCCAGCTGCTTAGCTGTACCTGGCTAGACATAGAAATTGCGCGGAGCCCCACGCATTTTTTTGACTCCGACTCCGAGACGACTCTGACTCCGAGACGACTCCGACTCGACTCCGAGACGACTCCGACTCCGAGACGACTCCGACTCGACTCCGAGACGACTCCGACTCCGAGACGACTCCGACTCCGAGACGACTCCGACTTCGACTCGACTCCGAGACGACTCCGACTCCGAGACGACTCCGACTCCGAGACGACTCCGACTCCGACTCCGAGACGACTCCGACTCGACTCCGAGACGACTCCGACTCCGAGACGACTCCGAGACGACTCCGACTCCGAGGCGACTCCGACTCTGAGGTGACTCCGACTCTGAGACTCTGACTCTGAGCCTCTGACTCTGAAATTCATTAAATAATAAAAAAGAAAATGCGTGGGGCTCCGCGCAATTTCTATGTCTAGCCAGGTACAGCTAAGCAGCTGGGGGCTGGAATCCGCAGCGCAGGGATGCCCAAGCTTTCTGGGCACCCCCCGCTGCAAATTGCAGCCCGCAGCCGCCCCAGAAGATGGCGCGTTCATTGAAGCGCCATCCTTTGGCGCTGAACCCCGCTCTTCCAGCGGCCCTGGTGGCGGTGGCACGCTGGGTAATAAAGGGGTTAATACCAGCTTTGTTATACAAGCTGGTATTAAGCCCAAGATTCTTAATGTCAGGCCACGTTTGACCCAGCCACTAAGAATCTCCAATAAAGGGTTAAAAAAACACAACACAGAGAAAAAATTTTATTTGAAATAAAAAAAAAAGCCATTAGGGACTCTTTAATTAAAAAAATCCTCTTCCGTCCGACGCAGTCCAAAACGCGATGTCCTCTCTGCTACATCCCCTGTGCATAAATATAGATGTCTATGCACAGGGAATGTGCAGACTGAGAACAATCTCAGCACTGCTATATCAGGCAGCAGGCGGGCTCTAGGACCCTGGAGCTGCACAGAGAAGACAGCTGGACTCGGCTCGCAAAGAAACAGCAGTTACTTTGCGAGTTTCCCTGCTATCACTGGCACAGTAGCCGAGTCTAATGCTAGACAATGACAATCCTAGTTTTGTCAGCGTTTCTGACAAAACTAGGATTGATATTGATTTGCATTGGACTCGTGCGAGTAATCACTGGGAAACTCGCAGAGTACCGAGTCCTGCGAGTCCCTTACTACTCACCGAGTAACGAGTCCTAGCGAGTAGATTCGCCCATCCCTATGTCTATCGCCCTACATGTGCCCTTCGTTCTGCAAGTGACCTAAGACTGACATCATCTATAATCCTAACCTCTCACTCCCTTCTCCAGGACTTCTCATGAGCTGCATTAATTCTCTGAAACGGATTAGCAAGAACAATTCAATTAATTGCAAATATTCATAGCTTTAAGCGAGCATTAAAAACACATCTCTTTAGACTAGCCTACCACCTCACCTCATCTATGTAATTATTCCCATTCTGCCCTTTTCCAAATCTGACCTCTTTTCTTATCTTTCTACACCCCCATGCATTTTATAGCACTTTATCTGTACTTGTACAGATCCTGGCTGGTGAGCGGTTCATGCAGCATTATGTGAATCCCCTATTTACTATATTGATAGCTGGACCATATATGACTGCATTTGTTACTACAAGTATTACCTTTTGTGTCTCCCCTATTTCCTCATAGATTGTTAGCTTGCGAGCAGACACCTCATTGCTAATGGACTCTGATGTATTTATTTATTTTTTGTCTCATATGGTCTGTATTGTATTATATCTCTATTGTCTCATATTGTATTGTATTTTATCTTATTATTGTATTGCATTGTATCGTATACCCTCTGAATGGTAAAGTACTGCGGAATATGTTGGCGCTGTATAAATAAAAATTATTATTAATTATTATTGGGAGGATCGAAGATTACAAATTGGATGATTCCGGGAGATTAGTTCAGAGATATATGGGGGAGACAGATTGTAGATGACTTTGTAAGTCAATGTTAGTATGAATTGGATACGCTGGGGAATTGGGAGCCAGTCAAGGGATTTGCATAGGGGATAAGTGGTGGAGCAGCAAGAAGAGAGGTAGATTAGTCGGGCAGCAGAGTTAAAGACAGATTGGAGAGGTGCAATAGTGTTAGCAGGGAGGCCACAGAGGAGGAGGTTGCAGTAGTCGAGACGGGAGATGATGAGGGCATGCACTAGCAGTTTAGTAGATTGAGGGTTGAGGAAGGAATGTATTCTGGAAATATTTTTGAGTTGGAAGCGGCAGGAGGTGGCAAGAGCTTGGATGTGTGGTTTGAAGGATAAGGCAGAGTCAAGGGTTACTCCGAGGCAGCGGACTTTAGGTACAGGGCAAAGTGTGATATAATTTATTGTGCTGAACAGATCAGGTAAGGGAGGTGCGCGATATGGGGGAAAGATGATCAGTTCAGTTTTGTCTACGTTTAGTTTAAGGAAGCGAGAGGAGAAGAAGGAGGATATGGCTGATAGACACTCTGTGATTCTGACTCTATCAAAGGACTTGCTTTTCTGCTGCGGTAAAATGTCCTATTGCGGCATACCACACATCTAGGCCCCTTTTATAATTGATGACCTATATAAAAGCTTTGATAGTCACAGAGTCCTGGAGACCTCCTTTTCCCATGGTGTGAAGTAATTCTATTTGGGTGTAATTTCTTTCCTGCACGACACTAATTCACCTGGACGTTATCCGTTATTTTCTTGAACTACCTGCTACAGCAGTATTTGTGTACAATTGATATGTATGTCCCACCATCTACACTATAAGGCGAATGGCACTCCTCCCTGCTCTGATAATCCCCTTACAATACATAGGGGAGAAACGCGTCAAGTTTCTGGAGAATTTGAACCTGTAATTTGAAATGCACGGACAGACCAGCAGCAACTGTTAACCTCTGGGGTCCAACTTTTTAGTTACGTTGATTCCTATTGAGGTTGTCCATTCCCCATTTGATCCTGTCCCAGTTTAGGGGCATCATTAGGGCTAGCCTTTGTGGTATGGGGGCACACTAACCTAAGGTGAAACTCCTCCATTGTTAGGCAGGGTCTGAACAGGGTGATATAGGCTTCTATTGATCAGTTATTATCTGGCTCTATCTTGTGTTTTTCTTTTGAACCTATTTGTCCGTGTTTTGGATTCTTTTAAATTTTAGCAATAAAGGCTTGTTTTATAATATCCTATTGTTAAATACAGATATTACTCTAAGTCTCATGGATCTCCAAGGACTTTTCCACCCCAGTATTAGACTGGGGAGACTAGGCACTGGTGTACTTTTCAGTGTGCTGCATTAATCTCCCTACTACAATATTTCAACTCTGGGTCAACTGTTTCCACTTTAGTGGTGGTGGTGCCCAATTTTTTTTTAAAGGGAGACTCTTGTTGGGATCTTGTTGCTGTGTGGTGCATGACTTAAGCAAAGCTCTCTGAGCACAATACCTACTCCTGAGACTCCTGCACCGGTGCCTAAATAATCACCCTTGAAATGCTGGGCCCAGGCCTCCTGCCATGCCGCCATTGTGGCCCAATACAAAATATATAAGATAGTTGCCACTTTACTGTGATGTGACATAAACTTTTGGAAAAGTGGGGTCTCTTGATAGGGTATCCTTGCTGTGTGGTTCATGACTTGAGCAGGGCCCTCTGAGCACAAACCTACTCCTGAAACTCCTGCACCAGTTAGTAAATAATAACCTTGAAATGCTGGGTCCAGGCCTCCTGTCTTGCTGCCATAGTGGCCCAATACAAAATGTATAAGATGGATACCACTTTACTGTGGTCTGACACTAATTTTTAGAAAAGTGGGTACACTTGTTAGGGTCTTCTTGCTGTGTGGTGCACGACATGAGCAGGGCTCTCTGAGTGACATGTGTACACCTGTTACTCATCCTCCTTTTACTCCTTTTACTTCATGTAGCAAACTGCTGCCACTTTTCACCTGTGACTCATACATCTGTCAATTCTGAGTTTCACCCACCTCTGAAATTTAAGTGCATGTGAGCCACATCCTAGTTTTAACTGATTTTGAAGAGTGCGCAGGCTGGCACAGACTGTTTCTCTTGCACCCATGTGACGCCATGAGACTATTTCTACTTTGAGTAGATTGTTGATCCTTTTCCTGGTGACTGGCACTAATATGAGCAGTTTTGCAGCTTTTGGCCATCTTTGCAATTATTTTCAATTTGTTTTATGTTGCTTGCCATTGATTTCAATGGCGTTCGGGAGGTTCAACAAACAGCTTGTCGAACAATTCAGCAAACACCTTGCTATTTGGCAAACCAAACTGAACCCAAACACAAAAGTTTTCATTCATCTCTAATTACTACTAGATGAGGACCGGGATGGAGCATTACTACAAGAAGGAGACCAGGATGGGGACATTATTACAAGATGGGGACCATAATGGGAACATTACTACAGAATGGGGACATTACTGCAGGATGGGGAGTAGAATGGGGACATTACTACAAGATGGGGACAAGAATGGGTTATTACTACAAGATGGGGACCAGGATATAGAAATTATTACAAGGTGGGAACCAAGATGGGGACATTACTACTAGAAGGGGACAGGATGATGACATTACAATAAGATAGGGATTAGGATGGAGCACATTACTACAAGAACAGGCCACAATGAGGACATTACTACAAGATGGGGATCATGATAGGGGCACTACTACATGATGGGCACCAGGATGGGGTTATATTACTAGATGAGGACAGGATGGAGATGTTACTACAAGATGGGGACCATGATAGTGACATTGCTACACGATGGGACATTACTACAAGAGGTGGACCAGGATGGGGACATTACTACAAGAAGAGGGCCAGGATGGGACATTACTACAAGATGAGGACCAGAATGGGGTATTACTACAAGAGGAGGACAAAATGAGGACATTACTACAGGGATGGGGACCATAATAGAGCATTACTACAAGATGAGGAACAGGATGGGGTATTAATACAAGAAAGGGACCAGGATGGGAACATTACTACAAGATGTAGACCAGTATGAGAACATTTCTACAGATGAGGACTAGAATAGGGCATTACTACATACAGGGACCATTATTGGGACATTAGTAAAGGACAAGGACCAGAATAGGGCATTACTACATTATGAGAACCAGAATGGATCAATACTACAAGAAGGGGACCACGATGGGAATATTACTACAAGATAGGGACCAGGCTGCGAACATTACTACAGAATGGGGTCATTACTGCAGGATGGGGACCAGGATGGGGGACATTACTACAAGATGGGGACCAGGATAGGGACATTACTACAAGATGGAGAAGATGAAGACCAGAATGGGACATTACTACAGGATGGGGACCAGAATAGGGCATTACTACAAGAAGGGAACAGGATGCAGCATTACTACAGGATGGGATCAGGAAGAGATCTTACTACAAGATGAGGACCAGGATGGGGCACTTCTACAAGACGAAGACCAGGATGAGGCATTACTACAAGAAGGGGAAATGATGGAGACATTGCTATAATATGGGGACCAGAATGGTCAACATTACTACATGATTTGGACCAAGAGGGGGACATAACTACAAGATGGGGAACAGGATAGAGCATTACCACAAGATGAGGACCAAGATGGGGCAATATTACACGAAGGGGACATATGGGAACATTACTACAGGAAGGATACCAGGATGGGGCACTTTACTGCAGAATGGGGACCAGGATGGGGCACATTACAACAAGATGTTGCCCAAAATTACTATATGGTGCTAATTGTAGGATGATATTACCTACAGGAATGTGATAAAATAAAAAAAAGTAAACAAAAAAAATGTAAAACAAATTCATAAGAATGCATGACATTTTTGTTTTACCCCTGCTTTTTTTATATACAATTAAAATAAATTTAAAAAGTGCACATTTGTTACCACTATATCCATAACAACTATAAAACTACTATATAATATTCACAAAAAGTGATCAAATGTATATAGAAAAAACTAGGATCACTAAAAATCTCACTCTGTTTTGCAGAGAATGCGGCCCACAAATTAAAAATGTTTCTGTGTGCTCCTTGTGGCGCCCCTGCAACCAGGTGGCTACAAAGGGAAGTGCAGCCAGGTAAGGCAAGATGGTTGACAAAACATCCACACAGATGCACACACCGATCCTACGCCTAGGACTCTAGGTTGGGCCAGGGGTGGCAGGTGTTAAAAGAAGTGGGTGGAGTGTAGGTGAGCACTGACAAAATGGGTGGAGAGACCAACACAATAAAAACCCAGGAACACACAGTAGAAGCAGAACAGTGGGAGAGAACAGTGAGAAAGACAGAGAGAGTCTTCCCAGGAGGTTTTTGGTTCCCTGGAGGTGCAGAATCCCATGAGGCATAGCCACGAGGAGAGAATGCTCACTCCATAGCCTGGTAGTGACGGGAAGGAGAAAGAGACTGAAAGACACCCCACAGCTGAGAAGGTGGGAGGACAAGGGCCCGGCAGCTGTCCACATCTTAGCTGACTGGAGGAACCCTGAGTTGAAACACTGACTGACAGAGGGAGCCTGATGTGCCCAAATATCTGATCCTGGGACACTGGAGGCTAGACACCGGCTCTAAAGAGGTGACCGGGGGTAATCCAGACCCTAATCACGAGACGCATCGGTGTGGAGCAGATGCTTTATGACTTGTAGCCTAACTTTCCACCATGGTCTAAGAATACAGTTGTCATACTGGGACTGGTGACCCTGACTGTGATGGAAACATTCACCAGTGAGTCCGCGACAACCAGACGGAACCCGTGGGTGAGGTACTACGTTGAGACTGAGATGCCTGAAAGGGAGCAATGCAGAGGAGACACCTGTGCTGTACAGTTTGAGTTGCCCAGAGCAGTGTAAATTGTGTGAACTGTACGGAAAGAACTGTGAGCTGTTGTAACCTGCTGTGAAAGTCAGTGGTGTAACTTCAGGCCCAGGGGCCCCGATGCAAAAGCTCCAACGGGGCCCCCAATTATTGGAAATCTTTAATAGTATTAGTCTTTTTCTATTGGCCAAAGGGACTTTTGGGGCCCCCCTAGGCTGCAGGGCCCAGGTGCGATCGCAACCCCTGCACCTATTGTAGTTACGCCCCTGGAGAAAGTCCTAGTAAAGTACCCAGGAAGCTCATCACTGACTGAGACTGTTTAATTACAGCATCACAGAAAAGTCCCGCCTGAGGAGTCACAGATTGTCACCCCTACGCACTAGCTGGAGAGCTGCAACTTTGAAGTAAGTGACTGGTACAGAACACAATCCCTCACCAGGCCCATCCAACACAACTACTCCTGCCCTGGGACCCCTACCCGAGGAGGGCTTACCATCCACACTGCCCCAAGCCACCGTCCCCAGCAGGAACACGGCAGCGGTGGTTCTACTAATCACATACCCCGGGTGGCATCACGACCATATCCCTTGTAAATTACCCCTTTTTGGACTGATTCCAGGCCATGGGACCAGGTCACGACTACCGTGATACCCCAGAGAGTCAGCAACGGCCCGGTTTTCGAGTACCCCATAGCCTGGAGGCGCATCACACCTGAGTTTGGAATCCTGGTACTAAAGGATTTACAGTTGTGGCCAAAAGTATTGACACCCCTGGAATTTTGTCAGATAATACTCAGTTCCTTCCTGAAAATGATTGCAATCACAAATTCTTTGGTATTATTATCTTCATTCAATTTGTCTTCAGTGAAAAAAACTAAAAAGAATTGTCCTAAAGCCAAATTGGATAAAAAAGGAGGTGGACAAAAGTATTGGTACTGTTAGAAAAATCATGTGATGCTTCTCTAATTTGTGTAATTAACAGCACATGTAACTTACCTGTGGCACCTAACAGGTGTTGGCAATAACTAAATCACACTTGCAGCCAGTTGACATGGATTAAAGTTGACTCAACCTCTGTCATGTGTCCTTGTGTGTACCACATTGAACATGGAGAAAAGAAAGAAGACCAAAGTACTGTCTGAGGACTTAAGAGACCAAATTGTGAGGAAGCATGAGCAATTTCAAGGCTACAAGTCCATCTCCAAAGACTTAAATGTTCCTGTGTCTACCGTGCGCAGTGTCATCAACAAGTTTAAAGCCCATGGCACTGTGGCTAACCACCCATAGATGTGGACGGAAAAGAAAAATTGACGAGAGATTTCAACGGAAGATGGTACGGATGGTGGATAAAGAACCTCGACTAACATCCAAACAAGTTCAAGCTGCCCTGCAGTCGGAGGGTACAACAGTGTCAGCCCGTACTATCTGTCGGCGTCTGAATGAAAAGGGACTGTATGGTAGGATACCCAGGAAGAGCCCACTTCTTACCCTGAGACATAAAAAAGCCAGGCTGGAGTTTGTCAAAACTTACCTGAGAAAGCCTAAAACGTTTTTGAAGAATGTTCTCTGGTCAGATGAGACAAAGGTAGAACTTTTTGGGCAAAGGCATCAACATAGAGTTTACAGGAGAAAAAAAGAGGCATTCAAGGAAAAGAACACAGTCCCTACAGTCAATCATGGCGGAGGTTCCCTGATGTTTTGGGGTTGCTTTGCTGCCTCTGGCACTGGACTGCTTGACCGTGTGCATGGCATTATGAAGTCAGAAGACTACCAACAAATTTTGCAGCATAATGTAGGGCCCAGTGTGAGAAAGCTGGGTCTCCCTCAGATGTCATGGGTCTTCCCGCAGCACAATTACCCAAAACACACTTCAAAAAGCACTAGAAAATGGTTTGAGAGAAAGCACTGGAGACTTCTAAGGTAGCCAGCAATGAGTCCAGACCTGAATCCCATAGAATGCCTGTGGAGAGATCTAAAAATGGCAGTTTGGAGAAGGCACCCTTCAAATATCAGGGACTTGGAGCAGTTTGCCAAAGAAGAATGGTCTACAATTCCAGCAGAGCATTGTAAGAAACTCATTGATGGTTACTGGAAGCGGTTGATCGCAGTTATTTTGGCTAAAGGTTGTACAACCAAGTATTAGGCTGAGGGTGCCAATACTTTTGTCTGGCCCATTTTTGGAGGTTTGTGTGAAATGATCAATGTTTTGCTTTTTGTTTCATTCTCTTTGTGTTTTTTTCATTGAAGACAAATTAAATGAAGATAATAATACCAAAGAATTTGTGATTGCAATCATTTTCAGGAAGAAACTGAGTATTATCTGACAGAATTGCAGGGGTGTCAATACTTTTGGCCACAACTGTATGTCACAAGTGATTCATGCCCTCCTGTGACCTCTGGGGTATCTGGGATCAGAAGGTCACATGGTTTGGCTATTCAGAGGACCTCTTTAAAGCCCACTCGGCAATTATCATGAGTAGAGAGGAATTATTTCCTTTCAGTGCTGAAGGGGTTAAGAGTTCCTTTCTTATCCTGATGAGAATCCTTTGTAGCTTTAAATCTCAGCTGCTGTATCTTATGACCACTCCATTCCTCT
The DNA here is from genome assembly GCA_033576535.1 of Allobates femoralis. Taxonomy (NCBI): domain Eukaryota; kingdom Metazoa; phylum Chordata; class Amphibia; order Anura; family Aromobatidae; genus Allobates; species Allobates femoralis. The sequence continues at coordinate 251,201,833 of JARQOC010000002.1, read as the reverse complement.
ATTTAAACGTGTTCCTTGTTCTTTACTATGGTTGTTATAGATCCTCTATGCTGACAATTCTGCTGAAATTGTTCCAGTTGAACCTTTGGAGTTTCTTTCCAGTAGAAACTGTGAAATCCTATGTTGTTTTATTGTTTTTAGTAAGACAAGAATCTGTGTTGCCCTGCTTACTAGCTTGGCTAGCACAAGGTCAGTCAGGGCCCAGGCACATGATCGCACACAGGTAGTAGGACCCATCTAGGGATCACTGGATTCAGACTCAGATGAGTGATGAGTGACCCCTCTTCCCTCTCCCTATTCCCATGGTCTCTTTTTAACATGTTTCCTTAGTATTGCTATCCTGTTGCACCACAAGCCGAGTGTTTCCTTGCTGCAGTGTGACAGTATATCCACTACTCAGCTACTGATCAACTAACCATAAGCTATGTCAGGCCAGGGAATGCAGGGTTCAGACTCAGGGGAGTGCTAAGGTGTGATCCATCTTCCTTCTCCATATCACCAGGGTCTCCCTGTTACGTTTCACCCTGGTACTACCATCCTTTTGAAGCACATACCGAGTGTTTCCTCACTGTGGCATGACAATTTATCCACTACTTAGCTATTGATCATCTATCCATAGGCTATCAGGCTCCTCCAGCGATAAATTGCTTTCAACTTTAATTTCAGCTAGATATAAACAGTGCACAGTCAGAATACCGAATACCATGTTCTGTACACTTGGTAGCGGTTATTCTCAAAAGTTGTAAATCAGCTGCTATTAAAGTATTAAATGTATTAAAGTACATAGGAGCCAAGATGTAGTACCTCAAAGGGAACCTGTCAGCTATGCCCCCAAACTTATCACTACCTGTCCCTGCAGCTCCTAGTACATCCTTAAGCATCCCTATCTCACCTAAATGTGAAGAATAATGGTTGAAAAAACTGTTTTTATAACTTACATTTTCCCACCAGTTATGAGGCATCGTCTAAACGTGTGGGCATTATCTCTAGGTCCATTCTCTCCCCTTGCTCCATTGTTATCACACCCCGGTGGGTGTGATAACATAATTTCCAAGCTGTCTACTCCTTCCTAGTGTGACACCGGGGTCACGTCATTTCTGGTCCTTTGCAGTGTGGGGGTGTATTGGGTGTACTGGCCGGCTCCAGAGCATGTGCAGTGCGGATTGTGAAGCCGGCGAGTACACTCAATTACTCCCCCCCCCCACACACACAATGCACTGGACCGGAAATGATGCGCTGCAGCGCGTCATGCCAGGGGAAGCCCACAGTTTGGAAATGAGATATTACGCCCACCGGGGCGTGATAACCAGGAACGAGGGCGGCATGGAGCTGGATAGACGGCCGGCACGTCTAGACGATGGGGGAAAATGTAAGTTATAAAAAGCATTTTTTTCAACCATTATGCTTCACATTTAGGTCAGACAGGGATGCTTATGGATGCACTAGGAAGCTGTTGGATTACGTAAGGATAGGCTGGGGGGCATAAAGTAGCTGACAGGTTCCTTTAAAAATGTGTGATCTTGTCAATGGTTGGTTATTTGTCTTTTTTATATAATTTTCAGTATTTTGGTAAGAAATAAGAGCCACATGCTCCACTTTTTAGCCATCAAAATGTAGTCAGAGGAGCTCAGGGGAAGTATTTAACTTTTTTTTTAGAAAGTGTCGGGTCACCAATAATATTATGCATGATACTGTAACTTTAGTTAAATTAGAACTCAGGAAATTGCCACATATTCTAGCTGTACCCTGCTTCATCTCATCACATGGCCCATGTATATAATTAGTTAAAATTAAACTACATTCAGCTAAGCACATTGCACAATCGTCCGTACAAAGGTTGAATTTTGCTTCTGCGACTTCATTGTCTAAAACATTTCAAGAAAAGAGGATCTTCTGGATTGGAATTGCTGCAGAAATGGACAAATGCTTTGGGCTCATTTTCACTTTAATATTACTGGGTAAGAAACTACATTTACCATACAGTTGGAGTTTATTTTATCGTTAGTCTAATTATTATTTGACAAATGATATTTCTAGCGCTATATTTGAGTAGCATCATCGTAGAGTCTTGAGAAATAATATTTTCAGACAACGAAATTATTGTCTGATTCGAATGATTAACATATTGTCATATATATTATGTTGTAGTTTATATATAGATTACTAAGATAGCGTTTCATATTCTGTTTTAATGAAGGTTTTTCTCAATGTTGAATTGATAGGCTGGATAATTACTGTGGTCATTGGCTATACTTCATAAATATATCTTATATAAAGTTATTTTACATTTCTTAATTATACCGTCAATTCAACAAATGATATTAAATCTGTACTTTATTATTGCTCTACACCTTTTTTAAGTTATTATGATGCCCCTAAGCATAAACATTTCAATTTTCCCTGTACATTCGACAATTTCCTACCTGAGATAATATTTGTTTTATTAGGTATATCAGGCTGGTGTCTGGCAAAAGAGGTTACTGTGTTTTCAGGACAACTAGGAGAAAACCTTAACATAGATTGTCCATATCAGCAACGTGCCGATCGTTGGAGGAAGAAGGTATGGTGTAAAGAAGACGAAGTCGGATTTTGTCAGGGTGTTGTCAGCATACACCCGTATTGGTCATTCGGCAAAAAAATAAATGTGAGTGTTGATATCTCTGACAATTATCACAAGGGCATCATGACAATCAATATGACAAATCTACAAAAATCAGATGCCGGCATTTACCAGTGTAGAACAGTCAATTTTGGTGATGTTAACACTCTACGAAGGATCAAAGTCCAAGTTTTTGAAGATCTACCGGATGAAGGTGTGTCCGAACCTGCTGATACTCAGCATAGCATATCTGGGTAAAACAGCCTTACATTGCTTTCTGATGGTTTAATATTTCTCTAGTATTATATAAAGCTGACCTAAATTTGTGTGTTTTATCATTAAAAAGGTCACCGTCTGAAACACAAATACCTGTGACGTTGGTTGTAATTGGAGCAAGCGTCATCTCATGCAAGTTACTTCTGATGGGACTCATCTACATCTGGTGGAAAAGATATGACTAGTAAGAAATCCTTAAAAAATGTTCTAATTACGTACATTTTATTGATAGAATACCTTGGCTATGAACATTATATCTAATCATGGGCTGAAATAATCAGACCCACCACTGGGGCTTAAAGAAATTATAAGAAGCATTTAAAGCACTAATACAGCATTTTGTTGTTTTTTTTTAATGAGTTGGAGAGGTGCTTTTAATCTAAGTTCTCTGTCCCGGGTTTATACTCACTCTCTGGCATTTTTTGCCATTTATTAGCACCACTTTTGTTGGTTTAATTTAGTTTGTGACCTGCTGGAAAGCTCCACTGTTTCAATGAAGGCTAATTCCATTAAAACAATTAAAATGGCAAAAGAGCCAAAACATTTGTACATTAGCATTATAATAAAGCTACAAAGGGAAACACTTTTTTAGTCCAATAATATGGACAAATAAATGTATGAGTTACCAACCAGGATTTTTAGCATCAAATAAAATAAATAGAACATAAAATATAATAAATACATGCATAACCAATGTATAACTACCTATAACCTTGATGAAAAGTAGAGGAGAGTAATAAGAAACAGAAAGAAACTCCACACATATCCTTCTCTAGTTAAACTAGCTTCCTTGGGCTAAATGAAAAAGGCAAACACAAGACTTTAGCCCCTTCACCAGCCATTTGAGGGCTTTTTTTGCATGAAACATTTTTCTTTTGAATTATATCCTTCATTTTACCACATAATGTAATTGAAAATGGGAAAAGAAATTGAAGGTTTGGAGTTTTTTTATTTACCGTATATACTCGTGTATAAGCCGACCCGTGTATAAGCCGACCCCCCTACTTTTGCCCCAAAAATCTGGAAAAACCTATTGACTCGTGTATAAGCCGAGGGTGGACCCCAGCACAGGTATACAGCCCCCAGCAGTGTGGTATACAGGCCCCCCCCAGTGGTATACAGGCCTCCCCAGTGGTAGTATACAGCAGCCCCAGTGGTAGTATACAGCAGCCCCAGTGGTAGTATATAGCAGCCCCAGTGGTAGTATACAGCAGCCCCAGTGGTAGTATATAGCAGCCAGAGTGGTAGTATACAGCAGCCCCAGTGGTAGTATATAGCAGCCCCAGTGGTAGTATATAGCAGCCCCAGTGGTAGTATACAGCAGCCCCAGTGGTAGTATATAGCAGCCCCAGTGGTAGTATACAGCAGCCCCAGTGGTAGTATATAGCAGCCCCAGTGGTAGTATACAGCAGCCCCAGTGGTAGTATATAGCAGCGCCAGTGGTAGTATATAGCAGCCCCAGTGGTAGTATACAGCAGCCCCAGTGGTAGTATATAGCAGCCCCAGTGGTAGTATATAGCAGCCCCAGTGGTAGTATACAGCAGCCCCAGTGGTAGTATATAGCAGCCCCAGTGGTAGTATATAGCAGCCCCAGTGGTAGTATACAGCAGCCCCAGTGGTAGTATATAGCAGCCCCAGCAGCCCCAGTGGTAGTATACAGCAGCCCCAGTGGTATACAGCAGGCCCCCAGGGGTACATATAGCAGCCCCCAGGGGGTACCCAGCAGCCCCCTGGGGGTACCCAGCAGCCCCCAGGGGGTACCCAGCAGCCCCCTGGGGGTACCCAGCAGCCCCCAGGGGGTACCCAGCAGCCCCTTGGGGGTACCCGGCAGCCCCCTGGGGGTCCCCAGCAGCCCCCTGGGGGTACCCAGCAGCCCCCAGGGGGTACCCAGCAGCCCCCTGGGGGTCCCAAGCAGCCCCCTGGGGTACCCAGCAGCCCCCTGGGGGTACCCAGCAGCCCCCAAATGCTGGCACTCGCCCCCCCTTGCAAGGGCCCCCCCCCGCTTCTCTTACCATCCCGGTCTTCTGATCAGCGCTGCTCCTCGGCGCTCCGTCCTCGCTGCTCCCGTCCTGCTACATCCGGGATCCCCGGCGCGATGACGTCATATGCCTGCGACGGCCGGAGATCCCGGATGTAGCAGGACGGACGGAGCACCGAGGAGCACCGAGGAGCGGCGCTGATCAGAAGACCGGGATGGTAATATAACCAGCGGGGGGGGGCCCTTACAAGGGGGGGCGAGTGCCAGCATTTGGGGGCTATATGCACTGCTTCCCCCTGCCGCTGATTGACAGGGGGAAGCAGTGCATATTTAATGAGCGGCCCCACGTTACAGGGCCGCTCATACAGCAGCTCCCCCCGCCTCCTGCAGCCTCCACAGCCCCGGACAAAGCCCCCACCTCACCATGTACCGTATATGACCGTGTATAAGCCGAGGGGGAGACTTTTCAGCCCAAATTTTGGGCTGAAAAACTCGGCTTATACACGAGTATATACGGTACCTTGTTTACTATATGGTAAAATTGAGCTGGCAGTATGATTTCCCAGGTCAGGATGAGTTTGTAGATACAAAACATGTATAGATTTTTTTCAGAAATTTGTCCCATAAAACAATTGCGCATTTGTCAACATTTTTCAAGATCTGTAACGTTATAATTTTTCGCGATGTGGGGCTGTGTAATGGCTTAATTTATCCATTATGAGCTGATGTTTTGAATTATGCCATTTTGGTATACAGTCGATCGCCTCTTATTGCATGCGGTAACCAAAAAAAATATCATTCTGGCATTTTCAATTTTTTCCCATTATGCAGTTTACCTTATCTAATTAATTCATTTTATATTTTGATAGATTGGGCATTTCTGATACCAAATATGTGTACCTTTTTTGTTTGTTTTATTTTCAATGTGGCAAAAGGGGGTGATTTGAACATTTTTTTGTTTTTTAATTTATTTCCTGTTTTTTTAAACTTTTTTTTACTATTTATTGTTTTCTACTAGCTCTGATAGAGCAAGGGTGGGGAACCTGTAGCTCGTGATTACCTTTTCTGCAGCCCCCGTGCAGATTCCAAGTGGCCGCAGTGTTTGGATGGCAGCCCCATAAAGCGTGTGCCGTGAGCATGTGTACACAGCATTCACTACTGAACGTTACAAGCACGTACACTGAAAGATTACATCCTCATGCTGGGCAGTGCCAGCATGAGGATGAACTTTGTGGTAAGGGTATGCAATGCACTCCTGTACCACAGAAGAAGAAGAGCAGCAGCCCCAGTGTCTCTAGTACTGTACATTCCTCCCAGTACTGTCTGTGCCCCCAGTGGTGCACATGCCTTCCAGTGCTCTATGTGCCCCCAGTGCTGTACATGCCTCCCAGTACTGTATGTTCCTCCCAGTGATATCTGTCCTTCCCAGTGCTGTACATGCCTTCCAGTGATGTGTATGTCCCCAGTGCTCTATGTGCCTCCCAGTGATGTCAGTGCCCCCAATGCTCTATGTGTCTTCCAGTGATGTCTGTGCTCCTGTGCTGTACGTGCCCCACAGTTATGTCTGTACCCCCAGTAATGTATGTGCCCCCAGTGCTTTAGATACCTCCCAGTGCTGTATGTTCCTCCCAGTGATGTCTGTGCCCACACTGCTGTATGTGTCTCCCAGTGATGACTGTGACCGCCAGTGATGTTTATGCCTCACAGTGATGTCTGTGTCCCAACCAGTGATGTACATGCCTTCCAGTGATGTCTGCTCCTCCCAGTGATGTCTGTGCCCTCAATGCTGTTTATGCCCCCCAGTATTGTCTATGCCCCACCAGTGATGTTCGTGCCTTCCAGTAATGTCTGTGCCCCTCAGTGCTGTACCTTCCACCCACTGTTGTACATGACCACAGGTAATGGCTGTGTCCCACAGTAATGTCTGTGCCCCAAGGGCTGCATATGCACCACCCGGTGTTGTATGTACCCCCCGTGCTACATGTGCCCCCCAGTGCTGTCTGTGTATCCCAGTGATGTCTGTGCCTCCCAGTGCTGTCTGTGTATCCCAGTGATGTCTGTGCCTCCCAGTGCTGTATATGCCTCCCAGTGCTGTCTGTGCCTCCCAGTGATGTCACTGGACCCCAGTGATGTCTGTGCCCCCAAACTTTTTTTCCACTCATAGTTAGTGGTTGGGTGAAGTCATTTATTGTCTAAAAACTGTGTTTTCGCTTTTTAAATCATAATGACAACCAAAAAACATTCAAATGACCCTGATCAAAAACTCATATATCCCAGTTCCTAATATCGTGTATTGTCCTCTCTAACATTAATGACAGCTTGAAGTCTTTTGTGGTAGTTGTGGAAGAGGCTCTTTATTTTCTCAGATGGTAAAGCTGCCCATTCTTCTTGGCAAAAAGCCTCCAGTTCCTGTAAATTCCTATGCTTACTTGCATGACCTGCATACTTGAATTCTCCTCAGAATGGCTCAATGATATTGAGGTCAGGAGACTGGGATGGCCACTCCAGAACCTTCACTTTGTTCTGCTTTAGCCAATGACAGGTTTACTTGTTGTTTTGGATCGTTGTCATGTTGGAACATCTAAGTACGTCCCATGCGTAGCTTACAGGCTGATAACTGCAAATTTGCCTCCAGTGTTTCCTTCAACTTTGACCAAGTTTCCTGTGCCTTTATAGCTCACACATCCCTACACCAACAGTGATCCACCTCCGTGCTATACAGTAGGAATGGTGTTACTTTCATCATAGGCCTTGTTGACAAATGTAACATTTATGGTTGTGGCCAAAAAGTTACATTTTAGTCTCGTCACTCCAAATTATCTTGTTCCAAACGTTTGGAGGCTTATCTTTGTGCTGTTTGGTGTATTGTAGGTGAGATACTTTGTGGCATTTGCGCAGTAATGGCTTTCTTCTATCGCCTCGACCATGCAGCCCATTTTTCCTCAAGTGCCTTCTTATTTTGCATCTTAAAACAGGCACACCGCTAATCTTCAGTGATTCCTGTATTTATGCTGACGTTATTTGTGGGTTTTTCTTCGCATCCTGAACAATTTTCCTGGCAGTTGTGGTTGAAATTTTTGAAGGTCTACCTGATTGTGCTTTGGTTTTAACAGAGCCTCTGATTTTACATTTGTTAATCACAGTTTGAACACTGCTGACTGGCATTATCAATTCCTTGCATAACTTTTTGTATCCCTTCCCTATTTTATACACTTCAGCTATCTTTTCCTGTAGATCCATTGACAATTATTTTGGTTTCCCCATGACTCAAAATCCAGAAATGCCAGTGCCTAGGTGAAAGATACAAGAGTCTGTCTGGATCCCAGAAACTCACTTAGCTTTTGTGCACACATACTAATTACAAGCAAGCAGGACACAGGTAAGGATGTTACCTTTATAAGCCATTCAAACCCATTTGTGTCAACGTCTGTGCATGTTATCAGGCCCAAATCACCAGGGTATGTGAACTTTTGATCAGGGTCATTTGGATTTTTTTTGTTGTCATTATTTATGATGTAAAAAGAGAAAACACAGTAGTTTGACAATACATAGCTCTGTCTAACCACTAACCATGAGTGCAAAAAAATGTTTTTGTGTTGTCATTCATATTCTCTGAAAAAAGGACAAGCAAGCAAAAAATCTGCCAGGGGATATAAACTTTTTAGCACAACTATATACAACTATATATATATATATCTACTATATAATCGTCTAAGGTTCTCTGTCTGCCACGGAAATCGTGCGCCAGCGCTCATTGGTCGCCGACAGACGCAGCAGCCAATGAGCGCAGCGTTTGCAAAAGAGTCGTGCGGCTCTCCTCTAAGCCCCCCCGCTCCTCCTGTCCTGCACGCGCTCCCCCTGCACTCCTCCTGCCCTGCCTGAGCTCCCCGTGGCCCCCCCACTCCCCACGTCCCCCTTCTCCTTAGGGCTACTTCTTTATTGATGTCACAGAGGGGAGGAAGAATCCTGTTCCTCCTCCCCTGTGAGACATCTGTCACAGTCCCCATTTGATTTCTCAGTGCATTATACACTGCGAAATCAAATGTATCAAATGTAAAATAAAGACAAATGTATTAAAAATAATAAAGATTGTTATACTTACCCTCCGCCGAGTGCTTGGTAACCGGGAGCAGTAGCCGGCAGTGTCCAGCTAGGACCTTGCATGATGTCATTAGAATGACATCGACATTCGGCGCTGTGATTGGCCCACCCGCGGTCATGTGAATCTGGCTACCATCTAATATACAGTATATATATATATATATATATATATATATATATATATATATATATATATATAGGTCTGGGAACTTGCTATCTACCTTATAAGTAGGTGAGGTGATTGTAGCCACATCCCCCCTCTAGGAAATATGCAAATTTGCACTTCAGTAAGGAAGTGGAGAAACTCCACTTCCTTACTGAAGTGCAAATTTGTGTATATATATATATATATATATATATATATATATATATATATATATATAACAAGAAAAAAATTGCACAGCACTCACAGACTAGTGTGAACTGGTGCAAGCAAGGATGCAGGGTCAAATAATTAGAACAAAATTCTTGCAGCACACAGCTACTACCAATGATGTACAAATGCTATAAGCTATATGTATATGAGGAAAAAGTTTAAAAACTTACGTTTTTTTCTAAAAACTCAAAAATTCTAATTTTTTATTTCTGAAGTTCTTAGTACAAACATTGGCCAATGTCTGCTTGCTCATCAACTGCGACAAAGTGACTTCAGGTCTGATGAGTCCTACTCTGATATCCCTATCCTCCTTGTCCATCCCCCACTCTTCAGTGGGCAGACACCATCTAGACCCTCCATCACCTGTAGGTAATGAGGGTGCACATTGCAGCAAGGAGCCTGCAACTCCATATGATAAATAACAAGAAAAAAACTGCACAGCACTCACAGACTAGTGTGAACTGATGCAAGCAAATGTCAATCCCTGATATCAGAGTAGGACTCATCAGACCTGAAGTCACTTTGTCGCAGTTGATGAGCAAGCAGACATTGGCCAATGTTTGTACTAAGAACTTCAGAAATAAAAGAATTTTTGAGTTTTTTGAAAAAAACGTAAGTTTTTAAACTTTTTCCTCATATACATATAGCTTATAGCATTTGTACATCATTGGTAGTAGCTGTGTGCTGCAAGAATTTTTTACAAATTATTTGACCCTGCATCTTTGCTTGCACCAGTTCACACTAGTCTGTGAGTGCTGTGCAGTTTTTTTCTTGTTACCGTATATACTCGTGTATAAGCCGAGTTTTTCAGCCCAAAATTTGGGCTGAAAAGTCTCCCCCTCGGCTTATACACGGGTCATATACGGTACATGGTGAGGTGGGGGCTTTGTCCGGGGCTGTGGAGGCTGCAGGAGGTGGGGGGAGCTGCTGTATGAGCGGCCCCGTCACGTGGGGCCGCTCATTAAATATGCACTGCTTCCCCTGTCAATCAGCGGCAGGGGGAAGCAGTGCATATAGCCCTCAAATGCTGGCACTCCCCCCCCCCGCTGGTTATATTACCATCCCGGTCTTCTGATCAGCGCCGCTCCTCGGTGCTCCTCGGTGCTCTGTCCGTCTGTCCTGCTACATCCGGGATCTCCAGCCGTCGCAGGCATATGACGTCATCGCGCGACGGCCGGGGATCCCGGATGTAGCAGGACGGGAGCAGCGAGGACGGAGCGCCGAGGAGCAGCGCTGATCAGAAGACCGGGATGGTAAGAGAAGCAGGGGTGGACTCTTGCAAGGGGGGGCGAGTGCCAGCATTTGGGGGCTGCTGGGTACCCCCAGGGGGCTGCTGGGGACCCCCAGGGGGCTGCTGGGTACCCCCTGGGGGCTGCTGGGGACCCCCAGGGGGCTGCTGGGTACCCCCAGGGGGCTGCTGGGTACCCCCTGGGGGCTGCTATATGTACCCCTGGGGGCCTGCTGTATACCACTGGGGCTGCTGTATACTACCACTGGGGCTGCTATATACTACCACTGGGGCTGCTGTATACTACCACTGGGGCTGCTATATACTACCACTGGGGCTGCTATATACTACCACTGGGGCTGCTGTATACTACCACTGGGGCTGCTATATACTACCACTGGGGCTGCTATATACTACCACTGGGGCTGCTGTATACTACCACTGGGGCTGCTATATACTACCACTGGGGCTGCTGTATACTACCACTGGGGCTGCTATATACTACCACTGGGGCTGCTATATACTACCACTGGGGCTGCTGTATACTACCACTGGGGCTGCTATATACTACCACTGGGGCTGCTGTATACTACCACTGGGGCTGCTATATACTACCACTGGGGCTGCTGTATACTACCACTGGGGCTGCTATATACTACCACTGGGGCTGCTATATACTACCACTGGGGCTGCTGTATACTACCACTGGGGCTGCTATATACTACCACTGGGGCTGCTGTATACTACCACTGGGGCTGCTATATACTACCACTGGGGCTGCTGTATACTACCACTGGGGCTTCTGTATACTACCACTGGGGAGGCCTGTATACCACTGGGGGGCCTGTATACCACACTGCTAGGGGCTGTATACCTGTGCTGGGGTCCACCCTCGGCTTATACACGAGTCAATAGGTTTTTCCAGATTTTTGGGGCAAAAGTAAGGGGGTCGGCTTATACACGGGTCGGGTTATACACGAGTATATACGGTATTTATCATATGGAGTTGCAGGCTCCTTGCTGCAATGTGCACCCTCATTAACCTACAGGTGATCGAGGGTCTAGATGGAGTCTGCCCACTGAGAAGTGGGGGGTGGACAAGGAGGATAGGGATATCAGAGTAGGACTCATCAGACCTGAAGTCACTTTGTCGCAGTTGATGAGCAAGCAGACATTGGCCAATGTTTGTACTAAGAACTTCAGAAATAAAAAATTAGAATTTTTGAGTTTTTTGAAAAAAACGTAAGTTTTTAAACTTTTTCCTCATATACATACAGCTTATAGCATTTGTACATCATTGGTAGTAGCTGTGTGCTGCAAGAATTTTTTTCAAATTATATATATATATATATGTATATATATCACCCAGGATGTATATACCCCCAGGGATGTCTGCGCCCCACAGCCATGTCTATGGCTCCCAGAGATGTCTATGTACCCCGTTTAAATATATGTCCCCCAGCTTCCCCTGTGATGTATATTCCTCCCAGCCCATCCCAGAGATAAATCTGACCTCATCCCCTCCTGTGATATATATGCCCCAGCACCTCCTGTGATGTATATGCCCCAGCATCTCCTGTGATGTATATGGGTCATTCCATGTCAAGTGATCCAAAAATGAATATTTTTTTTCCCTGACGTCCTCAGATTTTTAAAAAAATTTTTCTATCTGAAGAACAACTTTATCTAATTACAAAAAAAAAGTTTTGAATTTTTTTCTTTATCTGTTAATTTTTTACAGATTTTTAAAGTTTTAAAAAAGTGCGAATTTTGGCCTGGTATGGCTTTACATTTTCTATCATATCTCGGGCTAGAAATAAGATAGAGAAACAAAATAAACACCAATCTACTCAGAACTGGCCAGGCTTTCATCAGATATGTCACAAGAGGATCTTTGTTAATATTTTACCCATGTGATCGCAAGCGCAAAACTTTAAAACGCATTTCCGAAAAATCGGCGCGCTTTAAATATTTCAAAAACTGCCCATGTGTCTGCTGTGCTCTTAGCCACATCTGTACCAAATTTCAAGTTGGGATCGCAATGGGATCATATTTTAACATATTTTACTAGTAAGAGCGTTAATGGGTCATTCCATATCAAGTGATCTAAATATGAATATTTTTTTTTACCTGACGTCTTTAGATTTATTTTTTTTTTTTCCTTTATGAAGTACTACTTTAGTTAATTACAAATTAAAAGTTTGGAATTTTTTTCTTCATCAGTTAATTTTTTACAGATTTTTAAAGTTTAAAAAAAGGGTGAATTTTGGCCTGGTACGACTTTAATTTTTTTTTATCTCAGGCTAGAAATAAGATAATGAAGTGGGAGAGGCATCATTTTACTCAGAACGGTAACAGCTTTCATTTGAGATGTTACAAGACTATGTTTCTTTATATCAAATTCAAACTATTGACGGGCAATTGTGAAAAAATGACTGATTGTGTTCTTGGTGACTTTTGAATTGACACTATAATAGTTAAATATTTTGCACTTAGGTCCAATGAATGCGTCCATGGGGTCAAGCTGGGACAGAGTCATCACAAATTAGCCTTATTTGCAGATGACCTGCTACTTTACATCTCCCAGCCCCTGGTCTCCATCCCTTCGGTCTTAATGGAGTTTGAACGGTTCGGACAATTGAGCAACTTTAAAGTGAATTGCTCCAAAACCGAGGCACTCAATATTTCTTTGCCTGGAGAATTGGTTTCTCATCTATCTAAACAGTTCCCATTTAAATGGAAAGTAGAAGCCATTAAGTACTTGGGAGTCCTTATACCAAAAGATCTTAAACAAATATTCAATTTAAATTATCAACCCCTTTTGACTAACGCGGAATCGGCATTTACCTCCTATAGACAATTAAAGCTATCCTGGTTCGGGAGAATAAACGTAGTCAAGATGGATGTCTTGCCCCGACTCTTATATACTTTTCAGACAGTTCCTGTTCTATTGGATAGAGGTTTCCTCTCCAAAATGCAATCTATGATCCTTAGATTTGTCTGGGGGGGCAAGAGGTCCAGATTGCGAATGAATATCCTATCCTTGCCCGAGACCAGAGGAGGGGTTGGACTACCCAACATACGAGCGTACTTTGAGGCTTCCTCTCTTGTTAGAGCTCCAGATTGGCATTATCATGCGTCCTCCAAGAAATGGGTAGGGGTGGAGCAAGAGGGTTTGGGGATTCCGCTGAAACACCTGCTTTGGATTTCCCCTAAAGACTCCACAGACCTAGTACCTTTGACAGACATGACCAGAAACACCTTGAAGGTATGGCACCTAGTGACGAAAACCCTCCGCTTAAACGACAGACTTAGCCCTTTGACTCCCCTTTTTTCCAACCCATCTTTCCCACCCAGATTTGACAGGCAGAGATTTTTATGTTGGCGGATTGTGGATGACACCCGAGTAGGACAGACTCTGTCCAGTGGTGGTTTGCCCCCGATGGCAGAGCTACAACTCAAAGAACCTACGAGACCTCTTAAGTGATTCGAATTTCTCCAATACAGAGCATAATTATATTCAGCTGACCACTCTTGCAGGGTAAGATTGACGCCCAACGTATTGGAGAGGCTATTCCAACTGGAGGCTCCACCGAGGCGCAAAATATCATTTCTATACCAGGCCTTAGGGTCCATGAGAGAGCAGGGCACCCTTTACTTCCAACGTGCTTGGGAGACGGAATTGGGGTGTAGCATTTCAGAAGCTAAATGGCAGAAATGCTTTATATTTACTCACTCACTAGCTAGCACTTGTTCTGCACAAGAAAGAAGCTATAAGCTGCTCACTAGATGGTACTTGTGCCCGACGACACTCCGGAACATGTTCCCTGGAACCCCTGATACCTGCTGGCGCTGTGGGGAAGAGAAGGGTACAATGATACACATTTGGTGGAGTTGTGGGGAAATCCGGCGGTTCTGGTCTGAGGTTTTCAATGCATACGCCCGGATAACAGGTAAAGAAGCCGAATGCTGCCCAGAATCGGCAATGTTATCCATTTTTCCAGGTCCTATTGGGCTACAGAAGAGGGCTATTCTCCGCTTTTGCATCTCGGCTGCTCGTGCTGTGATCCCGAGGTTCTGGAAATCAAGCCGGGCTCCATCTCTACTTGATTGGTTCAAAGAATTGATGGACACATATCGAATGGAGGAGCTCGCAGCTGATGCGTCGGGATCTCGGAACAAATTCTTAGGGATTTGGGTTGAATGGATTCTTTTTCACGACTCTGCAGAATTTAGGAGTATCTTTTCCAGCACAGATAATATGGCTCGACCTCTGGCTGATGGGGAGCCAGTGGGATGAGTACCCTTTCTCCTTCCCATACCTCACCCGTCCCCTCCCCCCTCCTTTTTTTCTTTTTTTCTTACGTGGCTTTTCTTTCCCAGTATAACTTTTTCTAATGGTTTTTGTTTCTCTTCTCTCTCTCTCTTCTTTTCTATCTATCTTTTCTTCCCATCTGATACATTCAGTCTAGGTATTTCCTTTCTACGCCTATACCTTCAGAATTCTAGTGAACATTAGACAGGTATCGAAAACTCTGAGCTGTGAGTAGATCATTAATATTTCGGCCTTCCTTTCCGGTACACCAGTCGATAGACTATTCCAACTAGGCCTCAACGGGTAATGACCCACTTACGTGGTCAACCTGTTAGAAGGGGCCAAGTAATAAAAATCATTCTGCTGGGGCTGCTTGTCCCCTTGACATCAGAACATCTCAAAACCTGAGAAAGGTTGTATACTTGAGTGTTTGGAATTATATTTAGATTGTAGTATATATTGCACCAGAGATAAGCGCAAAAGTAAATTTGCAGCTTATCTTAAAGTTACTAATAACTTTGTGAATTCTCTTTTTGTATATTTTATATGTCTCAAGATTTTGTTAAAAGATTGAATGTATGTCTTTCATATGTTTTTTCAAAATTTAATAAAAATGAGATTAACCATAGTTAAATATTTTAAAATATGATCCCATCACGATCCCAACTTGAAATTTGGTACAGATGTGGCTAAGAGCATAAAAGACACATGGGCAGTTTTGGAAAATTTTTATTAAAATGTTTTTTTCGGAAATGCGTTTCAAAATGTTGCGTTTGCATTCGCATAGGTAAAAAATTAAAATTAACAAATATACTCTTGTGACATATCTGGTGAAAGCCTGGACAGTTCTGAGTAGAATGGTGTTTATTTTGTTTCTCTATCTTATTTCTAGCCCGAGATAAAAAAATTTAAAGTCGTACCAGGCCAAAATTCACCCTTTTTTTAAACTTTAAAAATCTGTAAAAAATTAACTGATGAAGAAAAAAATTCCAAACTTTTAATTTGTAATTAACTAAAGTAGTACTTCATAAAGGAAAAAAAAAAAAAAAATCTAAAGACGTCAGGTAAAAAAAAATATTCATATTTAGATCACTTGATATGGAATGACCCATTGACGCTATTAATAGTAAAATATGTTAAAATATGATCCCATTGCGATCCCAACTTGAAATTTGGTACAGATGTGGCTAAGAGCAAAGCAGACACATGGGCAGTTTTTGAAATATTTAAAGCGCGCCGATTTTTCGGAAATACGTTTTAAAGTTTTGCGCTTGCGATCACATGGGTAAAATATTAACAAAGATCCTCTTGTGACATATCTGGTGAAAGCCTGTATAGTTCTGAGTAGAATGGTGTTTATTTTGTCTCTCTATCTTATTCCTAGCCTTAGTTATGAGGAGAAACGTAAAGGCAGGCAACAGCGAAATTCACACTTTTTCCGAACTTTGAAAATCATTTAAAAAAAAAATAAATTTTTTAAAAAATTTTTCTCTTCACATTTTGCATTGTCTGACATGCTATTATCAAATAACAAAATCTCAAAAGAATTAAAAATATAGAGGTAATAATCATTGGTTCACTTGACATGGAATGACCCATATGCCCTAGCGTCGGTGATGTATATGATCCCAGCGTCTCCTTGATGTATATGCCCCCACCCTCTCCAGTCATGTCTATGCCCCCCAGTCTTCCAAGTGATGTATATTCTTCCCAGATCTCTCCAGTGATGTATATGTCACAGCCCCTCCTTAGAGGTATATGCCCCCAGCATCTCCTGTGATTTATAAGCCCCATCTCCCCCTGGATAATACTCAAATAATAGATAGTCTAGGTTTTAGAATAAGTGTAAATCATATTAAACCCATAAATTATATCTTTATTGTTAACTCAAACAAAAACACACCAAAACGTAGATAAAAATTAAGTGCACAGAAAGGCGTGAAGGAAGGAAGCTATCCTTGGTAAATACCTCCCTCCTCTCACCTGCCTAACAGCGGAGGTCAGCTTAACCAGGTGGTGTGCTCAACCCCACGTGCTTGACGCGTTTCACATCATCAGGAGGCTCGATACCATGTGTCCATACGTTCTGTGTGAGTACACACAAGCTTGATGTGGAGGGGGCGGTGTACTCTGCCCCCAGCCCCATTATATCTAGTACTCAGTGCCCCAGGCCCTTCCACATCCTGTGACCTCTACCCCTCCTCCACTCCATCATATTTCATACATGCAGACCCCAAAACATGATACAAATGGGGTCAACCTCCAAAGGGGTTAAATGAGCAGTTGTCATATGCTTGTTTTCTGTAGGCGAATGGTATGTGTACAGATCCGCCTGAGGGGAAGCCATAACTCATGCAAAATGAGTATGGTATCAGTTTAATCATGTCTCTGTACAATATGTGTGCTCCGCCATAGCCACTTTTCTCCTCTGACCATGCCTAACGTGTGGCACACTTTATTGAAAATGCTTGATTTATGTGTGCAAATATGTTTTCCCTCCATACTGCTCATGTATGCCCCATTTATGTGTAAAAATACCGGTGCGCCAGCATGTATTACTACTGTGGGGGCTGTGGGGTGCATTGCGTCTGGTGGCGCCCGCCCCTGTAAGAAGCCGGTAACCCTGACAACAGGGAACGCTTCCATATCTTGCGCGCAGCCGCATTTAGTTGGAGACGTGGCGCAGCTTCTGCGCATGCACGTGACGTCACTTCCTGTGACGCGTGCGTTCCATTGCGGTGACAATGGCGGCGGCGGCGTGCGCTCCAGCGGTATGCTGGCTTCACAGCGCCTCAAACACGTATGTACTATAATGGCAGCATAGCGATTTTGCATGTGTGAGAGGTTGACCCCATTTGTATCATGTTTTGGGGTCTGCATGTATG
Organism: Allobates femoralis; assembly: GCA_033576535.1. Classification (NCBI taxonomy): domain Eukaryota; kingdom Metazoa; phylum Chordata; class Amphibia; order Anura; family Aromobatidae; genus Allobates; species Allobates femoralis. Next base: position 251,184,075 of record JARQOC010000002.1, on the reverse strand, counting down.
AAATATGATGGAGGGGAGGAGCGGTAGAGGTCACAGGATGTGGGAGGGCCTGGGGCACTGAGTACTAAATATAATGGGGCTGGTGGCAGAGTACACCGCCCCCTCCACATCAAGCTTGTGTGTACTGACACAGAACATATGGACACATGATATCGAGCCTCCTGATGATGTGAAACACGTCAAGGCACGTGGGGTTGAGCACACCACCTGGTTAAGCTAAGTACCTCCAGATTCTCATATGTGTGATACCATGCAAAGGTGGTCTGTTACTATCAAAGGTGTCCACGTCAGGGCATGGTGATATACACACAGAACATGAGATTGTATCATTGCCACATCTAGTAACTTCATAGCGGTGGGGGTCAGTTGATACCTGGGTGGTGATACTCTGTTTTTAACACTAAGACACGGAGAGTGACCCTTTACCCATTTATACTTTAGACCTGGGAGGAATCATCATAGGGGTAGCACTACCTCTTGACTTCCAGGGTCAGGTCAGGGCTTGACAGGGTCAGCCGCCGACGAGTGGGGGCGCCACTTCGTTCCTTAGGGTGCCGACCTCCGCTGTTAGGCAGGTGAGAGGAGGGAGGTATTTACCAAGGATAGCTTCCATCCCCCCCTGGGAAGCATATGCCCCAGTCCCTCCTGTCATATATATGTTCACAGTGTCTCCTATGATGTATATGCCCTGTGATATAAATGCCTCCAGCATCTCCTATGATGTATATACAGCAGTCCCAGTGTTTCCTATGTGATGTATATACAGCAGTTCTAGTGTCTCCTGTGATAGATATACATCAGTCCCTATGTGATGTATATACATCAGTACCAGCGTCTCCAATGTGATGAACTGTATAAACAGCAGTCCCAAAGCATAGCAGGGTAATTTTCAAGTTAATAATCTTGTGCAGAATGATGATAGAAATCTCAAAATGGCTTTTTTTGCAGAAAAAAGGTTCCCCCACCCCTGCCTCACTTACCGTCATGGCCAAATGTGTTGGCACCTTTGAAATTGTTCAAAAAAATTAATTATTTCTCACAGAAAATGATTGCGATTACACATGTTTTTTCATGCACATGTTTATTGCTTTTGTGTGTATTGGAACAATACAAAAAAAACAGAGAAAAAAGGCAAATTGGACATAATTTCACCCAAAACTCCAAAAATGGGACTAGACAAAATTAGTCATGGAGAACCGAAGGAGAAAAGAACTGTGTGAGTGCCCCTGAGAACCAAAATTGTTGAAAAATATTCACAATCTCCAGAGAATTTGCTGTTTTTTGTCCATGGACATGCACAACATAATCAAAAGATTTACAACCCATGGCACTATAACTAACCTCTTTGGATGTGGACAGCAGAGGAAAACTGCTGGAAGGATGCAAGGCAGGATAGTCCAGATGGTGGTTAAGCAGCCGCAATCAAGTTCCAAAAAAACAAGCTGTCCTGCAGGGTGCATCAGTGTCAGCGAGAACATGGCAGGAGAACCATGAGGACCCCAATGCTGACACTGAGACATAAAAGACTAGACTACAGTTTACCAAAATGTACGTGAGTAAGCCAAAATCATTCTTGGAAAGCATCTTGTTGATAGATGAGACAAAGATAGAGGTTGTTGTTTTTTTTGTTTACTAAAAACGAAATGAGGACTGCAAAGAAGAGAGTCAAGTGCCTAAAGTCAAATATGGGGGGGGTTCAAAGATGTTTTCTGCTATTTTGCTTCCTCTGGCACAGGGTCCTTGAATGTGTGCAAGACATAATGAAATCTGCAGATTACCAAACGATTTTTGGCTGCAATACAGTTCCCAGTGTCAAAAAGTCTGGTTTGTGTCCTAGGTCCATGGGTCTTTCAGCAGGAAAATGACCCCAAACATACTTCAAGAAGT
>JARQOC010000002.1:251117590-251182088 GCA_033576535.1 Allobates femoralis | reverse complement strand
ACACAAATCCTAAGTCATATTAAAAGTCTTGTTAAAGAGTTAAATATGACATATAGGATTGCTGCCTTTATTAGGTGGCACTAGAGTTCGTCTACTTCCTCACTGAAGTGTCGGTTTGCATAATTATACAGCAAACACATCATACAAAATGAGGTATATCTACTGCGCAGACTGATATATAATGGCACTCAATAAAAGTGATGGGAGAACCTAGACTGTAAAGATCGGAGTCTCAACCAAACACCTAGTGTTCATGCACAGATTCCGAACACGGGTTTCCCTGGGGGGGAGAGGGTTGTAAAACAAAGCATATGAGTAAAAAACATTATCATTATACTTACCATGTCCAACATCCTGCCGTCCCACTGTCTTGCTGCGTCTACTTCTGGGCCACTCATTATCTTTCGGGATATTCAATGCAGAAGGTGGAGCAGTCAATCACAGACACTGTCACACAGAATGGGCGTTTGTGACTAGCTGTTCGATTGATCTGCAATCAGCCCATTGTCACATCGCCGTCGGACTGACTGTTATTCCTGCCCCAGCCACTAGGCGCCGCCGTATTCCTTTGGCTAGTGGTACCTGTGATGGAGGTGCCATTTCCTCATCAAGACCTGCTCCTTTGGTACCTGCTTCTGTCGCTGGGCATCACTGTGCTCCTCCTGTGGGTGATGCTGGTTACAGGAGAGAGGTTCCTGCAGAGGCATCTGGTAGGCACAGGCTTTATTCCTCTATCAGAAGTGGGGTGGTTGGTACCAGTTTTGCATCACCATCTGGCCTGGCTGTAGGGGTGGTCCAGATGAGGTTATCAGGCTGTGAGCTCCATCCTATGAGAGAGAACCGCACCCTTCAAATACTTTGGAGCCTGTCCTGCAAGCCACCAGATATATTCTTGGTTTTCCAAGCTATCTAGTTTGTGCTCTATTATATTGACCCTGACCTTTACCTGGATTTTGATCCTTCTACCGCCTGACGATTTTGTACTTTTGTTGCCCTCCCAGTTTTTGACATTTCCTTCTAACTACGCTTTTGGATCCTGATTTTGTCTATTCCCTGACCTCCTAGCCTTGTCCCTTCCTGGTGACCCCTTGACTGGGTCCTTCCCTGGAAGGAGATCTGGCTAGTCCTGTGTTTGAGACTCCTAACCGAGGCTCCACAGACTTATTTGCATATTCATAATTCCCAGGAGGCAATGCGCCTAGGAATTCACTGTGTTGAGCGCTTTAGCCAGCTGCCCGCAGTGTTTTCTTGGACTGGTCTCCCTGAGATCAGTGAATACTTTGTGATGTTGGTCTTCTAGGCCTTGCTTCCACCTAGCCAGAATCCTACTCCACACTGATGAGGGGCAACACCCTGAAACAGCTGTCTGTGGATGGATACCTGGTCTTGGTATTCCCTTGTCATATCTCTAAGCTTGTAAAAGAGCTGGATATTGACTAAAAGGGCCACTTAACATGGTGGTTATGGTGTTCTCCGCAAGGAGCCACCCCTTGACTGGGTCCTTCCCTGGAAGGAGATCTGGCTAGTCCTGTGTTTGAGACTCCTAACCGAGGCTCCACAGACTTATTTGCATATTCATGGTGACCTCCTTGGGCTCAGCTGTAATTCCAAATCCCTGTATAGGGGTAAAGGGTCTCAGAGTCTCTCGGGGTGCTGTCTTACCAGCAGCCTAGCCTTTGCAGCGGACAGTCATCACACCCATATATTCTAGTATGGTAGAATATATGAGATGGTTTCAGTTTACAAGTTTGTCTGCTGGCAAAGATGTAGAAGAGGTGAAGCTAAAAAGACCTGGATTATGTTGAAGGGAGTTTTTTTATAATAAAGATAGAGTCCCTAAATGTGTTTTGTGTTTTATTTTTAATAAAACATTTTTCAGTGTGTTGTGTTATTTTTTGTCTACTAGAAATTCATGGTGACCGGGTCTAATTTTGCCTGATATCGTTAATTTTGGGCTTAGCTGACAATACAAAGCAGGCATTAACCCTATTATTACCCAGCGTGCCACCAGGGCTGCAGGAAGAGCCAGGTAAAGCATCTGAAAACGGCGCTAAAATCAATGCACCATTTCCAGGGGCGGCTTTGGTCTGCGTTTTTTAGCATGGGTTGCTCAGAACACTTGGGTCTTACCACATAGAGAATCCCAGCCCCCAGCTGCCTAGGTTTTACCTTGGCTGGTGGGCAAAATATGGTGGGAGCCCACACATTTCTTTTTATTTATTTAAATAATTTTAAAAAATAATGAACTTCCTTGTATTTTTTTTGTCAGCCAAGGTAAAGCCAGACAACTGGGGGTGGCAGCCCATAGCTGTCCACTTTATCTGTGCTGAGAATTAATAATACCGGGGAACACTACTTATTTTTTTTGTAATTATTACCGTATTTTTCGCTTTTTAAGACGCACTTTTGTTCCCCCCAAACTTTGGGGGGGAACGGGGGTGCGTCTTAAAAAGCGCATGTAAAAAAAAAAAATATTAAAAATTAAATATTACCATATGAGGGGGGTTTGTGGGGTGCAGCTGCCCAGTGGGGGGCCGGAGGCAGGTTCCGGTGGGTGGGGGCACCGCTGCAGGACCGGAGCAGCGGAGATGTACCGGCGGCAGCAAGCGGTGGGCGCCGCCATGTTTCTTGTGGTAGCCGGCCGGTAGAGGTAGACGCTTCAAAATGGCCGCGGGTCTCCATTATGGCCGCGGCCATTTTGTTGAAGCCTCTATCGCTGGCTGCAGTGTTAATGAATGCAGCCAGCCACAAAAACATGGCGGCGCCCACCGCTTACTGCCGCCGGTACATCTCTGCTTGCTCTGGTCCTGCAGCTGTATCCCCCACCCACAAGAACCTCCCTCCGGCACCCCCGCTGAGCAGCTGTACCCCCCTCGGTGAGCCATGGGGGTCTGGGGGGGAAGATGCCATATAGCATAATCAAAGGGTTGGGGATGAGGGGGCACATACACAGGATGAGGGGGCACATACACAGGATGAGGGGGCACATACACAGGATGGGGGGGCACATACAAAGGATGGGGGGGCACATACACAGGATGGGGGGGCACATACACAGGACGGGGGGCATATACAAAGGATGAGGGGCATATACAAAGGATGAGGGGCATATACAAAGGATGAGGGGCATATACACAGGATGAGGGGCATATACACAGGATGAGGGGCATATACACAGGATGAGGGGCATATACACAGGATGGGGGGCATATACACAGGATGGGGGGCATATACACAGGATGGGGACATATATACAGGATGGGGGCCTATATACAGAATGGGGGCCATATATACAGAATGGGGGGCATATATACCAGGATGAGCAATATACATACCAGGATGGGGACATGTATACGAGGATGAGAGACATATATGCCAGGATGAGGGATATATATACCAGAATTGGGGGGTTTATGTACCAGGATTAGGGACATATATACTGATTGTAAGATGGACACTGGCATTATAAGACGGACCCCATTTATTAAAAACTATTTTTTTTCTCATTTCCTTCACCAAATTTGGGGGTGCGTCTTATAATCCGGTGCGTCTTATAAAGCGAAAAATACGGTAATTTATTTTTACACTACTATATGTGTGAGGGGCCAAACAGCCAATCACAGACACTGTCACACAGAATGGGTGTCTGTGATTGGCTGTACGCGTATGGTAGAATGTATGGGCTGGTTTCAGCTTACTCCAGCAGCCAATCACAGAGACCCAGTCACTGATCTTGGCCTGAACAAGTCATTACCTATCTAACTATAGGTTCGGTCTCAGTCTCGAGTGTTTTGGCACCAAAATATAATAGTGAGTTACATGCATAATTACTCGTTGTGATGGCACAGTGAGCCTAAATTATTTTACCTACCTGGAATTGTTCCAGACAGATAACCGATGGATACGGATAGATCCTCTGGCAAGTGTACTGTGGCACAGATGGCAACAGTGTCTAATGTGGCTAACGCTGGTCTCTGGTCATTTTCCGTCTTTCAGTGGTGTCCCTGGCAGCTGTCTTCTCCCACACTGGATAAATCACTGAAATCAGGGTCTCTGTCCATACATTATTTTATAGCAAAACACCGCAAAATTCCTTTTAAATAGATACAAAGCTACAGGGACAAAATGAAGTCATATATTCTTCCTGCAGCCGATTACTTAACAGTCATCAGAGCGCCTTGACTGATAGCTGCTTTTGAAGCACATATGGAACCATATTTCAAAGCAATGATCGTTTACTGTCAATGCCACGTTTTACAAAAAATGGTAAATAATAGCATAAAGTTCTCTAAAACTGATATATCATAAAAAAAACAATAACTATGGTAATTGTACAGCCCCTAAGGTTTCATCATGTGGCCCGTAGACACAGTAGACCCCTTGAGGATCCTGGCCCAGTCGCCAACATCAGCACTTTTGTTTTCAGTTGAATATGCATTTATGGACGCACATGTAATTGAAATGTTTGCTGACACTGCACAGAGAGAAGCTCTCTGCCCACTTATAACAACGGCAGCTGCAGAGGCGCCTGCCGACCCCTGCAACCCAAACGCCTCCTTCACATGGATGTGCGTCCCCGAGAATGCACATCCATGTCACTGCGCAGCACTCTGCCCGGCCGGTTTGCTGGCACTGTACTTTTTAAATTCCCGTGGCGGCCCAGAGTGCAGCACTGTGATGAGGTCATCAAACTACGACTTCATCACAGACAGGATGCAGTTGCAAACAGGAGTGGTAAGTGTGAACTCCATTCAGGAGCCAAAGAGCCTCTTACAGCTTATGGAGAGGGAGTATGGAGGTGTGTGTGTTTATACAGGGGGAAGTATGTCTTTGTGTGTGTGTAGGGGGGTTTATACAGTGGACAGTATGTTTTGTGTTTGTGTGTGGTTATATAGGGTGCAGTATGTCTGCGTGTGGAGGGTTATACAGGGGGCAATGTGTGTTTGTTGGAGGGGTTATACATGGAGCAGTGTGTCTGTCTGAGGGGGTTGTACATGGGGCAGTGTATATGTGTTGGGGTGGTTATGCATGGGGCAGTGTGTCTGTGTGGGAGGGTTGTACAGGGGGCAGCATATCTGTGCTGGGGGGTTTGTACAGGGGGCAGTGTGTCTGTGTGTGCCAGGGTTTGTACAGAGGGCAGTGTGTCTGTGTTGGGGGTTGTACAGGGGGCAGTGTGTCTGTGGAGTTGTACAGGGGGCAGTGTAACTGTGTGGTGAGAATGTATGCTATCTGGAGGGCTGTAAGGCTGTATTATGCTCTAGGAAGGACTATGCAGCTGTGTTATATTATATAAAAGGCTATTAGGCTGTATTATATTATATGGATGGCTGTGAGGCTGCATTATACTATATGGAGGGCTATTAGGCTGCATTATATTATATGAAGGGCTATGAGGCTGCATTATGCTATATGGAGGGCTATGAGGCTGCATTATATTATATGCATGGCTATGAGGCTGCATTATATTATATGGAGGGATATGAGGCTGCGTTATACTGCAATGGAGGACCATATATACCAGGATAAGGGACATATATACAAGGATAAGGGCATATTCCAGGAGGAGGACCATACATAGCAAAATCAGGGACATTAATACATAATGAAGGGGAGAGAGGTCAATATGTCAAGTCTTTGTAGGATTTAGAACGTTACATGGGCCCATACATCTGACCAATGTTGGTGCGCGGTGGGGGAAGGCAGTTCAAATTTCACACCGGGGCTCTTCAGACACTAAGTATACCACTGGGTATAGCTATACAGAGAGTCCTGCACAAGACCAGCAATACATTTGAACTGAATGTGAGTCCAAGGACTCACATTCAACTGAAAAAAGGGCTGATGTCGGCTGCCCCCTGGACTTGGCCATGATCTTCAAGGGGTCTACTGTGTCTGCGGGCACATGTGCAGACCATAGGTTGCCAAGGGAATGGAGGACAGGTGAGAGGAATCTTATTTATGTGTATGGGAAGAACGACACATAAGAAGACATTATGATTGAATGGGGACCAGGATGGAGCATTGCAAGATGAGGACCTGGATGGAGAAATTACTACAAGATTGGATCCAAAATGGGGACATTACTACAAGAAGAGGACATTATGGTGACCGGAATGGGGCATTACTACAAGATGAGGCCAGGATTGGGACATTACTAAATGATCAGGACAGGATAAGGGCATTTTTACAACATGGGGACCAGAATAGTACATTACTATAAGATGAGGACATTACCACAAGATGTGGACCAGGATGGTGCATTATTACAAGAAAGGGACAAGATAGGGACATTGCTACCGGATGGGGACAAGGATGGGGCATTACTACAAGATGAGGAACAGGACGGGGCACCAACGACATTAGTAAAAGATGTGGACCAGGATGGGACATTACTATAAGAAGGGGACAGGATAGGGACATTACTATAGGATGGAAACCAGGATAGGACATTACTTCAAGATGAGGACTATGGTGGAGCATTACTACAAGATGAGGTCCAGAATGGATCATTACTACAAGAAGTTAAATTAAGGATAGTGAAGGAAATCTGGGTAATAGCTCACCTCTGTGTAAAATCCTCCTTACCGTTTGAGGCAAATCTGCAGAGGATACAGCCCTGATACTGGGCCAGTTTATTCAGAAGTTGAAAAGAAGAATCATCCAGCAATTAAGATGTCTCCAAAATCAATCCTTTATTGTGAATAAAAGATTGATTTTGGAGACATCTAAATCGCTGGATTATTGTTCTGTTTAATTACTACAGAAAGGGGACAGGATAGGGACATTACTACAAGTTGGAGACCAGAATACAGCATTAATACTATAGATGAGCGAACTTTGCTTGAACATGTTTGCCATGTTCGTTTGGTCCCTCGTACCAGAATATCCTGTAGGGTCTTGATCTCCTCCTGTAGAAATTCCATATTTAATAACATCGTATCCATAGTATACTTATTAGAGATATGGGTAAATCTGGTACATAACGAAATGTTGCTTATCAGCAGGTTAGGTCTTATATCTTAAACCTTTTGGGATCATTCTATCCTTATAGTATTCCCCCATGGTAGTCAGGTGCAGCTGTTGGGTAACCATTTTATTCTTATGCCCCTCATATTCACGTTTCAAATCCTGCACCGATGGGGTACTAAGAAACCCTCTATCACCTCCAATGCCTGCAACAATCCTTTCCCCATCTTTCTCAGATTAGAAAAAATATGGATCTTTGCCGTTATCCATTATCCACTCAACAAAAATTACTAAAAATTTTTTTTTTAAAGAGAAAAAAATTCTTTAAAAAAAAAAGTGTGAACATAACCCAGTCTGTGGCCGCCACATTACTTGCGCTGCCTTATTTATGTATTACATAGTACACAAGAGTGAACGCTGTTGTAAGGGCAAGTATGCCCACAATTAAAATGGCGATGGTTGAGTTGTCTACTGTGCATGCCTAAGCGCACCGCGGGGATTGGTGGAGCAAGATCGCGTCATGGACATGTGCAGTTCGGCATGGAGGATGCCAAGAGCGGCCTGTAATCAAGGGATTCAGAAATATAAAGTAAATATTGCTTAATATAACGTTCATTTTTTGCTATTGACTGATGAAACATGGTACCCCCATAAGATGTGACATTGTCCCCATGTGGTTGTAAGCACTAGCACTTTCTTAAACCCCAGAAGATCTGGGCTTATGCACATGATTGTGTTTATAGACACCACAATAAGCACATGTACTGTACACTGTAGGACGTGTGATATATTGGAAAATGTGTTAATTGATTATACACTTGTACCACTATTTAAGTCTGAATCTATTGTGAGCACATTACTTGAGAAAGACAGAGAAATCTGTTGAAACGTCGCTATGGATTAGTAAAGTATCCACTTTTTCATCACTGAATTTGGAAGTGCTGCTTGTTTTTTTTCAAAGATAGATAGGTAGATAGATAGATAGATAGATAGATAGATAGATAGATAGATAGATAGATAGATAGATAGATAGATAGATAGATAGATAGATATACTGGTCTTTTTTTTTCAAGCAGTGTACACTGCTTGAAAAAGACCATCAGGTCGAAACGTCGCTGTCCTGGGAATAAAGACCATATAACTGAATTGAAGGAAGTGCTGCCTCCATTTTTTTCTTGGATTTACTATCAGCTGTATGGTAGGTGGGCTTTGCACCCGACAAATAACAGTTGTGCTGTTTTGTTTTTTTGTTTAATAGATAGATAGATAGATATATAGATAGATAGATAGATAGATAGATAGATAGATAGATAGATAGATAGATAGATAGATTTAGTGACTCCTTACTAAAACAACCATTTTTAGGGCTTAAAAGTAGTGTTCTCTTAAAATCTCTACAAATTCAGTGGTAAAAAACACAAGTGTCACAAGTCTCCAGCCGCCCTACTGACTGTGGAATCAACACAGATGGCCGAGTCTGCAGAGCTGTTCACTCATACTAGAGCCTGGGAATCAGAGGTCAACTCCAAAGCTTCACTAAGTCAAGAGGAACAAATGATCAGCAATGATGCCCAAAATTTTTGTGAGTCATGTCCGGGTCCGGATGAAGTAGGGTCTGAGCAAAATCTAGACTCTCGTTAACAGACTTTAATCCTTGGTGATGGAGATAATGATGCTGCTAATGATGATGATACCTGAGCCTAACGTTTACTTGACTTTGCACTCAGGGCAAGAAGAGGGTGGCTCTGATGGTGAGAAGTGTGAGAACACAGAGGGTGATGATGAGGTTCTATACCCCACTTACTGTCAACCCACAGGTATGTAGTTGATGAGCTCAGCAAAGTAGGAGGAGAAGGATGAAATCGACAAGGTTAGGTTGCGGCTTCCTGGACAGAGACAAAGTGCTGCAACCACACGAAGCACTGCGTCTTCAGCCACAACTCTGCCTCTGTGCAGAAGTGGTGGCAGCTCTGCAGCAGCAGTTCACATGGGCGCTAAGCCTTGTCTAACCTAGGCCTTTTTTCAGATTTCAAAGGATGACCCAACTCATGTTATCTGCCAAATTTGTAAGCAAAATCTGCTTGCAGGTAAAAAAAATCAATAAGTTGAGTACTTCATGCATGAACCGTCACATGGACATGCACCATAACCTACATTGAGAAGCTCACTGTGCTACAATGCAGCTTAGCAGACCTGACAAACTACTAACTGTGCCATCAAGTGCAGCTGCGGCTTCTTCATCCTCTGTGAGTGTGGGGACCATTGTCACACAGGTCTTTGGCCGCAGAACTTCCACTTCTTTACCCCCAACAGCCGTCAGCTGTTTTGGAAGTGGATACACCTGATGGTGTTGAGCACTGTCAGACATCAAGAACACCACCTCTTCATGAAGGCAACATAATATCTCCGTATGCACCTTCCTCAGAGTCCAGCAGTTTGTCTGGTATACCATAATGCCCCCTGTCTCAGCACAGCAGCCAGCCCTCAGTCCCGCAGATGTCGTCAAGTAAAGACCATTTCCTCCTACCCTTGCCAAAGCTAAGAGCTTGAATTTCACCATTTCAAAAATGTTGGCCACTGAAATGCTGCCTTCTTACCTGGTGTATACAGAGTGTTTTCGAAAACTCATGGCTGTCGCAGCCCCCAGTTTTCCTTACTTTGCTGCAATTAAGGCTCAATGCCATCAGGCTGAGTTTATGTTAAAATGCCTGGGAAATAACAAAGATGAGGACTTGTGGTCAGCTTTGGAGACCATGTAGGGAGAGGGTCACACACATGCCTTGCATGGCTCATGTCCTGAACCTGGTTGTCCAGAAATTTCTAGGCCACTATCCTGGTCTATATGCCCTGCTGCATAGGGCACTGTTGCTGTGTGCTCATTTCCCATGGCTCAACAACTTGCATTGCTACAGAAGTCTTTCGGACAGCCGGTTAAACACTTGACATGCAATGTGCCAATATCATGGAATTCCACTCTGCATATTTTGCAGCGACTCTGGCAGCAGCGATGAGCCCCGATGCAGTATTTCATGACGTATAGCCTGGGCCAACACAATCCTGAGGTGAGGCAAATCACACTGCCAGAGTAGTCACAGATCAAGGACCTCCGCACCTTTGTGCACACTTTTGAAAACTGAATTAGTCCTTACCGGTAATTCCTTTTCTTGGAGCCTTCCACGACAGCATTGGAGGATGTCGTCCACGCCCTATTGGGGGACAGGAACACAGAGAGGTTAAAAGCCCCTCCCCTTCCTCAGTACTCCAGTGTTTACCAAGATCACCCTTAGCCATGGATTATCTGATACAAACCGGAACCAAACACCAACAAGGGGGGGAACTGATGCTGTCGTGGAAGGCTCCAAGAAAAGGAATTACCGGTAAGGACTAATTCAGTTTTCTCCATTCGCCTTCCACGACAGCATTGGAGGAATACCACCGATACTCCTCAGGGTGGGACTACTGTCTGTAGGACTTTCCTACCAAAGGACAGATCCCGAATGAAGGACAGATCTAACCTATAGAGGCGAGAAAAAGTGAGGAGAGGCTACCACGTAGCCGCTCTGCAAATCAGCTCCGATGAAGCTCCAGCCTGCTCCGTCCAGGACGTAGCAGCAGCCCGAGTTGAAGGAGCCTTCAACCCCACCGGAGGAGCAAGGATCGGAGCGACGTAGACCTCCCAGATCACCTTCGTGATCCAGGAAGTGATGGTAGCCTGGGAAGCCTTCTTCCCTGTATTATTCCCAAAAGCCGAACAAACAGGTTCTGATCTAACCTGCAGGAAGCAGATTCTCGGAGATAGAGGAGGACAGTCCGACGAACATCCAAGGAGTGAAACACGGCCTCAGCCGCATTAGCAGGAGATTGACAAATTGAAGGCAGAACCACATTCTGGGACCGATGGAAAGCCGACAACTTTCAGAAGAAAAGATGAATGCAACCGAAGCGTAATGCGAACAACGGACACCACGAGGCACGGAGCCCGGACAGAGAGTGCCTGCAGTACTCCAACTCTGGGAGCAGAAGTGATGGCCACCAAAAACGCCACCTTGTGAGAGAGAGACGTAAGGGATGCAGCAGACAAGGGTGCAAAGGGACTTCGAGCAAGCCCTTGGAGAACAAGCATCAAATCCCAGGGAGGGACAGAAGGCCGAATCCGGGACGCCACCCCCAAGCAGAAGTAAAAAACTGCTTGAGCCATGGATGGGAAGCAAGATCCTGGGCAAAAACCGCCCCAAGTGCCGACCTCTGGACTTAAAGAGTGCTCGGCCGAAGCCCCAAATCCAAGCCATGCTGCAAAAATCCAAGAGTTGGGCCACATTAGGATGATGCATGGTCGGGATGGAAGGAGCACACCAGGACAGGAACCGATTCCAGCCCTCCTGTAAATAGCGTTTGTCACAGGCTTCCTGCTCTGCTGAAGCGTGCGGATCACTGCCTGGGAGAGACCTTGGTCCTCAGGATCCCGGCCGCAACAGCCAGGCCGCCCGGATGAGCCACTGAGGGCCCGGGTGAAACAGAGGACCCTGGGACAGTAGGTTGAGACTGGGCTAACATAATCGGTCCCTCCAGGCCCAGGTCTCGGATGGCGTCGTACCACGCCAGTTTGGGCCCCAGGGGAGCCACCAGGATAGTGTCACCCCCTCCACCCGAATCCGTTGCAACGTCTTGGGAAGTGGCGGGATTGGAGGAAATGCATACACCAACCGGAAGTCCCAGGGATGGGCAAAAGCGTCCAGCCCCCGAGGATGGTCCAACCTCGTCAGGGAGAAAAAAAGGTTGGCACCTTTGTATTCGAGCCCGAAGCGAACAGGTCGATCGAAAGGACACCCCACCTGTCCGTAAGAGAGCAAAATACTTCCGGATGGAAGCACCATTCTCCTGGGTGGACCTCCGTGCGGCTCAAGAATCTGCCTGTACATTGGCCATTCCCTTCAGATGTACTGCCGAGGAGGAGAGAAGATGGCGTACTGCCCACAAAAAGAACAGTCTTGCCAGCCCCTGCAAGAGTAAGCCGCGAGTACCGCCTTGGTACCTCAAGAAAGCAACCGTAGTCACGTTGCCTGACAGGACCTTGACATGATGACCCCGGAGAACGTGAGCTGCAGCAAGAAGCGCTTCCTCCACTGCCAGAAGTTTGAAGACTGGCGACTGACCGAGCGACTCCAAATCCCTGGAACGGTGGGTGAACTACCATCGTGCCCCAACCGGAACCGCTGGCATCAGTGGGAACGGAGGTCACAGGAAGGTGTCTGGGATTCATCCCCAGGAAAGCGAGGTTACCACCCGCCCCGGGGTCCGGACCCGCGAGTTTAAGGAATCCTGACGTCTGTCCCAGGAACTCAGTATGTGTTCCTGGAGCAGTCGGGAAGGAGCCTGAGCCCATGTTACTGACTGAATGCAGGCCGTCATGGCCCCTAACAGGGACATTTCTTCCCGCAAGGAGGGCGACCCCCTTGCCCGGAAGTGGGTCAGATTCACGCGGCGCAAAAGCTTATATGCCGCAGGAAGGAACGAGGTCTGTCTGGAGGAGGCCAGCAAGACTCCCAAAAATTGACGTCGGGTTGCAGGCACCCGTTCCGATTCCCGAAGATTGGGACCCATCCCAGGGACTGAAGAATCTCCAATGTGTTGGAGACCTTTGTGCGCAGAAGCACTGCCGAAGGAGCCACCACCAACATGTCGTCTAAATAGGGAAGCATACATATCCCCTGGGGACATGAGAATACGCGTTCTGGAGGTCCACAACAACCTGGAGTAGTGCCCCTGGCTCTCCTCTCCAGGAGGAACCGGGGACCCCACACCCAAATCCAACAGGTGTCGCAGACCCGACAAGAAAAACCGTGCGAGAGTCTCCCTGAGGAAGGGAGAGGACTCGAAGACACGGAGGGGCTGGCTCTCGAATTCCAAGCGTAGACCCTCCCAAATGGTCGAGAGGATCCAAGGGCACAAGGAGATTGCTTGCCACTGTGGCAGAAACCGCAGGAGCCGCCCCGCAATGGGGAAGGCGGCCTTGTTTAGGGGCGGCTGGTGATGCCGCTGCTGGGGGAGCAAGATATTACGGGTCTTGTCCCCGTACTGGAATGCCCAGCGACCAGACTTACCCTTCCCTTTAGACTGGGAGGGAAGGCTGCGCTCAGGCCAAAAGGACTGCCTTCGAAAGGGCTCCTGCTCCGGGAGACACCTTTTTTCCGGTCTGACACCTTTTTCATGATGTCATCCAATGCCCTTTGCAAGGGGAGGCCACACAGCTGGAGCTTAGACGTGACCTCCCCATTCCACCTTGTAAGCCACACTGCCCTGCGAGCTGTGTTAGCCAACACTGCGAACCTGGCGCCAACGCGGAACGACTCAGCAGAGGCATCGGCCAGGAAGCCCGTAGCACGTCTCAGAAGTGGAATGGAGTCCAAAGCTCCTCCCTGGGAGTACCCTGCAGGATGAATTCTCCCAGCTGGGTGAGCCACTTAAAGAGAGACCTGCTCACATGTAGAGGAAATGTACACCTTTAAAGACATAGCTGCCGCCTCCCAGGATTGTTTGAGGACACCCTCCATTTTACGAACGAGGGGGTCCTTCAACTGGGAGGAATCTTCAAAAAGGCAACGTGGTCTTATATGCTAAGCTTCCCAAATGGAATACTGCCATAGACCTTCATGTTAGAAGTCCCATTGACTTTATAGAGACTTCCATAGAGATTCCCATTGGGTCTCTCATGAGGTCTCCCATCCAGCCCGTGACTGAGGCTCCTGCTGCTTAGCTTCAACAGTGTGTCAAGGGCATGCACAATGGGTTTACAATAGCAGCTGATTGCTACCCTGGCCACCTGGATGTCCACCTTCGGGACCTCCCAGACAAAGTCATCACCCTCCAATCCACTCGGATGGGGTGAGCCGCTTAGCCTTCAGGCCTCTGAACATTTAGTCCTGTACAGAAGAAGGGGATTCCACCACCTCTACTCCCATGGTACAATGGACAGTGTCCACCAATGCACCCATGGACTCCGTGGAAAAATAGTAGTGTCCAGATTCTCGTGTCTGGACAGAGGCAACAGCGGCAAGATCCTCGCCGTCCTCTAACGCTGAGCTCTGGCCAGCCTCCATGAGATCCACAGAGTCACAATCCTGGAGCTTCCTCTCTTACGGAGGGGAAGGCCCGGAAGCTGCAGCAAAACCCCGCAGTGCCGAGATAGAAGCCTGCACCTCTTCCCTAATGGATTGGAGCTCCTCAAGCAAGGATGGGGAGTCCATCCTGACAACCCTGTCAGTCATGGCCGACACCTTGTTGTAGGAAGAGGGAAATTTTGTGCAGCAGTTGCTCCCTTTCACAGACGGCCCTCGTCTCCCTATAGACAAAAAGGGAAGAGAAGGGGGTCCCAGTGTGAGTGCAGGGCTTAAATAACTCTACCCCTTGTGACCACCCCCAGAAACACTTACATGAGCTGGGGGAACGCTGGGCTCTGCAGAAGCAGAGGTGGAAGCCCATCACCCTCCATGTTTCAGGGATCAGCCTTACCTGGGTGTAGCTTCCGGCGGGTACTTATCCAGAAGTACCGTGCCCCCAACGAGGAACACCTGTTCCCTCCCTCCTCCTGGTCACCGGCCGCGGGCAGTAGCGCGCGAAAGTCCTGCTGGGTTCCCTGGAGCCGCGCTCAGCCTGCCACAGCCCTTACAGGAGCCGCCGCCCGAAACCGGAAGTGCCATCCCGGAACCGGAAGTGCCACACCCGAAACCGGAAGTGCCTCCACGGCACCTCTGATGCATGCCCCAGGGACCGCAGCTGGAGGAGGGAGACGCCGGAGAGCTGAACAGGCCTCCGGCGTTGCAATACACGGCCTGCTTTGCCCCGTAGGACGCAGGAAGGCCGGATGGTCCCACCACGGGAGCCCCGAGAAGGAGGAGGAGGCCGCCCCCGACGTCCATCCCTGGCCCGGCTGTAAGTACACCCCAATGCTGCCTCTGCCGGCCTGACAGCACTGGAACCTCTCCATGCCCCAAGGGGGACAGGAAGACACTGGAGTACTGAGGAAGGGGAGGGGCTTTTAACCTCTCTGTGTTCCTGTCCCCCAATAGGGCGTGGACGACATCCTCCAATGCTGTCGTGGAAGGCGAATGGAGAAATGGCTGCTAAGATGTTTAGTGCTGATGATGCCGTTATCAGCATGACTATTCCTGTGATCTATATATTACGGTCATCTACACGCTGGAGCACATTTGAACCAGTATGTGAAGTCAGGTGGTGGTCCAAGAGGAAGACGAGGAAGTAGAGGAGAAGGCATATGCAGAAGGAATAACAAGTTCTAAAAGGTCCGGACTGTCATCAGCACAGAGGTGGGTGGCATGGGAGGGTGGAGTCGAGCGATTGACGAGAACTCACGGTAGCAGCCAAACTGGTATGAAGGTGCAGGAGCCGAGGAAGAAATGGAGAAGGAAGAGGCGATGGGCACGCAAGACTCAGCAACATGATCACCTGCAACATGGTCTCTGAATTGTTAGAATTTGAAGTAATGCCGACTACTAGAATGGATGCATGCAGGAGTATAAAAAGAAGATTTTAGTACTGCTTTTCCCTCAAAACACCAGTGGTGGACATAGTGCACATCGCAGTTCTACACTTCCAACCTGGGGAATGTTAAGTCATCATCACAGAAACATTACCTGCAGCAGTGTATCTGTTACAAGCAACTGTTTGCCTTTTTTTTTAAACCATCCTTTGAAATGCCAAGCCCTTTACTGGCTCCCTACTTCCCAGTGATCCCGGTTTGAAACATTAACCATGACATACAAAGCCATTCACATCCTGTCCTCTCCATATATCTCTGACATGGTCTCCCGATACCTACCCTCACGCAACCTGCGATCCTCCCAAGAGCTCCTCCTCTACTCCCCCCTCATCTTCTCTTTGCACAACCGCATACAGGACTTCTCCCGTGCTTCACCCATACTCTGGAACTTACTACCCAAACACATCAGACATTCTCCTACCCTGGGAACCTTCAAAAGAAGCCTGAAGACCCACCTATTCCACCAAGCCTACCACCTGCAATAAGACCCGGTCCACCACACCGCCTCACGACTGAAACTTCCCCCTCCCACTGTATCCCGACCACCCCTCGTCGACTGTGAGCCCTCGCGGACAGGACTTCTCCCCTCTTGTATCTGTACGACCGAATTGTCCACATTTATTGTTACTATGTTACTTGTCCTAGTCTGCCCCTTTTAGCATGTAAAGTGCCATGGAATATAATGGCGCTATATAAATAAATAATAATAATAAAATGCAAGAAAAGAGGCCAAGTCAGACACACAGTGAATGCTTATAAATGCCACAGTGAGGGCCATGGGGTACTCTGAGCCGGGCCCTCGGGGTCTCTGGGATGCTGTCACGGCGGCATAACCCAGTCCGTGGTCCCCTATTGGACAGTCACTAAAAAAGGGAAAAGCAGAAAATAAAAACCGAGTTTGTCATGAAGCCACCCATGGAAGGTGGTCGGTAGGGACCGCTGCCGCGGTCCGGGACCTCTGGGGATGATGGAGTTGCAGCTGTGATGATGAAGCTCCCCACGGGAGGAGCGGATCCCCAGGGCATCCAGAGTCAAGGTGATTTGTGATGATGGAGAGCCAGCGGGGTTGAGCTTGCTGTGGGGCAGGATCAGAAATATTCTCAGGCAGGCTCCTGCTACCTGTGCGGCATTTCAGTCTACAGCTCCTCAGGCGCGAAATGAACAGTCTGACACAATGCTGAGTTTCAATCCAGTTTACTTGCCTTCTCTCGTCAGGCACTTCAGGTTACAGCACAAGTACAGTGGCGGCTCGGGTAGTCCTTGGCAACCAGGATGGCTTGTCCAGAATACTACTTTTTGTGTTCCTTTCTCTTAGGCTTCCTTTCTCAGCGCTGCCTATTTTCCTCAATACCGCATGTGCCTCCGCATGCAGAACCCCGATCTAGCAGCCACGGGCCTTCTTGGGCAACTGGCAAGATCCCCTGGCCCTAGTACGGCTGCCTTCTCTGCGCTGCGTCGGGAGTTGGCCACAGCTTTTGGAGATCTCGTGGCCCCTCGGCTCTGTGTTTGGAGCTTGGAGCCTCCGGGTCTGTGCTCTCTGTCTTCTCTGTCCCTTGTCCTCCCCCTACTGACTAACTACTTTCCGTCATGTCTTCCCTTTGTTCTCTTCCTTTCCCTAATCACTTCCTACTCACTTCCTGGGTTTACCCGCTAGCTCTGGGACCGGGCTGTGTTGGGTGTGTTTGTGGGTGACTGAACTTACCGATCCCAGCTGCCGCAAACTAATAGTGGCGACCGGACCGCAGGGGCACCACACTCCCCCTGAGCAAAGACCAGGTTAGATTGTGCAAGTGAAACTCAAAACTTTTTATAACGCACACATAAATGTCAATAAAAGTAAATAAACAAAGGTGTTTCTTCCCGTACAGTAGGTGCTAACCTTAAGGTTACATAACAAAAACCACACTGAGTATAAAAAGGCTAGCACTATAAAACTAAAGGCTATGGTTATAAAAATATAAAACAATTGTGGCTGCAGAAAAACAAGTGAAAGGCAAACAAAAGCAAATGTGTAAGTCACACACATTGGCCCGGTAAATATCCCTCACCGGGTAGTTTATGAATGTAAGAGTTTGTGTGAGTCCTTGTGTGGTGCCCTACATTCACAGGTAACCACAGGCCTTCCTAGAACATGGTTGAATATCCACAGCAGGTACACAAATACGACCAACACCTTCCACCCCAGCACAGTATGAAGAGCCCAACTTGCTGCCCTTAGGCAAGATCCCCTATAAATACTGAGGCTTATCTTATACAGATAAGACAAAAAATCCTACACTCAGAGCAGAAACATGAGTAATTCAGATACAAAAGGCACATTACAAATGAGCCACAGATTTGCAGAAAAACAACCATTCACTTATCTGTAATGGTACCTTTACACGCCGCGACGGCAGGCTGGATACATCCCGCTACTTCACGTGCACGAGCACGCTCAAACGGCTACAAACGGTCAACGCACCCTCTTTACACGCCGCCATAAGGTGCGCTACGCCACGCTACATCTGTAGCTAGCTACATCGCCGGGTGTCTCAAGTAGCCAGCTGCAGCTTAGCGTACCACGTTTACACAGCGCTACAATAAGCTAATATGGGCGGACCTGGTACAGCAGGGACAGCACATAGGCGTGCCACAATCGTGGATTACGAGCCGTCCGTACGATGATAGGACAGCGCAATATCATCATGATTGGCCAGGCATCGCAGGAGGCTGAGAAATACAGCACGCTCGAGCGATTGTGTAGTGTGACTGGTCAGCTCCTTAAATATGCCGCCCTAGGCAGCGACTACCAATCGTCATGCAGGAGCTTCCTCCAATGATCGGTGCTGGGGCGTGGTATCCCAGAGCCTGGGACACGCCTTAGCTACATTGCAGCTACAGCCCCGGGTGTCCAGAGTTCCCTTCCGTTGCCTCTTTACACGCCGATACAGCTCGCTACCATCGGCGATGTAGCCATCAGTTTTCGAGCAGAGCCCATAAACAGATGTATCTGTCGCCGGCTGTAGCGTCGCGTCTTCAGACGCCGCTACGACGGGCTACATTGACGCTACAAGCTACATTTGTAGCCTGTAGCGGGCTGTATCCAGCCTGCCGTCGCGGCGTGTAAAGGTACCATAAGGGATTCAGCAAGGACCAGGAGAAGGCAGGAGACAAACAGTCACCTCATGAACAATTGACCACTGGCAAAGAGCCGGCCAAATCAGCACACGTAAATATCCCAGTCCAAACCAACCCTCCAGTCATTATCAGATTCAGATGATACATCTCCCACAGACATGGTAGATGCATCACCAGTCTCAACAACACAAGGGAGCTCCAAACCAGAAATTCCATGCAAGGAATCCACAACAGTACTCCCCCTCGAGGAGGGGTCACCGAACCCTCACCAATGCCCCCAGGCTTAGCAGGATGAGCCAGATGAAATGCGCGAACCAACTCATCGGCATGGACATCGGAGGCCAAAACCCACAAATTATCCTCCTGACCATACCCCTTCCACTTAACGAGGTACTGGAGCTTATGTCTCAAGAGTCAGGAATCCAAAATCCGCTCGACCTCATACTCCAAATCCCCATCAACCAACACCGGACCCGGAGGAGCAGCAGAAGGAAACACCGGCTCCAAATGCAGCCTCAACAAAGACTTGTGAAACCCATTGTGAATCCGAAAGGATGCAGGAAGCGCCAACCAGAACGAGACAGGGTTAACAACCTCAGAAATCCGATAAGGACCAATAAACCGCAGTTTAAATTTGGGAGAGGAAACCTGCATAGGAATATGCCGAGAGGACAACCAAACCAAATTGCCAACCCTAAACTGGGGACTAACACACCGCCCTTGATCAGCAAATCACTGAGCATTCTCCCGAGACAGAAACAAGTTGCCCACAATCTGAACCCAAATCTGCTGCATCCTCTCAACTATGAAATCAACCCCCGGGCAGGCAGAAGACACACCCTGCCCGGACGAAAATCGAGGATAAAAACCAAAATTACAAAAGAAAGGCAAAACCAAGGTAGCAGAACTAGCCCGATTATTAAGCACAAACTCGGCCAAGGACAAAAAGGCAACCCAGTCATCCTGGTCAGCCAACACAAAACATCTCAAATACGTCTCCAAAGTCTGGTTATCAGTTTGATCATTAGACTGAGGATGAAACGCAGAAGAGAAGGACAGCTCAAAACCCAGCTGAGCACAAAAGGCCCTCCAAAACCTGGAAACAAACTGGACCCCCCTATCAGACACAATATTTTCTGGAATACCATGCAACCAAACAACATGCTGGAAAAACAATGGAACCAACTCCGAAGAAGACGGCAACTTTGGCAAAGGAACTAGATGAACCATCTTGGAAAACCGATCACAAACAAACCAGACAACAGTCATACTTCGGGAAACAGGAAGATCAGAAATAAAATCCATAGAAATATGAGTCCAAGGTCTTTTCATCACAGGCAAG
Organism: Allobates femoralis; assembly: GCA_033576535.1. Taxonomy (NCBI): domain Eukaryota; kingdom Metazoa; phylum Chordata; class Amphibia; order Anura; family Aromobatidae; genus Allobates; species Allobates femoralis. The sequence goes on along the minus strand of JARQOC010000002.1, from coordinate 251,162,106 downwards.
GGTAACAACAACCCACTAGAATGGGAACAAGAAGCCTTAGACCGTGAACACGTCGCACAGGACTGCACAAAGGCCCGAACATCACGCGACAATGAAGGCCACCAAAAGGTCCGGCTGACCAAATCCCTGGAACAAAAAATACCAGGGTGACCCACCAAGACAGAACAATGAATTTCAGAAATAACCCTAGTAACCCATCCGGCAGGCACAAACAATTTCCCCTCAGGACATCTCTCAGATTTATCTGCCTGAAACCGTTGAAGAGCAATCCTCAAATTAGGAGAAATAGCAGACAGGACTACCCCCTCTTTAAGGATACCACCAGGCTCAGAGGTCTCCAAGGAATCAGCCACAAAGCTCCTAGAGAGGGCATCAGCCTTCACATTCTTAGAATCAGGGAGGTAGGAAACCACAAAATCAAAGCGTGTAAAAAACAAAGACCACCGAGCCTGACTAGGATTCAATCTCTTGGCAGACTCGAGGTAAACCAGATTTTTGTAATCGGTTAAGACCACGATATGATGTTTAGCTCCCTCCAACCAGTGTCGCCACTCTTCAAAAGCCCACTTCATCGCCAACAATTCCCGATTGCCCACATTATAATTACGTTCAGCAGGGGAAAATTTACGGGAAAAGAATGCACAAGGTCTCAACTTGGAACTGAGAGAATCTCTCTGAGACAACACTGCCCCTGCTCCAATCTCCGAGGCATCAATCTCCACCTGAAAAGGAAGAAAAACATCAGGTTGCCATAACACAGGAGCAGAAGAAAACCGTCGTTTGAGTTCCTGAAAGGCGTGAATAGCAGCAGGAGACCAATTCTCGACATCAGCCTCTTTCTTGGTCAAATCAGTCAGGGGTTTAACCACACTAGAAAAATTTGCAATAAACGTACGATAAAAATTAGCAAAACCCAAAAACTTCTGAAGGCCTTTCACAGTCACGGGCTGAACCCAATCATGAATAGCCTGTACTTTAACAGGATCCATCTCCATGGAGGAAGGAGACAATATAAACCCCAAAAAAGAAATCTTTTGGACGCCAAAGAGACACTTAGACCCCTTGATGTACAGAGCATTATCCTGAAGGATCTGAACACAGTCCTGACCTGCTCAATCTGAGAATCCCAACTGTCAGAAAAAAATCAAAATATCAACCAGATAGACAATGAGAAACTTATCGATAAAATTCCGAAAAATCTCATGCATAAAAGACTAGAAAACAGATGGCGCATTTGTCAGTCCAAATGGCATAACGAGATATTCAAAATGACCCTCAGGTGTATTGAAAGCTATTTTCTATTTATGACCCTGCTTAATACGCATAAGATTGTATGCATCTCTTAGGTCAATGTTAGTAAACTAACTAGCCCCCTTGACTCTAGAGAACAAATCCGAAATCAGAGGCAATGGGTATTGAAACTTAACCGTGATCTTATTCAAAAGAGGTGGTAATCAATACAAGGTCTCAAGGAACCGTCTTTCTTAGCAACAAACAAGAAACCAGCTACCAACGGCAAGGACGATGGTCGAATATGGCCCTTCTCTAACGAGTCCTTAATGTAATTCCGCATGGCATCATGTTCAGGCACAGACAGATTAGGGAATTTACAACCAGGACCTAAATCAATAGCACAATCACAGTCCCTATATGGAGGCAGAGACTGGGATCCCAAAAGTCAGACAAAAACTCAGGGATCTCCAAAGCAGGAGGGGAAACAGACAATAAGGGAATGTCACCATGCACATCCTGACAACCCCAAGTAGATACCGACATAGATTTCCAATCTAAAACAGGATTATGCTCTTGCAGCCATGGAAATCCCAAAACAACCACATCATGTAAATTATTGAAAACCAAAAATCTGCACTCTTCCTGATGAGCGGATGCAACCTGCATGGTCAACTGAGCCCAGAATTGAGGCTTATTCTCAGCCAGGGGTGTGGCATCAATACCCCTCAACGGAATAGGGGAACCCAAAGGCTGCAATGGAAAACCACAACGCCTGGCAAATTCAAAATCCATGAGATTCGAGGCAGCACCAGAATCCACAAATGCCATAACCGAAAAGGAGGACAAAGAATAAATCAAGTATACTGACAAAAGAAACTTTGGCTGCACAGTACTAATAGTGAATGAAGTGACCACTCTTCTCACTCGTTTAGGACAGTCAGCAATGACATGAGAAGCGTCGCCACAGTAAAAACATAACCTATTACGCCATCTAAATCCTTGTCTTTCGTTTCTAGAAAGAATTCTGTCACACTGCATAGGCTCAGAGACCTGTTCAGAAGGCAAAATCGCAGCGCGCATAGTTCTACGCTCGCGCAAACGCCTGTCAATCTGAATGGCAAAAGACATAGAGTCATTAAGACCAGAAGACGTGGGAAATCCCACCATCACATATTTAACTGACTCAGAGACACCCTTTCTGAAAAGCGCCGCCAGCGCATCATCAATCCACTTTGTAAGAAAAGCCCACTTTCGGAATTTCTGACAAAACATTTCTGCCACTTCCTGACCCTGAGACAGTGCCAGCCTGGTCTACAGTATTAGGTTCATCATATAATAAACCCAATGCTTGAAAGAAGGAATCCATATTAGCTAAAATCGGATCCCCAGAAGGCAAGGAAAAAGCCCAATCCTGTGGATCACCCCGCAGCAGAGATATGACAATGCTAACCTGCTGACTGGGGTCACCCGAAGACAGGGACTTCAAGGCGAAAAACAATTTACAATTGTTCTTAAAATTCAAAAACTCAGATCTACCGCCAGAAAACAAATCGGGAGTAGGAATACTAGACTCTAAAACAGGAGACCGAGAAATATAATCTGAGATACCCTGAACTCTTGCTGAAAGATGGTCCATACGAGAAGCCAATTGCTGCACATCCATAATGCCAGAACACTCCTCAATCACCCCAATAAAACGAGGTAAGAAAAGCAAACACACACTACAGAAAAAAAAAATCCTGCAAATTTTTCCTACCTGCTTCTGTGCTAATCTCAAATACAGTAGGTCCAGTGGTACTGTTATGAACCGGCAACTGAGGAGTAACATGTGGTGTTCACAGGAGAGGTTGGACTGGTCACGGAATCCTGACTAACTCCCACAACTAGAAGTAGCCATGGAGTGCACTATGATAGCCTATAGCACCTCAGCACAGCCGGAGGACTAATTAAACCTAAAGACGGAAACAGGAAATACCTGACTGCCAAGGAGCAGACCCCAAAGGAATAGCAAGCCCCCCACAAATACTGACGGTTAGTGGAGATGAAAAACAATATCCAGACAGCAAAAAGACACAAGCAAAGAGAGGCCCAACTATAACTAAATAGAGAAAGGACAGGACAGATTACTTCCGCGACCAGCAGCAAAACCCTATCAAAAAACCCAACTGCTGTGTATGCAAAAAATCTGAGCCCACACGGACTCGCCTCCCACTAAACCAGCAAGACTCCTGCGAACAATTCCAAAGTCAGTAACACTGACACTATACAAAACTGGGAACTACAGACAAGTAATGGAATAGTTAACAGACTGGGGAGAAATTCCTCCCTAACTGAATGCAGGGAAAATATGACACACAGATAAAATAACAAATCCTACACTCAGAGCAGAAATATGAGTAATTCAGATACAAAAGGCACATTACAAATGAGCCACAGATTTGCAGAAAAACAACCATTCACTTATCTGTAAGGGATTCAGCAAGGACCAGGAGAAGGCAGGAGATAAACAGTCACCTCATGAACAATTGACCACTGGCAAAGAGCCGGCCAAATCAGCACACGTAAATATCCCAGTCCAAACCAACCCTCCAGTCATTATCAGGTTCAGGTGATACATCTCTCACAGACAGGGTAGATGCATCACCAGTCTCAACCACACGAGGGAGCTCCAAACAAGAAATTCTATGCAAGGAATCCACAACACCGGAGTCCGCATCTGCAGGAGAGCTACACGCCCAGCAGAGAACCCCGGCAAACCGGGGAGACTCCAGTCCCCCAGTCATCTGCAGAATCACAGTTCAGGAAGCCAGACACCGTGGAGAGGGAAACGACTGTAGTCATCAGAGGTGTCCCGTTGACTGTGCAGGTGAAGAGAGAGTAGAGGAGGCCAGCCAAGTTCTACACAGGGCAGGGGCTTCAGCATGGGAAAAGAGGACACGGAGGCCTTACCCCCACTTGCTGTGAAGATCCAACTGTGTTTCCTGGTCACCCAACAGTGTTCTGGACTTTTACCTACTATACCACCAGTAAAAGGTAAAGAGACATTCAGCAGTGTGTGTGTGCGTTCATCACCCCTGTCCCCATTATCCGCAGAGACTGTCCCATTGCTCCACGATCTGGCCAAACACCTGCTTCATTCCTCACAATCATCACTGCCCCGGAGGCCCAGCTTCACCTGTAGGAAGCTACTCCACCCTAGCCGCAATACCACCACCCTCTGGAGGACTGTGGTGGCGCTGGTGTCTAGTCACCAGGTACTACAGGTGGCGTCACAACACTTTTATCCCTTGTAAATACAAAATACCCCTTCTTTTAGGCAGTCCCCCGGGGCCACGGGTCTGGGCCGGCCACCTGCGACATTCCCCGATTGGAGAGAGAGACAGGCCCAGACGTCCGAGTTCCCATACCCTGGGGTGCTACATTTGTCTTTGGAGGGAGCCACCACCAACAAACCCCCGACTGGGTGAGCGACAGAACGTAGGACCACTATTTTACAGCTCACCGAGTGGGTTCTAGTTTGTGGTCACAGGTGCAGTAACGTACATGCCAAAGAACAGGTGATTTAAAACACTATTAAAGCACGCAGTAGAGACACAATTTAAAAACCAACAGGACGCACACCGGGGTGCTCTAACTATGTACACTCTAGTCCAGATCAAGCATTGTCCATGATCCCAAATGTTCATCAAACAGAATAGCAAACCAAATGAAAAACTATCTACAAGGGGGTCAACAACATGGGCTGGTAGCGTCGCCAGTCCCCATTTATTCTTGCTGCCTAGGCAGTATGTTGGGCCTCACTGCCCGTACTCCAGGCGGGGCCAACATGGAGTATAGCAGCACGGGGGGGGCTCAATCTCTTACTCCAGCACGGGTGGTGGAGTGGGTTCAGTGGTGGTAGCCACACGGGCGGGGGCCGCCTCAGGCCGGACCTAGCGCACATGGAGGACGTAGAGGCCTTGTTCCCCTTCCTGCGTGACGAAAGTCACTCTGTTCCCGGGGCGCAGGTCTCTGCCCGAGTGGCTTCTGGGCAGGTGTGCTTCGACATCCCACTGGGAGACAAAGAGTTCTTGGTTCTCCCCCGGTCCCCGGAGAAAGCCCCAGCCTCCCCCAATGCGGAAGGCGGATTGGGCCTTGTGGGCTTTGGCCTTGGCCTGGATGTTTAGTGCCTCCAGCGCTCTCTTTTGGGCCCTCTGTTCCTCGTCCTCCACCTCCCACCGGGCGGTGCACCCTTTCCGATGCTCTTCCCAGGGCACCTGTTCTCTGCCTGTTGCCACCTTTCCCGGGAATCCCATCATAGCCCTGCCTAGATTCTCCCAGTAGCAGACCATCCGCTCCCCGTGGGCCTCCTTGGATAGGTGTTCAGGGTTTAGTGCAGAGGCCAGCCCTTCCTCGGGGACGGTATCCTCCCAAGCCGAACCGGGTGATGTCCCCTGACCCGGCACCGCCACACCATCCGTGACTCGCGCCAAAGTTCGGATCTGCTTCCTCCCTTCGTGGGCATGCCTCTGTTCTGCTGGTGTCAGCTACACCCCTGGGTGGAGTGGCACAGCCTCTTGTACCGCCCTCCCAACTTTTAGAGGGCCCATAGGGCGTAGGCCAATTGTCGCTCTGAGTGCTGTCCTGGCCTACAATGGGGGACAGTGGCACGCCCCTCAGCCAGCACATGCTTTTAGTATCTTATCTTCTCGGTCCAAAAACATAGTCTCTCTGTTGCAGTCCGTAGGGCGCACAAGACCTGGCGATACCGGGTTGGTAGATCCTGTTCGTGAAGTAAAATCTGACTCACCTCAATGGGGGCCGTGAGGTAATCGTAGCCGGACCCTCGGGGTCTCTTGGATGCTGTCACGGTGTTGTGACCTAGTCCGTGGTCCTCTATTGGGTGGTCTACAGGGCAATGGGGGAGGGAGACAGTAGGTTGGGTCTGCTCTGGTGGTGGTGGAGTGCCAGGTCCAGTGGTGGTGAAGTGACACTGTGGTCATTGCAGGCTGTAGGCTGTTTAGAAGAAATGGGTTTTCCGGTTGTGCTTGAAGGTTCCAAGTGTAGGGGATAGTCGGACGTTTTAGGATGCAGAATTCCAGAGGATGGGGGATGCTCAGGTGAAGTCTTGCAGGTGGTTAGTTGAAGAACGTACAAGTGAGGATGAAAAGAAGGAGGTCTGACCAACTATTTTAAAGACACTTTGGAAAAAGTTGGCACCAGACAACTCCAATTTTCAAATTTTATTGGTCAGAGTGTTCAGTCATTAAAATCAGCGACCTAAGGGAGCAAGTCCCGCTGGACGCGTTTCGTACAAGAGGGGGGGATTGGGGTCGCAGGGTACTTGAGAAGGAATTTTTCTGGATAATGACCCTTAATACCAGGTACCCAGAAGGGCTCAACTACCGTACAGACTGCACATATTTTTATTAAATAACACCAGGTATATGATGGGCAAAATTATGATGACAATATGTATTGAATGTATTCATGCACAAAGTATTGTATGGTAGTGAGGATTTATTTATAGGTTCAGTTTATTTTGTATGTACTAGGTTTACAAATTAGGCACAATTGATTGATAGGCCCCTCCAGCCTATAGGATGACAAGTATTTAATTGGGTTTAGGGGAGGAGTTACTTGTTTTGGTTTTATAAAGCATTTTTGTAATCATTTATTTTATGCTGCTGATGAAGTACCTGCGTGTACGAAACGCGTCCAGCGGGACTTGCTCCCTTAGGTCGCTGATTTTAATGACTGAACACCTTGACCAATAAAACTTGAAAATTGGAGTTGTCTGGTGCCGGCTTTTTCCAAAGTGTCTCTGAAGTCTGGATTGGCGAGAAATCCTTGCCTGGCACCAACGGCCTACAAGCATTCGATGAGCACCATCCATTCCCCTTCCCTCTACTACAACTATTTTAAAGACAAAATTGACCACATACGATGGGAAATTTCCTTACAGACTCAGAACATCATGCATTCTCCTCCCTCCTGCACTTCATCCAACTCACTTTCAGTCTTTGATCCAGTCACAGAGGAAGAAGTCACCCGGCTCCTTGCATCTTTTTGCCCTACTACCTGCACCAGTGACCCTATTCCCTCACATCTCCTTCAATCCCTTTCCGCAGCTGACATATCTCACCTAAATAAAATATTTAATCTTTCCGTCTCATCTGGTGTTTTCCCCTCCCCCTTCAAACATGCTATCATTCACCGATTATTAAAAAAATCATTCCTCGCCCAGAACTCTGCTGCTAACTACCAACCTGTCTCTAATCTCCCCTTCATCTTTAAACTTCTGGAACGCTTGGTCTACTCCTGTCTGATCCGCTATCTCTCTGACAATTCTCTTCTTGACCCTCTACAATCCGGCTTCCACACCTCACACTCTACTGAAACTGCCCTCAGTAAAAAGTCTCTAATCTCAGAGGTTTTGGGAGGGGGTTGGGAAACTGGCTGAGGGCTATTACACTAACGAGGGTAGATTGAACCCTATGCTTTGGCTGTTCCACTATCATGGAGGTGGGATGGTGCCCCGGCCCCCCATTTATTATTCCACTACATAGCCATAATAGCTAAAAGACTCCTTCTTCGTCACTGGCTGGCTACCTCCATCCCGGGTTTGGAAGAAATCCACATAATTCTAAGGAAAACACTCTCTTTGGAGACAATAGAAACTTTACGTAACCCGAGTGCTCTTTCTCAGAAATTCTTCTCCAAATGGCGTCGATATATAGAGAAGGAATTCTCGAAATCAGAAATCAGATCTTTCATGTCTCCTTTCAGATCTACAATCTGGTATGACCAGGAGGACCTAGAGGGGACACTGGGTAAATTGAAATGCACAGATTAAGATGTGGTGGTTTGATAGATGCAGCAGTCCAATGTATTACGGGAATTTGTTAAGGCAATGGCGGCTATAGGGATCTAGGAAATGTTTAAATACCTGAGAGGAGAGGTTATGTTATCACATTTCAGTTATAGTTAATTGTTCCATTCTAAGGAACTCAGCTATATTCCAAGTTTGACATTTGATTTGTTTATGTTCCTTTTATAGACTGTGGAGAATTGATAACAATGGTTTTGCCTTTACCCTTATGTTATATATAGCCATCTTAAGTGATAACTTTTGTAATTTCATCAAAGTTTGTCATCAATCTGTTGGTTGTTTAGAAAATATTTCAATAAAAATGATGGTTCCAAAAAAAAAAAAAAGTCTCTAATGATCTACTAACAGCTAAATCTAATGGTCACTTCTCCCTACTGATCCTCCTGGATTTCGCATTCGATACTGTGGATCACCAGCTCCTTCTCTCTATGGTCTGCTCTATTGGACTCAAGGACACCTCCTGGTTCTCCTCCTACCCCTCTGACCGCTCCTTCACTGTATCTTTCGCCGGCTCCTCTTCTTTACCTCTTCCCCTCACGGTTGTAGTCCCTCAGGGTTTAGTCCTAGGTCCTCTTCTCTTCTTGTCGCCCTTATTCATTCTTGTCTGTATTACAACAATTTCCCTCTTATTAAACTTTCTCCTCTCCAATCCATCCTGAATGCAGCAGCCAGGATTATATTCCTCTTCAAGCGTTTCACCGATGCCTCTATCCTATGCCTTTCATTGCACTGGCTACCCATCTGCTACAGAATGCAATATAAAATTATCACTCTGACCCAAAAAGCCTTCCACATTTCTGCACCACCCTACATCTCCTCCCTCATCTCTGTCTATCGCCCTACATGTGCCCTTCGTTCTGCAAGTGACCTAAGACTGACATCATCTATAATCCTAACCTCTCACTCCCTTCTCCAGGACTTCTCATGAGCAGCACCAATTCTCTGAAACGGATTAGCAAGAACAATTCAATTAATTGCAAATATTCATAGCTTTAAGCGAGCTTTATAAACACATCTCTTTAGACTAGCCTACCACCTCACCTCATCTATGTAATTATTCCCATTCTGCCCTTTTCCAAATCTGACCTCTTTTCTTATCTTTCTACACCCCCATGCATTTTATAGCACTTCATCTGTACTTGTACAGATCCTGGCTGGTGAGCGGTTCATGCAGCATTATGTGAATCCCCTATTTATTATATTGACTAGTAAAAAGGCCCGATGCAATTGCATCGGGAGCAGGGTGAAATGAATTGTGTGTATACAGGCGGGTCAGTGGGTAGCAGAGTATACAGGGGGCTCTGTGGGTAGCAGAGTATACAGGCGGGTCAGTGGGTAGCAGAGTATACAGGGGGCTCTGTGGGTAGCAGAGTATACAGGTGGGTCTGTGGGTAGTGGAGTATACAGGCGTGTGTGGTGGTGGTGGCAGAGTATACAGGTGTGTGTTGTGGTGGTGGCAGAGTATACAGGTGTCTGTGGTGGCATAGTATACAGGCATCTGTGTGGTGGCAGAATATACAGGTGTCTGTGGTGGTGGCGGCAGAGTATACAGGCGGGTGTGGTGGTGGCGGCAGAATATACAGGCGTCTGTGGTGGTGGCAGAGTATACAGGCGTCTGTGGTGGTGGCAGAGTGTACAGGTGTCTGTGGTGGTGGCAGAGTATACAGGCGTCTGTGGTGGCGGCAGAGTATACAGGTGTGTGTGGTGGTGGCGGCAGAGTATACAGGCGTGTGTGGTGGTGGGGGCAGAGTATACAGGCGTGTGTGGTGGTGGCAGAGTATACAGGCGTGTGTGGTGGTGGGGGCAGAGTATACAGGCGTGTGTGGTGGTGGCAGAGTATACAGGCATCTGTGGTGGTGGCGGCAGAGTATAGAGGCATCTGTGGTGGTGGCGGCAGAGTATACAGGTGTGTGTGGTGGTGGCGGAAGAGTGTACAGGCGTGTGTGGTGGTGGCAGAGTGTACAGGCGTGTGTGGTGGTGGCACAGTGTACAGGCGTGTGTGGTGGTGGCAGAGTGTACAGGCGTGTGTGGTGGTGGGAGAGTGTACAGGTGTGTGTGGTGGTGGCAGAGTATACTGGCGTGTGTGGTGGTGGCAGAGTATACAGGCGGGTGTGGTGGTGGCGGCAGAGTATACAGGCGGGTGTGGTGGTGGCGGCAGAGTATACAGGCGGGTGTGGTGGTGGCGGCAGAGTATACAGGTGTGTGTGGTGGTGGGGGCAGAGTACACAGGTGTCTGTGGTGGTGGCAGAGTATACAGGCGTCAGTGGTGGTGGTGGCAGAGTATACAGGCGTGTGTGGTGGTGGTGGCAGAGTATACAGGCGTGTGTGGTGGTGGCAGAAGTATACATGCGTGTGTGGTGGTGGGGGCAGAGTATACAGGTGTCTGCGGTGGTGGCAGAGTATACAGACGTTGTGGTGGTGGCGGCAGAGTATACAGGCGTGTGTGTGTGGTGGCGGCAGAGTATACAGCGTGTGTGGTGGTGGCGGCGTATACAGGCGTGTGTGGTGGTGGCAGAGTATAGATGCGTCTGTGTGGTGGTGGTGGCAGAGTATACAGGGTGTGTGGTGGTGGCAGAGTATACAGGTGTGTGTGGTGGGGGCAGAGTATACAGGCGTGTGTGGGTGGTGGTGGCAGAGTATACAGGGTGTTGTGTGGTGGTGGTGGCAAAGTATACAGGTGTCTGTGGTGGCATAGTATACAGGCATCTGTGTGGTGGCAGAGTATACAGGTGTCTGTGGTGGTGGCAGAGTATACAGGCGTGTGGTGGTGGGCAGAGTATACAGGCGTCGGTGCTGGTGGCAGAGTATACAGGTGTGGTGGTGGTGGCGGCAGAGTATACAGGCGTCTGTGGTGGCTAGATACAGGCATGTGGTGCAGGTATACAGGCTGGTGGTGGCAGAGTATGGGTGGTGGTGGGGCAGAGTATACAGGCTGTGTGGTGGAGGTGGCAGAGGTATAGATGGCGTGGTGGTGTGTGTGCGGCAGAGGATACAGGCGGTGTGGTGGTGGCGGCAGAGAATGTGTGTGAAGGCAGGTATAGCTGTGTGGGTGGCGGCAGAGATACAGGCGGTGTGTGGTGGGTGGCGGCAGAGTATACAGGTGTGTGTGGTGGCGGCAGAGTATACAGGCGTCGTGTGGTGGTGGGCGGTTCAGGGGTGTCAAGTATACAGGCGGTGTGTGGTGGTGGCGGCAGAGTATACAGGTTTGTCGGTAGTGGTGGGTGGCAGAGTATACATGCGTGTGTGGTGGTGGTGGCAGAGTATACAGGTGTCTGTGGTGGCATAGTATACAGGCATCTGTGTGTTGGCAGAGTATACAGGTGTCTGTGGTGGCATAGTATACAGGCATCTGTGTGTTGGCAGAGTATAGAGGTGTCTGTGGTGGCATAGTATACAGGCATCTGTGTGGTGGCAGAGTATACAGGTGTCTGTGGTGGCATAGTATACAGGCATCTGTGTGGTGGCACAGTATACAGGTGTCTGTGGTGGCATAGTATACAGGTGTCTGTGGTGGCATAGTATACAGGCATCTGTGTGGTGGCAGAGTATACAGGTGTCTGTGGTGGCATTGTATACAGGCATCTGTGTGGTGGCAGAGTATACAGGTGTCTGTGGTGGCATAGTATACAGGCATCTGTGTGTTGGCAGAGTATACAGGTGTGTGTGCTGGCATAGTATACAGGCATCTGTGTGGTGGCAGAGTATACAGGTGTCTGTGGTGGCATAGTATACAGGTGTCTGTGGTGGCATAGTATACAGGCATCTGTGTGGTGGCAGAGTATACAGTTGTCTGTGGTGGCATTGTATACAGGCATCTGTGTGGTGGCAGAGTATACAGGTGTCTGTGGTGGCATAGTATACAGGCATCTGTGTGTTGGCAGAGTATACAGGTGTGTGTGGTGGCATAGTATACAGGCATCTGTGTGGTGGCAGAGTATACAGGTGTCTGTGGTGGCATAGTATACAGGCATCTGTGTGGTGGCAGAGTATACAGGTGTCTGTGGTGGTGGCGGCAGAGTATACAGGCGGGTGTGGTGGTGGCGGCAGAGTATACAGGCGTGTGTGGTGGTGGCAGAGTATACATGCGTGTGTGGTGGTGGTGGCAGAGTATACAGGTGTCTGTGGTGGCATAGTATACAGGCATCTGTGTGTTGGCAGAGTATACAGGTGTCTGTGGTGGCATAGTATACAGGCATCTGTGTGTTGGCAGAGTATAGAGGTGTCTGTGGTGGCATAGTATACAGGCATCTGTGTGGTGGAAGAGTATACAGGTGTCTGTGGTGGCATAGTATACAGGCATCTGTGTGGTGGCGGAGTATACAGGTGTCTGTGGTGGCATAGTATAGTATACAGGTGTCTGTGGTGGCATAGTATACAGGCATCTGTGTGGTGGCAGAGTATACAGGTGTCTGTGGTGGCATTGTATACAGGCATCTGTGTGGTGGCGGAGTATACAGGTGTCTGTGGTGGCATAGTATACAGGCATCTGTGTGGTGGCAGAGTATACAGGTGTCTGTGGTGGCATAGTATACAGGCATCTGTGTGTTGGCAGAGTATACAGGTGTGTGTGGTGGCATAGTATACAGGCATCTGTGTGGTGGCAGAGTATACAGGTGTCTGTGGTGGCATAGTATACAGGCATCTGTGTGTTGGCAGAGTATACAGGTGTGTGTGGTGGCATAGTATACAGGCATCTGTGTGGTGGCAGAGTATACAGGTGTCTGTGGTGGCATAGTATACAGGCATCTGTGTGGTGGCAGAGTATACAGGTGTCTGTGGTGGCATAGTATACAGGCATCTGTGTGGTGGCAGAGTATACAGGTGTCTGTGGTGGCATAGTATAAAGGCATCAGTGTGGTGGCAGAGTATACAGGTGTCTGTGGTGGCATAGTATACAGGCATCTGTGTGGTGGCAGAGTATACAGGTGTCTGTGGTGGCGCTCCTGCAAGGCAGGGGTTAAAAAAAAAAAAAAAAAAAAGATTATGCTCACCTCACCCCGAGCCCCCGCCGTCTCCCGCCGTCTTCCGCCGTCTTCCGCTAAGCTCCCGGTGTCTCTGCAGGCTCCCGGTGCCTGCAGTGCTCTTCTAGTGCAGTTAAGGACCTGTGGTGATGTCAGAGTCACGTGACCCGTGGTTAGCATGGAGTAAGCTGGTGTCACGTGACTCTGACATCACCACAGGTCCTTGAGTGCAATAGAAGAGCACTGCAGGCACCGGGAGCCTGCAGAGCCACCGGGAGCCTAGTGGAAGACGGCGGAAGACGGCGGGAGACGGCGGGGGCTCGGGGAGAGGTGAGGATTTTTTTTTTTTTTTTAACTGTAGAGCGGCTGCGGCTCGTGATGACGCTGCGCGTCATCACTCGCAGTGCCGCTAAGGAGTCTGGGATTCGGCTACAGTGCCCGAATTCCCAACTCCCGATTATATAAGTAGATAGCTGGACCATATATGACAGCATTTGTTACTACAAGTATTACCTTTTGTGTCTCCCCTATTTCCTCATAGATTGTTAGCTTGCGAGCAGACACCTCACTGCTAATGGACTCTGATGTATTTATTTATTTTTTGTCTCATATGGTCTGTATTGTATTATATCTCTATTGTCTCATATTGTATTGTATTTTATCTTATTATTGTATTATATATTATTGTATTGTATTGTATCATATACCCTCTGAATGGTAAAGTACTGCGGAATATGTTGGCGCTGATGTTAATAGTTTGAATTGGATACGCTGGGGAATTGGGAGCCAGTCGAGGGATTTGCATAGGGGATAAGTGGTGGAACAGCGAGAAGAGAGGTAGATTAGTCGGGCAGCAGAATTAAAGACAGATTGGAGAGGTGCAATAGTGTTAGCAGGGAGGCCACAGAGGAGGAGGTTGCAGTAGTCGAGACGGGAGATGATGAGGGCATGCACTAGCAGTTTAGTAGATTGAGGGTTGAGGAAGGAATGGATTCTGGAAATATTTTTGAGTTGGAAGCGGCAGGAGGTGGCAAGAACTTGGATGTGTGGTTTGAAGGATAAGGCAGAGTCAAGGGTTACTCCGAGGCAGCGGACTTTAGGTGCAGGGCAAAGTGTGATATAATTTATTGTGATGGACAGATCAGGTAAGGGAGGTGCGCGAGATAGGGGAAAGATGATCAGTTCAGTTTTGTCTACGTTTAGTTTAAGGAAGCGAGAGGAGAAGAAGGAGGATATGGCTGATAGACACTCTGTGATTCTGACTCTATCAAAGGACTTGCTTTTCTGCTGCGGTAAAATGTCCTATTGCGGCATACCACACACCTAGGCCCCTTTTATAATTGATGGCCTATATAAAAGCTCTGATAGTCACAGAGTCCTGGAGACCTCCTTTTCCCATGGTGTGAAGTAATTCTATTTGGGTGTAATTTCTTTCCTGCACGACACTAATTCACCTGGACGTTATCCGTTATTTTCTTGAACTACCTGCTACAGCAGTATTTGTGTACAATTGATATGTATGTCCCACCATCTACACTATAAGGCGAATGGCACTCCTCCCTGCTCTGATGATCCCCTTAAAATATATAGGGGAGAAACTCTAGTTTCTGGAGAATATGAACCTGTAATTTGAAATGCACGGACAGACCAGCAGCAACTGTTAACCTCTGGGGTCCTACTTTTTAGTTAAGTTGATTCCTATTGAGGTTGTCCATTCCCCATTTGATCCTGTCCCAGTTTAAGGGCACCATTAGGGCTAGCCTTTGTGGTATGGGGGCACACTAACCTAAGGTGAAACTCCTCCATTGTTAGGCAGGGTCTGAACAGGGTGATATAGGCTTCTATTGATCAGTTATTATCTGGCTCTATCTTGTGTTTTTCTTTTGAACCTATTTGTCCGTGTTTTGGATCCTTTTAAATTTTTGCAATAAGGGCTTGTTTTATAATATCCTATTGTTAAATACAGATATTACTCTAATGGTACCTTTACACGCCGCCACAACAGGATGGATACAACCCGCTACAGGCTACAAATGTAGCTTGTCGAGCCAATATCGCCCGTAGTAGCGGCGTCTGAAGACGGGACGACACAGCCGGCTACAGATACCTCTGTATCCGTGCACTGCCCATAAACATATGGCAACATCGCCGATTGTAGCGAGCTGTATCGGCGTGTAAAGAAGCTACAGAAGGGAACTCTGGACACCCGGCGATGTTGCTGCAATGTGGCTAAGGCGTCACCCATGCTGCGTGATACCGCGCCCCTTCAGCGATCATTGGTGGAAGATGCTGCGTTACGATTGGCCCTTGCCTCACAGCCCTCCATCTTGGATGAGCTGTCCCTTCAGCACTACACATACGCGCCGTATGCACGATCAGATAGTAGTACAATTACGCGGACACACACTTGAACGTAAAATCATAAATGGCCCATGATCTACATACAGTGTGCACATCATATCAACATGAAAAACGAATAATGCGGGACACAGCGCACAAGTGTGTGTTACGTACCGCTCTGGCTTATTGCACAGCAGCTGCCGTAGAAGTGTTCCGGGTCTGGCAGTGCGCGCAGCGCGCACACAGATGCACACAATCCCATACCACAGCGGAGGAGATTACCCAGTAGACAGATCAGAGCCGTGTTGTACGGACTGCACTGTGGGTCTGCTGCAGTAGGGGCCGCATAAGTGTGTCGGCCGAGTCTGCGTGTTGGCCTACTTATAAAGGTGCGTCACCCCACAGCGGTCGTAATGACGTCATGACGTTGGTTTCATTTTCACTCTGCCTGCAAGGTGCCAGCCCCGCCTCTGCACACACCATAGCAGTCATGGCAGCCGTGCACCGCGCCGCAACATGGGGGATGGCGGAGCTGATCATCCTCATTGATCATTGTGACCGTCGGGACTATTGGGGCCACCATCACCACCGGCACCCCAGGCTGCGCAATCGGTGCACCGTGCGGCGGATCCAGCGGGCCCTGCTCTGCAAACTGGGGGTACAGAGGACAGTCAAAGCGATCCAAAAAAAGATCGCTGACTTGAAGCACAAATGCCCAGGTCGCATACTGGACATCCGTGCCAGGATTGGCAGGCTGCGTGGTGAGTAATTGTTGCCCCAAAACACACACCGCCACATGTGCATGTCCCACAATACACAAAAAATGATGGAAACATATGACAAGGGACAGTGTGGCCTACACAATCAAACACATCTTCACAGTGTTGTGCTCATCCAGTCAGCCCTAAAAATGGCTCACACGCACAGTACATGCATACAACATGAGTGTATGCATCCAGCATCACCTGGTTGATGCTAAGTAAGGCTGGGGTCACACATACTGATATCTGCCCACATATTGTTTGCACATCTCTGTTTGCAGTCAAATCATGGTCACATGTTGACATTTGGAGACAGCCTCAAAATGGAACAATGTGTCCATGCTTTCACTGCAACCAGAGATCTGTCAACAACATCTGGCCACATATCTGTGTGTGTGTGACCCCAGCCATAGCCGTCAAATAAATACCCACACAAGCTCTTTGTAGGACAACAATGTGTAGGCATGATCTTATTACGTCTTTTATGTTCAAATTTCAAACTAGATGCTGAATCCTCATCAGAAGAAGGGCCCCATGCCCCACCCACAGGTGGCCCATCAAGAACCCCACCACATCAGCCTCAAGTGGCACCCTTGTCCCCAGGGGCAACACCTTCCCCCGGGCCTCAGGAGCCAGACGTCCCGTCAACCACCGGGACAGAGGACGTGGAGGACCAGTCCGCACCTGGCAGCCCGCTGGAGTGTGACCAGCTGTCCCCATCTGCCTGGCTGCTGGAGGAACACATCAACTCCCCACAGGAGGGCGAGGAGCAGCAAGTACCTGGCGGCCCAGAGGAGTCTTTGCCCCGTAGCCCAAGACCACTGTTACCCCTGAACCACATAATGTGGCCACGGAGCCCCAGCCCGGGAGTAACACCACCTCCCACTGTCTCCAGCTCAGTGGCGAGTCCTGGGGTGACCATGTCCCCACACAGTGACTATGGTGGTAAGTGTGTTATGTTGCCACACACACCCTGCACACTGTTGCTTCAATTTCATCTGGGGCCAAACAATTTATGTAAACAAAGTAAACCATGTTGGTTCTCCCTTTTTCCAGATGGTGAACGTGCGGGCTCATATGGATGGAGCTTGACCCCATCTCCCTCCCCGTCTGATGGTGAACTGGATTTGGAGGAACAGGGTAAGTGGATGGTTGCGGCCAGTCATGACTAACCATCAGCAGTGACGAGTCTGTACTAAAGTTTGTGTTTACTCCCAATACAGGTGCCCCTACCATGGAGGAATTCATCCAGGCCCATCAGGCATTTGTGGCCCGTTTGACCACGGCTCTACAGCGTGGCCTGCAGGACCTTGGCCGCCTGGCTCAAATGCTGGCGGACCTACACCCACACCATGGTTCACAGCCATGAATTTGAGGGATGCATTGTATCCTGGCCAAACATGGCCCCACAAACAGTTGTCCTTGTTGGACCCTAAAATTTTCACACGTTGGCTTGTTGCCTTGCAAAAGTGAAAATATTTGTGTTTTTTTTTTTTTTTTGCCCCCGTTGGGCTCTTTTCTTATAGTGTCCCACATTGGGACCATCACAATTGTGGACTGGCTAGCCCCATCTGGCCTACAATCCCTATACTGTCCCACATTGGGACCATCACTAGTGTGGACCGGCTAGCCCCATCTGGCCTACAATCCCTATACTGTCCCACATTGGGACCATCACTAGTGTGGACCGGCTAGCCCCATCTGGCCTACAATCCCTATACTGTCCCACATTGGGACCATCACAAGTGTGGACTGGCTAGCCCCATCTGGCCTAAGCCTTCCTTGTATGATGGCAAATGTCTGTGACACATGTATGTTTACAATAAAATGCTATTCTAACTTTGTTATACGCTCCTTCATGTGACCTTACTAATATTTGGTGACCAAAACTCACCATAACCTAACTATGTGAGGCACATCACAACATCCCTTTGTGAATGTGCTAAGACATTCCAAATGAACCGATGGTGATCCTGCTGAGCGAGCACTGGCCCATATTGTGTTGCTTGGGGAAACCTATTATTGGCCACAATTCCATTCACCCCCAAAAACCCACACAATCCTTATTCTGAAATGAATACACAATTGTGTTAATAAATAAAATTTATTCCAGCCTGGAATTAAAAATAAATTACAAATAATATAATGTAAGTGGGAAAAAAAATTTAAAAAAAACCACTAATTTTGGCCAAAAATCAATAAACAAAATATACATATAAAACCAAAATCGTGAAATTATAAAGTCCAGACTGCCAATTCTGTGCATTGGCTACTAGTGTCCAAATTACTCCTCTTCTGTCGGCTCTGACAATGCCGCATCCCCCCTCCTCTGAGGGCAGCCCCGACCTGCCCCAGAACGTCTGGTTGAACGACGATGTGTTGAGGGGGATGGGGTGACTGTGGCGGGGCCGGTCTTCTCACGGGCCGAGATGGGGCAGCTGGTGAAAGGGGCCACAAGGTGTGTTGCATGGGGGAGGGGACGTGGCAGCCCCATTGAAGGGCCCCATCCTCGGCAGCATCAGCGGCATTGTGGAACACCCTCAGAAGGATCTTCTTCTGGAGCGGCTCCATCCCTCGCATTCTGTTGCTCATGCAGAGGGCGTCGGGGTCAATGTGGGTCCGTTGTTCATCCAACAACACGCGTCGGGCCCAGGTCGCCAGCTCCGTCTCAGGTGGTGCAGGACGTCGGCGGCGACGGATCCCGGAGCTGGGACCTGGGCCTGGACCCACATCACTCGCCGCGCCCTCCTGCTCAGCCCCAGATGTCATGGGCTGAGCATCATCAGCAACAGAATCCTCGGCAATGGAGCCGTCCTCTTCTGGGGCCTGTGGGTGGGGAAAAAATAAAAACAAAAAAACCATTAGTGGAGGCAATATCAACTGTATACATTCACAACAGGACTCTATATACCACTCCCACACACAGCAAGCCCAACTACCAGAATGGAAAATGAGGAATAACACAGTAAAGCAAATAAGGTTCTAGACCCCAACACCAGTGGTTCTCCTGTACACTCACCTCGACCATTCCAGGAGCTCAGCTAAATACATAATTAGTTGTTTGTCACGTAGCCGTAATCCAATATTAGGACATGTCACCACAACACCTTGATACTGGGGGCTGTGCTGGCCAATGACACATATTGGGCACCTTCCCATTAGGACTCCTTTATGGTGAGAATCCACCCCTCACTCAATTACCTTTAACCCACTGGCAACAAAGCCAACACACATGTGAGACAGCACCATTTACTACATGGTACTATGTGGCTGTTTGAGAACAAACCACCTGCTATCTTGAAACCCTTAAATAACTAACCTAAACATACCAAGATGTTGTGGAAGAAGCAACATTGCAATACGGCTGGAAGCATAGAATAGAAAAGTCTGGTAAGTCAGGGAAGGAGGGCAGATAGATTGACACACCAAGGTGTGCCGCAGCAAGGAGGTAAATATGGCAACACATTTGGTGTGAAGGATTTATCGAAGCACACATGTGAAGGAAACATTGTGGCCCACCACTGTCACACAATTACCCACCTCCTGTGGCGCAGGTGGTGATGCAGCCGGGCCTACATGGGACGCAGCAACGGGGCAGTTGGTGGTCGTTCGATGCGGGCGAACCTCGCCCAGGATGAAGGTGAAGAGGGGATAGTACCATAGGGTAGGTGATGGTACCTCCTCTGCTCCAGCCCCTGAGCGACGACGCTGGTACTGAATGTGAGCCCGCATGAACGCCGACCTCATGTTCTTGATCTTAAGTGCCACCATAGGCTGGTCCCACGTCTTGCCTACCCTTGGCTCCAAGCGATTTGCCAGAGCCACAAGACTCCTGTAGGCCTCGGCCCTCGCTGCCCGATTTTTATATTCGGGCAGCGAGCTGCGCCACAAACATTCGTGCCGCTGATACTCCGTGAAAGCTGGGTTTCCAATTCCACAGTACCCGTCGGCATCTGCCGATGAAAAATAAAACAAAAAGAACACAGTCACAACACAAGGCATACCGACATTTCAAAACTTGCCACAATCATACACATAATCATTAACTTTCTACAGTGATCATCTATGCAGCTATTTTGTGGAGTGAAACTGGCCATGAGTGTGCCATTTTCTCAATCTCAGACCGCTACTAAGTCAAACACATGTATGCTGCCAATATCAAGCCCCGGATATCGGTGTCCACCTACAGATGTTTCAAACATGATTTCTGTCCCCAATGTACCTATTGCAACACACCTTGACACGGTGTGTGCGTACATACCTGTAGAGGGCAACATGTGACCTAAGACGTTGTGTGCTAACTAGTACCTGGCCAGTGTCCACAATGGTAAGGGGTCACTATATGAGAAAGGCGGGCTGGGTGTGTGGCAACACTGCACATACTACATGTAATGTGCACCCAGATGATCATGTAGGTGTTCCTCCAGACGTGGAAGTCCCATTTTAACACATGTACCCAACATCCCTGGAATGTCCGCCACAATTCTACCACCCCTGAAATGTTGATGTGAAGTACCAGCCACAGAAATAACAGCGTGCTCTTTTACCATTGCCAAAAAGCAGAAGGTGCAATACATACTTACACTATATAAGTAGAGGCACTACCTGGCTACTGGGCGACACAGAATAAGGTTCACATATTTAATATTACGTGTTCAATATTTGCATGCCGCTTCTAACATCGCCATACAAACATCGCCTAAGCTGCCTGTGCCAGAACCAGCTGCGTTCATTACGTTTTCTTACAAACCGCTAAAGAGGCTTACCGTCAGAGCAACAGAAGTCAAACAGGACACTAGTAGCTCAATGCACATCGACGTCTGGACACGGAGCAGTGGCCATTGACCTGCCTTTATAGTCCGGGACACCAATCACAGCGGACACAATAATGCACATCCTGAAGGGGCACCTGGGTGCGGATTTGCCTTCCGCTAATTGGTGGAGATCGCTGAATCGTGATAGGTTGCCGGCCCTTTAAAAGTTGCCCATCCCGCCAAACATTACGCTTGCTGGCCAGACCCATTAGGTAAGTTTTTGTGGACACACATGGAATTGGCGCAGGGTGGGGTGCATATGTTGATGTTCTTGGAGAGCGCCGGAGACTGGTGTAGCGGCCGATATAGGGGTTTGTATTTTTGGGGACGACATATAGTGTAGTGTGTGGGTTAGGATACGGCATTTTGTGTGGGCCTTGACACTTTTGTTGAGATACATTGCTGTGTTTGTTTGCAGACAACATACAGGAGAATGGATGCATGACTGTAGACGGAACTGTGTCACTCATGTCGACTGGATCGATTTCTGCATACTGGTTGTGGCCAATGGAGACTGTGTTCAACGGGAATGGGATGACCCAGGGCTTTGAGGTGTTGGGCGCCAGACATGGCATACATGTGTATTTAAAATGACACCTTCAAAAACCAATTACACCATGGGTAACCATCCGCAGTCATGTGCAATGTGGTTTGGTTCATGTAGCCTTCCTCAACCTTCCATATCGGGGTACGTCACATTCGTTATTCTTCTCATTTTTACTGTAATCAATTGACATTATGGGCTGTGTCATGGATTATGGGACCTGTTTGACCAACATTATTGGTGACACATGTCCCTTTCTAACTCACCTAGGTGCAGATGTGTGAATTTTGGGAGCTCCCATTGACGTTGATGTAGAGGAGGCCACTCTCAATCGCCGTGTGCCATGTTGTTTGGGGTGACTACTGGGTGTTTGCCGTCCTTGCTTCAGGGTTGTGTTTTGGGCCCACACAAGAGATCCCATCCTCTTGGCTATAGTGTGTAATGGAAAAGAGGTGTGGGTTGCTGAACCTGCTGACTTGCACACATTTTGTTCTATGTACTCATGTTGTGCTTTCACATCTACAGGTGCTGATATTGAGGATGCAGAATATCCATGACCGCAATGTTATCGTGGCTCTTGCGTTGGTGGAAGAGCAAATGTGGTATCAGGATCGGTATGAAAGGTTGATGAGGCGCAGACAGCGGCGGATGTGGACCCGTGATTGGCTTCTGAGGCGGGAAACCCGGGGCCACATGCAGCTGTTGCGGGAGCTGGAGCTTAACTGTCCTGATGATTACCGAAACTATCTCCGTATGCCCGAGGACTGTTTCACCTTCCTATTGGAGCGTGTAGGGCCAATGATAGCGCGTCAGGACACTATAATGCGCCCATCAGTATCAGCTGCTGAGCGGTTGGCGATCACTTTGCGGTTCCTGGCTACAGGGCAGTCCATGACATCCCTCACATACGTGTCACGTGTCTCCCTGCCCCTGCTGAGCCGCCTGATCCCTGAAACGTGTTGGGCCATCTGGAGAGCTCTGCAGCCAGCCTACATGAAAATGCCATTAACCGCTGCAGAATGGCTGGAAGTGGCCCAAGGGTTTGAAACCCGGTGGAACTTCCCCAACTGTGGCGGGGCATTGGATGGTAAGCACGTGAGGATTACCAAACCTGCCCACTCTGGCTCTTTGTATTACAATTACAAAGGGTATTGTAGTATAATCCTCATGGCTGTAGTAGATGCCAACTATGAGTTCCTCTACGTGGATGTTGGAATGCCCGGTCGCAACTCAGATGGGGGGGTGTTTGCCCTAAGCTCCTTGGCAACACTACTAGGGAATGGTGGGCTAAACTTACCCTCAAATGAGCACACGACCGAACATCTCAACTTTGCGTTTGTGGCGGATGAAGCTTTCCCACTTCAGGAACACCTACTGCGGCCATATCCCCAGAGGGCCCTTACTTCTGCGAGACGCATTTTCAACTACCGGCTATCCCGGGCCCGCCGAGTAGTTGAAAATGCGTTTGGGATAATGGCCAATAGATTCCGGATTTTTCATACACCTATACATATGAAACCGGAGTCTATTGACGCGGTAGTGGTGGCCTGCTGTGTGCTACATAACTTCCTGCGTCGTAGGGATTGGGCATCATACACGCCAGGAGGTTATGTAGATAATGCAGACGCTACAACAGGGGAGCTCCGTCCAGGGTCTTGGCGTGATGAGGCCCATGTGATTGTGCCACTCCAGCCGCAGAGCCATGGCCGCACTCGGCAGGAGGCCAGGGACAGTAGAGAAGCTTACTGCTCCTACTTCAATGGGTCTGGTGCAGTGAGCTGGCAGGACCAGGCCATATAATGTGGCTGGCTCTGGGAGTTGCTTTTGTGTTTTCAATGGAGGTGACAGCAGGTTAGCTGCACCCCTTTAATGTTTGGTTGACCTTTTCCATTCTCTTTGTTTGCATTATGTGCATGAGTTTTCATTATGTAGTTATTTAGTTAGTTAGTTTAGGTTATTTTAGTATTTTTTCCATGCACAGTTTGCAATGTGTGGTGATTTGCTTATCCATTGAATTTGCCTGATTAATGTCACCTGCTCTTGAATTCTACAATGTTTTTACTTCATGTATATTTTGTTTGCACAAGACAAGGTCAAGATTCATGCAATATATTAAACCTTTTTCTGTTGGATCCAACATCATCTGTGTGAGCCTGATTACTTGGTGGAGGAGGGCAATGTGATGCAGGGTTGGGTGGGGGCCTGGGATGTCATAGCCACCTATTGGCTGGGATTGTGCACACAATATGTGTGGGTAGCCATGTTTTTCGGAAAGTCTTTTGCCCAACAGTGTTTGTGGCCATTGTGCGTACATGATCCTTTATTTTGTTGTAGGCAGAGGGTCCCCTGCACACAGCACATTGATGCAGGACATATTCTTGTCAGGTGTTTGCTAATACACTGTCAGGCTGGTTTCACACTGCGGTCAGATCAGGTCAGGTCAGGTCAGGTTTTGTGTTTCAAAACCAGGAGTGACTCCAAAACCTAGAACAGGCGTCAATCTTTCAATTATACTTTTTCTCTGCAAGTTCCTCTCCTGGTTCCTCTCCTGGGTTTGGCACACAAACCTGATCGAACCTGATCAGTGAAAAACCGCAGTGTGAAACCAGCTTCACACAGATCTTTGACTTTGTGCCTTGGAAGCTGTTCCACTACATTCACATCTGTCAGCACATATATTAAACCCCATTCAGCCTGTATACATACACATACTTCGCCACAGTTGTCACAGATTTTTGACAGAAAAGGCACATACTGTCTTTTGTAAGACGCTAATGTGTGGCACACAAACGCACCTCAGTTCAATCTGCACACGCGGCTGTCACAAGCGCTGATCGTGCGTGACACGGCAAACACTTGTACTACGCACACATAGCCCCGGACCGCTACTTTAATACACACGGGATATGTGACTGGCCACCGCTCTAGCGTGACCCATTACCATCGCTTTGGATGCATTCGCCAGGCTCCGCCATGTCACAAGCGCTTATTCCGTGCCACACTCCGTTCACTAGTACGGCACGTCTCGGCCATCCGCCCTTTCCGTCGTGCCCAATCACAACTCCGTAGTGTTGGCCAATGGTTGTGGTTTGGGCGCGGCGTACAGGTCTGTGGCACGCCTATTTGTTTTACGTCCTGCCTTTGTTGCTCCCAGATCACTCTGTGGTGGCTGTGTGTAAAGCTGGTACGCTGAGCTACAGACGGCTACTTGCGACACCCGGCGATGTATGTAGCTGTAGATGTAGCGTAGCGTAGCGCACCTTGTGGCGGCGTGTATAGAGGGTGCGGTTCCCGTTGGTAACCGTTCGGCCGTGCTCGTGCACGTGAAGTTGCCGTTGGTATCCATCCTGTTGTGGCGGCGTGTAAAGGTACCATAAGTCTCATGGATCTCCAAGGACTTTTCCACCCCAGTATTAGACTGAGGAGACTAGGCACTGGTGTACTTTTCAGTGTGCTGCATTAATCTCCCTAGTACAATATTTCAACTATGGGTCAACTGTTTCCACTTTAGTGGTGGTGGTGCCTAATTTTTTTTTAAAGGGAGACTCTTGTTGGGATCTTGTTGCTGTGTGGTGCATGACTTAAGCAAAGCTCTCTGAGCACAATACCTACTCCTGAGACTCCTGCACCAGTGCCTAAATAATCAACCTTGAAATCCTGGGCCCAGGCCTCCTGCCATACCGCCATTGTGGCCCAATACAAAATATATAAGATGGTTGCCACTTTACTGTGATGTGACATAAACGTTTGGAAAAGTGGGGTCTCTTGATAGGGTATCCTTGCTGTGTGGTTCATGACTTGAGCAGGGCCCTCTGAGCACAAACCTACTCCTGATACTCCTGCACCAGTTAGTAAATAATAACCTTGAAATGCTGGGTCCAGGCCTCATGCCTTGCTGCCATAGTGGCCCAATACAAAATGTATAAGATGGATACCACTTTACTGTGGTCTGACACTAATTTTTAGAAAAGTGGGTACTCTTGTTAGGGTCTTCTTGCTATGTGGTGCATGACATGAGCAGGGCTCTCTGAGTGACATGTGTACACCTGTTACTCATCCTCCTTTTAATCCTTTTACTTCATGTAGCAAACTGCTGCAACTTTTCCCCTGTGACTTATACATCTGTCAATTCTGAGTTTCACCCACCTCTGAAATGTAAGTGCATGTGAGCCACCTCCTAGTTTTAAATGATTTTGAAGAGTGTGCAGGCTGGCACAGACTGTTTCTCTTGCACCCATGTGACGCCATGAGACTATTTGTACTTTGAGTAGATTGTTGTTCCTTTTCCTGGTGACTGGCACTAATATGAGCAGTTTTGCAGCTTTTAGCCATCTTTGAAGTTATTTTCAATTTGTTTTATGTTGCTTGCCATTGATTTCAATGGGGTTCGGGGGGCTCAACAAACAGCTTGTCGAACAATTCAGCAAACATCTCGCTATTTGGCAAACCAAACTGAACCCAAACACTAAAGTTTTCATTCATCTCTAATTACTACTAGATGAGGACCGGGATGGAGCATTACTACAAGAAGGAGACCAGGATGGGGACATTATTACAAGATGGGGACCATAATGGGAACATTACTACAGAATGGGGACATTACTGCAGAATGGGGAGTAGAATGGGGGACATTACTACAAGATGGGGACAAGAATGGGTTATTACTACAAGATGGGGACCAGGATATAGAAATTATTACAAGGTGGGAGCCAAGATGGGGACATTAGTACTAGAAGGGGACAGGATGATGACATTACAATAAGATAGGGATCAGGATGGAGCACATTACTACAAGAACAGGCCACAATGAGGACATTACTACAAGATGGGGATCATGATAGGGGCACTACTACATGATGGGCACCAGGATGGGGTTATATTACTAGATGAGGACAGGATGGGGATGTTACTACAAGATGGGGACCATGATAGTGACATTGCAACACGATGGGACATTACTACAAGATGAGGACCAGGATGGGACTGTCACGCCCTAGGGCGTACCCTGAGGTGTGGACCCACTGGACCGCAGCTATTGCGGATGCCGATACCAGGATGACAGAGAACCGGACGACTGAATACTTTTAAAGCTTTATTTAAACCAAAGGCAAATGCAAGGTGGCCCCAAGGGAAGGCCGCAAGGATACAACACAAGTACCCCTCAGTAAGGTGCCCAGGATAGGTGGCCCCATAGGACAGGGATATCACCTGGACCCGCTAACCGAGGTGCCCGGTGGAGCGTTACTTGCGCATCACCGACCCAAGGGGGGCAAAACATAAAATGCAAAATCAAAGAACTCAATGAGCGGACCCAGAAGTAAGAGGAGCAGCATGAGGAAGATCCAGGCGCAGCAATGGAACAGCACAACTGCAAAAGGAACAAAAAGACATGTATTAGATTAGCAAGCCAATAAACAGACTAGCAGGACCAGGACTGGCAGCTTCACAAGGAATGAAGTTGCCCCAGTGAGGTCTGGCAGTGAATGCAGGGTTTATAATCCTGCAGCACAGCAATGATTGGCCAGGGGGCGGGGCAGACTGATCAGCACCCAGACTCTATAAAAGGAGCTGAGAGAGCGGCCCCGCCTCCTAGTGAGATCCCAGAGAGGAAGCAGGAAGCACATTCAGAGCTGCAGGCAGATGTCAGGGCACCCTGGAACCCCGGAGCCGCCTGTGGATGACCGGCACCCTGGAACCCCGGACCCCGGACAGCGGGGCGGCTACAGGGACATTACTACAAGATGAGGACCAGAATGGGGTATTACTACAAGAGGAGGACAAAATGGGGACATTACTACAGGGATGGGGACCATAATAGAGCATTACTACAAGATGAGGAACAGGATGGGGTATTAATACAAGAAAGGGACCAGGATGGGAACATTACTACAAGATGTAGACCAGTATGAGAACATTTCTACAGATGAGGACCAGAATAGGGCATTACTACAAGATGAGAACCAGAATGGATCAATACTACAAGAAGGGGACCACGATGGGAATATTACTACAAGATAGGGACCAGGCTGCGAACATTAATACAGAATGGGGTCATTACTGCAGGATGGGGACCAGGATGGGGGACATTACTACAAGATGGGGACCAGGATAGGGACATTACTACAAGATGAAGAAGATGAAGACCAGAATGGGACATTACTACAGGATGGGGACCAGAATAGGGCATTACAACAAGATGAGGACCAGGATGGAGCATTACTACAAGAAGGGAACAGGATGCAGCATTACTACAGGATGGGATCAGGATGAGATCTTACTACAAGATGAGGACCAGGATGGGGCACTTCTACAAGACGAAGACCAGGATGAGGCATTACTACAAGAAGGGGAAAGGATGGAGACATTGCTATAATATGGGGACCAGAATGGTCAACATTACTACATGATTTGGACCAAGAGGGAGACATAACTACAAGATGGGGAACAGGATAGAGCATTACCACAAGATGAGGACCAAGATGGGGCAATATTACACGAAGGGGACATATGGGAACATTACAGGAAGGATACCAGGATGGGGCACTTTACTGCAGAATGGGGACCAGGATGGGGCACATTACAACAAGATGTTCCCCAAAATTACTATATGGTGCTAATTGTAGGATGATATTACTTACAGGAATGTGATAAAATGAAAAAAAGTAAACAAAAAAATGTAAAACAAATTTATAAGAAAGCATGACATTTTTGTTTTACCCCTGCATTTTTATATACAAATTAAAATAAATTTAAAAAATGCACATTTGTTACCACTATATCCATAACAACTATAAAACTACTATATAATATTTACAAAAAGTGATCAAATGTATATAGAAAAAACTAGGATCACTAAAAATCTCCCTTTGTTTTGCAGAGAATGTGGCCCACAAATTAAAAATGTTTCTGTGTGCACCTTGTGGCGCCCCTGCGACCAGGTGGCTACAAAGGGAAGTGCAGCCAGGTAAGGCAAGATGGTTGACAAAACATCCACACAGATGCACACACAGATCCTACGCCTAGGACTCTAGGTTGGGCAAGGGGTGGCAGGTGTTAAGAGAAGTGGGTGGAGTGTAGGTGAGCACTGACAAAATGGGTGGAGAGACCAAAACAATAAAAACCCAGGAACACACAGTAGAAGCAGAACAGTGGGAGAGAACAGTGAGAAAGACAGAGAGAGTCTTCCCAGGAGCTTTTTGGTCCCTGGAGGTGCAGAATCCCGTGAGGCATAGCCACGAGGAGAGAACGCTCACTCCATAGCCTGGAAGTGATGGGAAGGAGAAAGAGACTGAAAGACACCCCACAGCTGAGAAGGTGGGAGGAAAAGGGCTCGGCAGCTGCACACATCTTAGCTGACCGGAGGAACCCTGAGTTGAAACACTGACTGACAGAGGGAGCCTGGTGTACCCAAATATCTGATCCTGGGACACGGGAGGCTAGACACCGGCTCTAAAGAGGTGATCGGGGATAATCCAGACCCTACTCACGAGACACACCGATGTGGAGCAGATGCTTTATGACTTGTAACCTAACTTTCCACCACAGTCTAAGAACACTGTTGTCATACTGGGACTGGTGACCCTGACTGTGATGGAAACATTCACCAGTGAGTCCGCGACAACTAGACGGAACCCGTGGGTGAGGTACTACGTTGAGACTGAGATGCCTGAAAGGACTTAGAGGGAGCAATGCGGAGGAGACACCTGTGCTGCACAGTTTGAGTTGCACAGAGCAGTGTAAATTGTGTGAACTGTACGAAAAGAACTGTGAACTGTTGTAACCTGCTGTGAAAGTCAGTGGTGTAACATCAGGCCCAGGGGCCCCAATGCAAAAGCTCCAATGGGGCCCTCAATTATCGGAAATCTTTAATAGTATTAGTCTTTTTCTATTGGCCAAAGGGACTTTTGGGGCCCCCCTAGGCTGCAGGGCCCAGGTGCGATCGCAACCCCTGCACCTATTGTAGTTACGCCCCTGGTGAAAGTCCTAGTAAAGTACACAGGAAGCTCATCACTGACTGAGACTGTTTAATTACAGCATCACAGAAAAGACCCGCCTGAGGAGTCACAGATTGTCATCCCTACGCACTAGCTGGAGAGCTGCAACTTTGAAGTAAGTGACTGGTACAGAACACAATCCCTCACCAGGCCCATCCAGCACAACTACTCCTGCCCTGGGGACCCTCAGCCCTACCCGAGGAGGGCTTACCATCCACACTGCCCCAAGCCACCGTCCCCAGCAGGAATACGGCAGCGGTGGTACTACTAATCACATACCCCGGGTGGCATCACGACCTTATCCCTTGTAAATTACCCCTTTTTGGACTGATCCCAGGCCACGGGACCAGGTCACGACTACCGTGATACCCCAGAGAGACAGCACCAGCCCGGTTTCTGAGTACCAGATAGCCTGGAGGTGCATCACACCTGAGTTTGGAATCCTGGTACTAAAGGATTTACAGTTGTGGCCAAAAGTATTGACACCCCTGCAATTTTGTCAGATAATACTCAGTTTCTTCCTGAAAATGATTGCAATCACAAATTCTTTGGTATTATTATCTTCATTCAATTTGTCTTCAGTGAAAAAAACTAAAAAGAATTGTCCTAAAGCCAAATTGGATATAATTCCACACCAAACATAAAAAAGAAGGTGGACAAAAGTATTGGCACTGTTAGAAAAATCATGTGATGCTTCTCTAATTTGTGTAATTAACAGCACCTGTAACTTACCTGTGGCACCTAACAGGTGTTGGCAATAACTAAATCACACTTGCAGCCAGTTGACATGGATTAAAGTTTACTCAACCTTTGTCATGTGTCCTTGTGTGTACCACATTGAACATGGAGAAAAGAAAGAACACCAAAGTAATGTCTGAGGACTTGAGAAACCAAATTGTGAGGAAGCATGAGCAATTTCAAGGCTACAAGTCCATCTCCAAAGACTTAAATGTTCCTGTGTCTACCAAGCGCAGTGTCATCAAGAAGTTTAAAGCCCATGGCACTGTGGCTAACCACCCATAGATGTGGACGGAAAAGAAAAATTGACGAGAGATTTCAACGGAAGATTGTACGGATGGTGGATAAAGAACCTCGACTAACATCCAAATAAGTTAAAGCTGCACTGCAGTCGGAGGGTACAACAGTGTCAACCCGTACTATCTGTCGGCGTCTGAATGAAAAGGGACTGTATGGTAGGATACCCAGGAAGACCCCACTTCTTACCCCGAGACATAAAAAAGCCAGGCTGGAGTTTGCCAAAACTTACCTGAGAAAGCCTAAAACGTTTTTGAAGAATGTTCTCTGGTCAGATGAGACAAAGGTAGAACTTTTTGGGCAAAGGCATCAACATAGAGTTTACAGGAGAAAAAAAGAGGCATTCAAAGAAAAGAACACGGTCCCTACAGTCTATCATGGTGGAGGTTCCCTGATGTTTGGGGGTTGCTTTGCTGCCTCTGGCACTGGACTGCTTGACCGTGTGCATGGCATTATGAAGTCTGAAGACTACCAACAAATCTTGCAGCATAATGTAGGGCCCAGTGTGAAAAACTGGGTCTCCCTCAGAGGTCATGGGTCTTCCCGCAGCACAATTACCCAAAACACACTTCAAAAAGCACTAGAAAATGGTTTGAGAGAAAGCACTGGAGACTTCTAAGGTAGCCAGCAATGAGTCCAGACCTGAATCCCATAGAATGCCTGTGGAGAGATCTAAAAATGGCAGTTTGGAGAAGTGCACCCTTCAAATATCAGGGACCTGGAGCAGTTTGCCAAAGAAGAATGGTCTAAAATTCCAGCAGAGCATTGTAAGAAACTCATTGATAGTTACCAAAAGCGGTTGATCGCAGTTATTTTGGCCAAAGGTTGTACAACCAAGTATTAGGCTGAGGGTGCCAATACTTTTGTCTGGCCCATTTTTGGAGTTTTGTGTGAAATGAACAATGTTTTGCTTTTTGTTTCATTCTCTTTTGTGTTTTTTTCATTGAAGACAAATTAAATGAAGATAATAATACCAAAGAATTTGTGATTGCAATCATTTTCAGGAAGAAACTGAGTATTATCTGACAGAATTGCAGGAGTGTCAATACTTTTGGCCACAACTGTATGTCACAAGTGAGTCATACCCTCCTATGACCTCTGGGGTATCTGGGATCAGAAGGTCACATGGTTTGGCTGATCAGAGGACCTCTTTAATGCCCACTCGGCAATTATCACGAGTAGAGAGGAATTATTTCCTTTCAGTGCTGAAGGGGTTAAGAGTTCCTTTCTTATCCTGATGAGAATTCTTTGTAGCTTTAAATCTCAGCTGCTGTATCTTATGACCACTCCATTCCTCTATTTAAACGTGCTCCTTGTTCTTTACTATGGTTGTTATAGATCCTGTATGCTGACAATTCTGCTGAAATTGTTCCAGTTGAACCTTTGGAGTTTTTTTCCAGTAGAAACTGTGAAATCCTATGCTGTTTTATTGCTTTTAGTAAGACAAGAATCTTGTTGCCCTGCTCACTAGCTTGGCTAGCACAAGGTCAGCCAGGGCCCAGGCACATGATCGCACACAGGTAGTAGGACCCATCTAGGGATCACTGGATTCAGACTCAGATGAGTGATAATGAGTGACCCCTCTTCCCTCTCCCTATTCCCAGCGTCTCCTTTTAACATGTTTCCTTGGTATTGCCATCCTGTTGCACCACAAGCCGAGTGTTTCCTTGCTGCGGTGTGACAGTATATCCACTACTCAGCTACTGATCATCTAACCATAAGCTATATCAGGCCAGGGAATGCAAGGTTCAGACTCAGGTGAGTGTTAAGGTGTGATCCATCTTCCTTCTCCATATCACCAGGGTCTCCCTGTTACGCTTCACCCTGGTACTACCATCCTTTTGAAGCACATACCGAGTGTTTCCTCACTGCGGCATGACAATTTATCCACTACTTAGCTATTGATCATCTATCCATATCAGGCACCTCCAGCGATAAATTGCTTTCAACTTTAATTTCAGCTAGATATAAACAGTGCACAGAGTCAGAATACCGAATACCATGTTCTGTACACTTGGTAGCGGTTATTCTCAAAAGTTTCAAATCAGCTGCTATTAACCCCTTCCCGACCTTTGGCCCACCGTTTGGGCCATGGAATGATGCAGGCTGCAATTCGCAGCATGGGGGGCCCAGAACGCTTGGGCCCTGGAAAATACCTTTATTCTTCTGACCAGAACGCTTGGGCCTCTCTATGCTGAGGATTCCAGCCCCCAACTGCCTAGTTGTACCTGGCTGGACCAAAAATATGGCGGAGCCCCACGTCATTTTTTTCTAGAATTAGTTCTAGAAATTAAAAAAAATGGGCTTCGCTGTATTTTTGGTTGCCAGCCAGGTATGACGAGGCAGCTGGGGGTGAGTGGCAGTCCGTAGTTGCCAAGTTGTACCTGGCTGGACCAAAAATATGGCAGAGCCCCATATAATTTTTTTTCTAGAAATAATTCTAGAAATAAAAATAAAATAGGCTTCGCTGTATTTTTGGTTGCCAGCCAGGTACAATGAGGCAGCTAGGGGGCTGGAATCCTCAGCATGGAAAGACCCAAATGTTTTGGTCCCCCTATGCTGCGAATTGCAGCTACTAGACTAGTATGTTTTTTCACAAAAAGTTTCTTTATTCATTTATACGGCTCAATTTGTGAAGCACATGGGGGTTCAAAGTGCTCACTATGAATCTAGATATGTTCCCTGGGGGGTCTAGCTTCCAAAATGAAAAAAATAGGGGGGGGAACAAGAGGCGCAATAGTGCCCTATCACTAGTGACACTAATGTATGCGGTGGGTATGAATTCACTCACCTAGCACAGTTGTGAGACCCACAACTGGTGTAAAAGCATTTGGCATTAAATGCAGCTGCTGCAGGACTTCCACCTTCCACATGCACGTGGGAATCATCCAGAAGTTACCTCAGGGGAAATGGTGTATCAGTGTCCGCGCTGCTGAAATCCCAAGAAAACGATCCGGAAACCATATGTAGGTTGCATCAATCATCCATTTATTCCTTTCCTACGCGTTTCAACACTGTCCTAGTGTCTTCCTCAGGGATTTCCCC
Source organism: Allobates femoralis (assembly GCA_033576535.1). Lineage (NCBI taxonomy): Eukaryota > Metazoa > Chordata > Amphibia > Anura > Aromobatidae > Allobates > Allobates femoralis. The sequence continues at coordinate 251,128,508 of JARQOC010000002.1, read as the reverse complement.
TGAGGTAACTTCTAGCTTCCAAAATGGGGTCACTTGTGGGGGAGCTCTAATGTTTAGGCACACAGTGGCTCTCCAAACGCGACATGGTGTCCGCTAACAATTTGAATGGAAATCCGCTCAAATTGTTAGCTGACACCATGTTGCGTTTGGTGAGCCCCTGTATGCCTAAACATTGGAGCTCCCCTACAAGTGACCCCATTTTGGAAACTAGTCCCCCCAGGGAACGTATCTAGATGGGTAGTGAGCATTTTGAACCCCCAAGTGCTTTACAAATTGATCTGTGAAAATGAAAAAGTACTTTTTTTCACAAAAAATTTATTTTAGCCTAAATGTTTACATTTTCACGTTGGCAACAGGATAAAATTAATCCTAAAATTTGTTGGGCAATTTCTCCTGAGTACATCGATACCTCATATGCGGTCATAAACCACTGTTTGGGCGTACGACAGTGCTCAGAAGGGAAGGAGCGCCATTTCACTTTTTGAATGTAAAATTAGCTCCAAAATTCAAATTGCGCTCTTTCCCTTCTGAGCCATGCCATGCGCCCAAACAGTGGTTTATGACCACATATGAGGCATCGATATACTTAGGAGAAATTGCCCAACACATTTTAGGATCCATTTTATTCTGTTGCCCATGTGAAAATGAAAGAATTGAGGCTAAAAGAACATTTTTGATAAAAAAATTAAAATATCCATTTTTTGTTTCCACTTTGCTTTAGTTCCTGTGAAGCACCTGAAGCGTTAATAATCTTCTTGAATGTAGTTTTGAGTAGCTTGAGGGGTGCAGTTTTTGGAATGGTGTCACTTTTGGGTGTTTTTCTGTCATGTACACCCCTCAAAGAGACTTCAAATGTGATGTGATCACTAAAAAAATGGTTTTGTAAATTTTGGTTGAAAAATGAAAAATTGCTCATGAACTTTGAACCCTTATAACTTCCTAACAAAAAAAATTTTTTTTTCAAAATTGTGCTGATGTGAAGTAGACATGTGAGAAATATTATTTAATAACTATTTTGTGTCACAGAACTCTCTGGTTTAGCAGAAAAAAATATCAAAATTTGAAAATTGCGAAATTTTCAAAATTTTTGCCATATTTTTTATTTTTTCACAAATAAATGCAAAAATTATTGACCTAAATTTAATACCAGCATGAAGCCCAATATGTCACGAAAAAACTATCTCAGAATCGCTAGGATCGGTTGAAGCGTTCCAGAGATATAACCTCATAAAAGGACACTGGTCAGAATTGCAAAAAATGCCAAGGTCTTTAGGGTCAAAATAGGCTGGGTCCTGAAGGGTTTAAAGTATTAAATGTATTAAAGTACATAGGAGCCAAGATGTAATACCTCAAAGGGAACCTGTCAGCTATGCCCCCAAACTTATCACTACCTGTCCCTGCAACTCCTAGTACATCCTTAAGCATCCCTGTCTGACCTAAATGTGAAGCATAATGGTTGAAAAAACTGTTTTTATAACTTACATTTTCCCACCAGTTATGAGGCATCGTCTAAACGTGTGGGCATTATCTCTAGGTTGATTCTTCCCCCCTTGCTCCATTGTTATCACACCCCTGTGGGCGTGATAACATAATTTCCAAGCTGTCGACTCCTTCCTAGTGTGACACCGTGGCGCGTCATTTCTGGTCCTTTGCAGTGTGGGGGTGTATTGGATGTACTGGCCGGCTCCAGAGCATGTGCAGTGCGGATTGTGAAGCCGGCGAGTACACCCAATTACTCCCCCCCCCCACACACACAATGCACTGGACCGGAAATGATGCGCTGCAGCGCGTCATACCAGGGGGAAGCCCACAGTTCGGAAATGAGATATTACGCCCACCGGGGCGTGATAACCAGGAACGAGGGCAACATGGAGCTGGAGAGACAGCCGGCACGTCTAGACGATGGGGGAAAATGTAAGTTATAAAAAGCATTTTTTTCAACCATTATGCTTCACATTTAGGTCAGACAGGGATGCTTATGGATGCACTAGGAAGCTGTTGGATTACGTAAGGGATAGGCTCGGGGGCATAAAGTAGCTGACAGGTTCCTTTAAAAATGTGTGATCTTGTCAATGGTTGGTTATTTGTCTTTTTTATATAATTTTCAGTATTTTGGTAAGAAATAAGAGCTACATGCTCCACTTTTTAGCCATCAAAATGTAGTCAGAGGAGCTCAGGGGAAGTATTTAACTTTTTTTTTAGAAAGTGTCGGGTCACCAATAATATTATGCATGATACTGTAACTTTAGTTAAATTAGAACTCAGGAAATTGCCACATATTCTAGCTGTACCCTGCTTCATCTCATCACATGGCCCATGTATATAATTAGTTAAAATTAAACTACATTCAGCTAAGCACATTGCACAATCATCCGTACAAAGGTTGAATTTTGCTTCTGCGACTTCATTGTCTAAAACATTTCAAGAAAAGAGGATCTTCTGAATTGGAATTGCTGCAGAGATGGACAAATGCTTTGGGCTTGTTTTCACTTTAATATTACTGGGTAAGAAACTACATTTACCATACAGTTGGAGTTTATTTTATCGTTAGTCTAATTATTATTTGACAAATGATATTTTTAGCGCTATATTTGAGTAGCATCATCGTAGAGTCTTGAGAAATAATATTTTCAGACAACGAAATTATTGTCTGATTCGAATGATTAACATATTGTCATATATATTATGTTGTAGTTTATATATAGATTACTAAGATAGCGTTTCATATTCAGTTTTGATTAAGGCTTTTCTCAATGTTGAATTGATAGGCTGGATAATTACTGTGGTCATTGGCTATACTTCATAAATATATCTTATATAAAGTTATTTTACATTTCTTAATTATACCGTCAATTCAGCAAATGATATTGAATGTGTACTTTATTATTGCTCTACACCTTTTTTAAGTTATTATGATGCCCCTAAGCATAAACATTTCAATTTTCCCTGTACATTCGACAATTTCCTACCTGAGATAATATTTGTTTTATTAGGTATATCAGGCTGGTGTCTGGCAAAAGAGGTTACTGTGTTTTCAGGACAACTAGGAGAAAACCTTAACATAGATTGTCCATATCAGCAACGTGCCGATCGTTGGAGGAAGAAGGTATGGTGTAAAGAAGACGAAGTCGGATTTTGTCAGGGTGTTGTCAGCATACACCCCTATTGGTCATTCGGCAAAAAAATAAATGTGAGTGTTGATATCTCTGACAATTATCACAAGGGCATCATGACAATCAATATGACAAATCTACAAAAATCAGATGCCGGCGTTTACCAGTGTAGAACAGTCAATTTTGGTGATGTTAACACTCTGCGAAGGATCAAAGTCCAAGTCTTTGAAGATCTACCGGATGAAGGTGTGTCCGAACCTGCTGATACTCAGCATAGCATATCTGGGTAAAACGGCCTTACATTGCTTTCTGATGGTTTAATATTTCTCTAGTATTATATAAAACTGACCTAAATTTGTGTGTTTTATCATTAAAAAGGTCACCATCTGAAACACAGATACCTGTGACGTTGGTTGTAATTGGAGCAAGCATCATCTCATGCAAGTTACTTCTGATGGGACTCATCTACATATGGTGGAAAAGATATGACTAGTAAGAAATCCTTAAAAAATGCTCTAATGACCTCAATGATATTAATAGAATACCTTGGCTATGAACATTATATCTAATCATGGGCTGAAATAATCAGACCTACCACTGGGCTTAAAAAAATTATAAGAAGCATTTAAAGCACTAATACAGTATTTTGGGTTTTTTAAGAGTTGGAGAGGTGCTTTTAATCTAAGTTCTTTGTCCCGGGTTTATACTCACCCTCTGGCATTTTTTGCCATTCATTAGCACTACTTTTGTTGGTTTAATTTAGTTTGTGACCTGCCGGAAAGCTCCACTGTTTCAATGAACGCAACCGAGGTCACTCTCAAATGTAAGTCTATGACACCTTGTTCTGGCTGTCATAGATTTGCATTGGCAGCTTGTGACATAGTTTCTGATTTCTGGCCTGTCAGAAGGTGGGGGTCACAAGATGGTGCTCCTGGACCAGAGTGACACCGAAAAAAGATGAAGACACCTGCAAGTCAGTATAAGACCAGGGGTAGAAATCTTAGATTAAAATAACCACGCCTGCGGAGAAAAAAAAAAACATTAGAGTGGTGCTTTATAGATAAGGTGCATGGAAAATAAAATTGAATAAATACATATGTGTATAGAAGAACAATATTGATGTGACAATGAGTCGCCCGTCGGGGCCATGGGGTACTTGGAACTTGGCCCTCCCATCGTTGTCTGGGGGCTGCGGGATGTCATGGTGTCAAGAACCTGGCTCCATGGTCCCGGGTGGTCAATAAAAGAGGGAAACAGTTTTATGGATTTTATGTGACGCCACCCGTGGTGCGCGGCTATGGGTAGCCGCTGCTGCAGTTAGGACCTTTGGGGATGATGGGAGTGATAGCGAGGATGTTGAGCCCTCTACTGGTAGGGCTGGTCCCCAGGGCAACCGTGAAGTCTGTGGGTATGGCAGGGTGCAGCGTTCACCATCGCAGGCAGCCTTCTGCTGCCGGAACATCAAATCAGTCTACCTCCTCCCAGGTGCAAGAAACACAGTATCAAATAATATCAAGCTTTAACCGGGTTTTACTTTCCAGCTCGACAGATGGTATAGCTCACAACAGTTCAGCAGTGGCTCTAGTGTCAATCAAGCAGCTGGGATGGTTTGTCTGCAACTCCCCCTTTCATGTCTCTTTTGGGCCTTTTCGGTCTGTTGCGCATACTAGCTACAGTCCAGTGGTCAATTTCATTGGGTGACTTTCTGGGTCCCCTAGCCCTAATACGATGGCCTTCCTTTCACTGCACTAGAGGTTGGGGCTCGGGACATAAAGACCCCGCACCCTGCCAGACTTCATGGTTGGGGCATAAAGCTTCCTGGCCACTTAAGCAGAGCCGGCACTCTGGTTCCGGACCAGTCCCACAGTGTCCCCACTAATCCAGGCACACCTAGACTCCTTCTGTCTTTTACCACAATGTAACACAAACAAGCCCCATAGGGACACAGGCTGCCATGCCCGTGTTCTCTCCATCCTGTATGATGGTCTCACCTCTCTTTCTGACTGGTCTTGCCTTGTCAGGGTTGGTCTAGTATTGTCTTGTCTCCTACTACTCCTCCACTGAGTAAACTAGAATTTGGTGTTGTGTGTCTTTTTTGTTGTGTTGGTACCTCCCCTTACCGGGTGCTTCTCTAATTTTCCACCCACCACCTGGCTCCTCCCGCTATCCCGTTGCTGGACATAGAGTACCTAGACGTAGGCCATCTAGGGGCGACCAGTCCGCAGGGTGCCACAACAAGTTAGAAGTGCACAAAACAAAAGCAATGGTGATCAAGGGCTACACATGAGGGTTAAAAAGTCATGAGTATTATTGCATTGTACTCTTACCATGCAGCTAACTTTGAGTAAATAAATAAATTCATAATTTAGCATGGGGAGGCTGTTCAGGGTGACTGATCCGAGTCTTGTCTGAGAGACTTGCATGTGAGTCGGATAGTGTGTTTCCAGCCTAAATGTTCCTGAAGTATCCTCACCATGAAAAACTGTGCAGCACCACCAAGGCTCTCAAAGAGGTTATAGGCACATACCCTTTAAATAAGAAAAGCAAGAAAGATATACATCCTCAATGATACTGGCACATCAAAATAATTATCTTTTATTAGAATCGTCAATAATAGACACAAAAACATTAAAACAATTAAAATGGCAAAAGAGCCAAAACATTTCTACATTAGCATTATAATAAAGCTACAAAGGGAAACACTTTTTTGGTCCAATAATATGGACAAATAAATGTATGAGTTACCAACCAGGATATATAGCATCAAATAAAATAAATATAACATAAAATAAAATAAATACATGCATACCTATAACCTTGATGAAAAGTAGAGGAGAGTAATAAGAAACACAAAGAAACTCCACACATATCCTTCTCTAGTTAAAGTAGCTTCTTTGGGCTAAATGAAAAAGGCAAACACAAGACTTTAGCCCCTTCACCAGCCATTTGAGGGCTTTTTTTTGCAGGAAACATTTTTCTTTTGAATTATATCCTTCATTTTACCACATAGTGTAATTGAAAATGGGAAAAAAAATTGCAGGTTTGGAGTTTTTTTTTATTTATCTTGTTTACTATATGGTAAAATTGAGCTGGCAGTATGATTTCCCAGGTCAGGATGAGTTTGTAGATACAAAACATGTATAGATTTTTTTCAGAAGTTTGTCCCAAAAAACAATTGCGCATTTGTCAACATTTTCCAAGATCTGTAGCGTTATAATTTTTCGGGATGTGGGGCTGTGTAATGGCTTAATTTATCCATTATGAGCTGATGTTTTGAATTATGCCATTTTGGTATACAGTCGATCGCCTCTTATTGCATGCGGCAACCAAAAAAAAATCATTCTGGCATTTTAAATTTTTTCCCATTATGCAGTTTACCTTATCTAATTAATTAATTTTATATTTTGATAGATTAGGCACTTCTGATACCAAATTTGTGTATCTTTTTTGTTTGTTTTATTTTCAATGTGGCAAAAGTAGTGATTTCCTATTTTTTTAAACTTTTTTTACTTTTTATTGTTTTCTACTAGCTCTGGTAGAGCAAGGGTGGGGAACCTGTGGCTAGTGATTACCTTTTCTGCAGCCCCCATGCAGATTCCCAGCGACCACAGTCTTTGGGTGGCAGCCGCATAAAGCGTGTGCCGTGAGCATGTGTACACAGCATTCACTACTGAACGTTACAAGCACATACACTGAAAGATTACATCCTCACGCTGGGCAGTGCCAGCGTGAGGATGAACTTTGTGGTAAGGGTAAGCATGCAATGCACTCCTGTACCACAGAAGAAGAGGAGTAGCAGCCCCAGTGTCCCCAGTGCTGTACATTCCTCCCAGTACTGTCTGTGCCCCCAGTGGTGCACATGCCTTCCAGTGTTGTATGTGCCCCCAGTGCGGTACATGCCTCCCAGTGCTGTATGTTCCTCCCAGTGATGTCTGTCCTTCCCAGTGCTGTACATGCCTTCCAGTGATGTGTATGTCCCCAGTGCTCTATGTGCCTTCCAGTGATGTCAGTGCCCCCAATGCTCTATGTGTCTTCCAGTGATGTCTGTGCTCCTGTGCTGTACGTGCCCCACAGTTATGTCTGTGCCCCCAGTGATATATGTGCCCCCAGTGCTGTATATGCCTCCCAGTGCTGTATGTTCCTCCCAGTGATGTCTGTGCCCACACTGCTGTATGTGTCTCCCAGTGATGACTGTGACCGCCAGTGTTGTTTATGCCCCGCAGTGATGTCTGTGTCCTGACCAGTGACGTACATACCTTCCAGTGATGTCTGTGCCCTCAGTGCTGTATGAGTCTCCCAGTGATGTCTGTCACCCTCAGTGCTGTTTATGCCCCCCAGTGATGTCTGTGCCCCACCAGTGATGTACGTGCCTTCCAGTGATGTCTGTGCCGCTCAGTGCTGTACTTCCACCCACTGTTGTATATGACCACAGGTAATGGCTATGTCCCACAGTATTGTCTGTGCCCCAAGGGCTGCATATGCCCCACCTGGTGTTGTATGTACCCCCCATGCTACATGTGCCCCCCAGTGCTGTCTGTGTATGCCAGTGATGTCTGTGCCTCCCAGTGCTGTCTGTGTATCCCAGGGATGTCTGTGTCTCCCAGTGCTGTATATGCCTCCCAGTGCTGTCTGTGCATCCCAGTGATGTCAGTGCACCCCAGTGATGTCTGTGCCCCCTAACGTTTTTTTCCACTCATAGTTAGTGGTTGGGTGAAGTAATTTATTGTCAAACAACTGTGTTTTCTCTTTTTAAATCATAATGACAACCAAAAACATTCAAATGACCCTTATCAAAAACTCACATACCCCAGTTCATAATATCGTGTATTGTCCTCTCTAACATCAATGACAGCTTGAAGTCTTTTGTGGTAGTTGTGGATGAGGCTCTTTATTTTCTCAGATGGTAAATCAGTCCATTCTTCTTGGCAAAAAGACTACAGTTTCTGTAAATTCCTGTGCTTACTTGCATGAACTGCGCACTTGAGTTCTCCTCAGAATGGCTCAATATTGAGGTCAGGAGACTGGGATGGCCACTCCAGAACCTTCACTTTGTTCTGCTTAGTATCGCAAGATCTCCGAGCTCATGTGACAGCCCGGGTCCTGGCTAGACCCCGGATGCTGTCAGAGCGCAGTTTCCTGTTGTGGTTGGCAGGTGCTGCCAACCACAAACAGGTCTGCGATTCTGAGAGATACAGATGAGCTGTATCTCCCAGAAGCAATCGGACTGTGCAGCAAGGTGCCTCTTAAAGGGGCAGTGTAAAAATAAGAATTAATAAAAAAATAAAGTTTCTAAAAACCTGTAAAAAAGAAAAAAAATATAAAAGTTCAAATCACCCCCGTTTACCCCCAATCACAATAAAAGTATAAAAAATTTTTTAAAAAATACACGTTTGGTATTGCCATGTTCAGAATCGCCCGATCTATGATCCTATTAAATCCATTAATGAGAGCCGTAAACTCCGTAACGGAAAAAATGGTCCAAACGCCAAAATTCAGTTTTTTTCGTCGCCGCGTTATTGCTATAAAATGCAATAACGGGCTATCAAAACTGCGGATCCCCCCAAAAATGGTATCATTAGAAACGTTAGCTCAAGATGCAAAAAATAAGCTATCACTCAGCCCCAGATCCCGAAAAATGAGAACGCTACGGGTCGCAGAAAATGGCGCAAAAAGTCAGTTTTGTTTTTTTTTTCAAACTTCTGAATTTTTTTTCACCACCTAGATACCAATAAAGCTATACATGTTGGGTGTCTACGAACTCGTACTGAACCGAGGCATCACCCCTTCATGTCAGTTTTACCATATAGTGAACATGGCGACTAAAATACCCAAAAAACAAACGTGTCATTGCACTTTTTTTTGAAATTTCACTGCATTTAAAAAATTTTTGCAATTTCTCTGTACACTATATGGTAAAATAAATTATTGCATATGAAAGTACAACTCATCCTGCAAAAAACAAGCCCTCATATGTCTATATTGACGGAAAAATAAAAAAGTTATGGCTCTTGGAAGCAGGGGAGCAAAAAATGAAAATGAAAAACGAAAAATTCCCGGGTCATGAAGGGGTTAAACAGACAAGAAAAATTTTAAAAACTTACGTTTTTCTCTTGTCTGTTTAAGTTCAGCATCACTGCTTGCACCAGTTCACATTATATCTCGAGTGCTGTGCAGTTGTTTTTTTCTGTTTGTATAATAGATGGAGTTGCTGGCTCCATAGCTACACATTGCACCACCATTAACCCCAGGTGCTCTGTGATTGAGATATGTCCACCCACTCAGAAATGGAAATGGAGGTTCAGTTGAGCACAAGACTTAGTGAAGATGTGGGACAGGGAGTGACAAGGAGGACAGGGATGTCAGCGTTAGGACCCATCAGATCTAAGGTCACCTTGTAAGCGGTTGATGGGCAAGCAGATATTGGCCAATATGTGTACTAAGAACCTTAGCAAATAAAAAATATGTGAGTATTGAGTTTTTTGAAAAAACGTAAGTTTTTAAAATTTTTCTCAAATATAGACTGCTTGTTAGCATATACATAATTGGTAGTAGCTGAGTGCTGCAGTGAATTTTCTCTTGTCTGTTTAAGTTCAGCATCACTGCTTGCACCAGTTCACATTATATCTCGAGTGCTGTGCAGTTTTTTTTCCTGTTTATATATATATATAGAAAAATGTAGAGCAGCACTTATTTCCCTAATAAGGGTGGTGCAAACAGTCCAGTGTTAGTTCATTCACCCTATTATACGACCAAAAAATTGACTGCAGCACTCCAAAATGGTGTATTTCACCTTTAATGGCCTTCAGGCATCATAGTGGTGGGACTTTTCGGTCCTCAGAAGAAGGTCTGAGGACCGAAACGTCCCACCACTATGATGCCTGAAGGCTATTAAAGGCGAAATACACCGTATTTGGAGTGCTGCAGTCAATTTTTTGGTCTATATATATATATATATATATATATATATATATATATATATATATATATCATGTCTACGCCCCACAGCCATGTCTATGCCTCCCAGAGATGTCTATGTACCCCATTTAAATATATGTCCCCCAGCTTCCCCTGTGATGTATATTCCTTCCAGCCCTTCCCAGAGATAAATCTGCCCTCATCCCCTCCTGTGATATATATGCCCCCACCCTCTCCAGTCATGTCTATGCCCCCCAGTCTTTCCAGTGATGTATATTCCTCCCAGCTCTCTCCAGTGAGGTATATGACACAGCCCCTCCTGAGAGGTATATGCCCTCAGCATCTCCTGTGATTTATAAGCCCCCATCCCCTCCTGTGAAGCATATGCCCCAGTCCCTCCTGTCATATATATGCCCCAAAATGTCTCCTATGATGCATTGCCCCCGGTCTCCTCTAAGGGAAATGCCTCCAAACATCTCCTATGATGTATAAACGCGTCCCCGTGTTTCCTATGTGATGGGTTTTACAGGGGTCCTAGTGTGGGCTCCTGTGATAAAATATACATCAGTCCCAGCATTTCCTATGTGATGTATAACATCAGTACTAACGTTTTCCAATGTGATGAAATTTTAAAAAACAGCAGTCCCAAAACATAGCAGGGTAATTTTCAAGGTTTAATTTTTTTTTGTGCAGCCCCCGAATGATGGTTTGAAATCTCAAAATGGCTTTTTTTTCAAAAAAAAAAAGGTTTTCCCCCAAACCCCCGCGTTAATTACCGTCATGGCCAAATGTGTTGGCACCTTTGAAATTGTTCCAAAAAATTTAAATTTTTTTTCCCAGAAAATTATTGCAAATTTCACAGGGTTTTTTTATACACATGTTTACGCCTT
>JARQOC010000002.1:251021011-251117490 GCA_033576535.1 Allobates femoralis | reverse complement strand
AGACTGTTGACTATATTGTTCTTTTGGATGTAAGTTGCCGGCAGACATGTCTGTTGGCGGTTTTCACTCTCAGCTGTATGAGTGCTCCTGTGTATAGGGAATGGGCAAGATGACATGATAGTGAAATGTTCAGATGAAGCGTTGTTTGGCCAAAAGCCATCTAATGTTTATGGGATCTTTAGTGTTAATGAATATACTATTAGTTTCAGATGTATGAAAATGGAAAAATAAAGGAACCCTCTTATGAGTAGGTATGTTCAGATTTTTGACAAGTACTATATATTTTTATGATCTCTTTTTGTTTCTACTCTACCAGTGTGAACCCAGAACCATTTTCTTTAACGTCATCTGCTGGACATTTGGATGCTGAATACTCTGTATACACTACCATGGAAGAAACTAATGAATATCCACAGTATATTAACTACGTTTACTTGGGAAATATAAACCAAGCTGAATGACAGCAATAACTAAACAAAGAGATTTTAGTAAGTGCCCCTGAAAGGATTAATGTATGAATAGAATGGTGAACAACATTCTTCAAAGATCTATTAATCCATTTTTTTTAAAATGAGACTCTCTTTAAGAACAGCTTGTAAAGTTTATTGCCCTATTTCATTCCTGTTCTGTTGTTTTTCAACCTCTAACACTCAATAGAGATATATTTATTATAAGTGAGTACTAGTTCCAACATCATGAAGTTTATGTTTGCAATAATTACCTTGTATGTACGGTGCCCAATATTGCAACCAAACTTGTGACAGACGCTTGGCTGTAATACACAGCCAGGCTTCCATGGCACCAGCTAAGATCAGAGCAAGCTCTGATCCCAGCTATATAATTAATTAAATGTTGATATAATTAGCAACACCTTGGCATCTAAAGTGTTTTACAGAGGGAGGGGTTTTACCTGTCTAACCATCTGTCCCATGTAACACAATCACAGGACACTCATGGGCAATGATAACAGTCAGGGCATCCACGACCTTGCAGAGTATCTGACTATTCAGCTATTGTAAAAGAGTAACCTAGTAAGTGGTATATTATTAGGTTATAATGCTTTGGAATATGGCACCATTTTTCAGCTATGATCTTAGGCTGCGTTTAGTAGATGATTTCTGGTTTCCATCTCCAGTGGGCATATATGTCTGAGAATAGTGCACAACAGAGCACGCAGTGACTCTGTCTGCACCATTATAGTCAATGGCTCCGTCGGTGCAAACATCCAAATCCTGTTTTGCAGGGGAATTCAACCATAAGCCCCAAGCAGCCTTAGGGGCAAAAAAAGGAGTACCGTATATACTCAAATATAAGCCAACCCGAGTATAAGCCGAGGCCCCTAATTTTACCCCCAAAAACTGGGGAAACCAGTTGACTCGAGTATAAGCCTAGGGTGGGAAATGCAGCACTCCCCCGTCCTGGTATATAATCCCTCATCACTGTAGATAGCCCTTCAAAATGGTGTATATAGCCCCTCATAATATCGTGCATCCATCACTAGTATATAGCGCCCCCATTACTGGTATATAGCCCCCATCACAGTACATAGCCTCCATTATTGGTATATAGCCCCCCATCCCTGGCACAGCTCCCCATCCCTGGCACAGCTCCCCCATCCCTGCAGGGCTCCCCCATCCCTGCAGGGTTCCCCCATCCCTGCAGGGTTCCCCCATCCTTGCAGGGCTCCCCCATCCCTGCAGGGCTCCCCCATCCCAGCAGGGTTCCCCCATCCCTGCAGGGCTCCCCCAACCCTGCAGTGTTCCCCCATCCCTGCAGGGCTCTCCCCTGGTAGGGCTCCCCCATCCTTTAAGTGCCCCATGCTGCCGCCACCATAAAATAACAAACGTCCTTACTCACCCTTCCGACGCTCAGCACTGTCTGCGGGCTCCAAACGTCCTCCCTCTGGTCTGCCGGCTTCTAATCATGTGACCGCAGCGCAGCAGCGATGACGTCACTGAAGCGCCGGTCACATGATTAGAAGCCGGCAGACCGGAGGGAGGACGCTTGGAGCCCACAGACAGTGCTGAGCGTCGGAAGGGTGAGTAAGAACGTTTGTTATTTTATGGTGGCGGAAGCATGCGGCAAATAAAAAAGGATGGGGGAGCCCTACCAGGGGAGAGGCAAGTAAATATGCACTGCTCCCCCTGCCGCTGATTGACAGGGGGATGCAGTGCATATTTAATGAGCGGGCCCACGTGACCGCCCACTCACTCTGCAGCCTCCCCCCGCCTCCTCCAGCCCCCGGTCACCACCCCCAAACACTCAGGCTTGAGTGTATAGTGTACAGACTCGAGTTTAAGCCGAGGGGGGTACTTTTCAGCACAAAAATTGTGCTAAAAAACTCGGCTTATACTCGAGTATATACGGTAATATAAATTATAATTCATATTATTCACTCCTACTTCTTTGGGAAAAAAAAAAGCTAAAATATATTATTAAAGGTACCATTACACGACGCAATATCGCCTGCAATATTGCCCCAAAGTCACGTGGTGTGGTCAAATGCAATTGATATTGTGAATGCGTCGTGTCGTGTAACAGGGCGATGCAACTGCAGTTTATCACTGGAGCAACATCGCCTGATTTATTTGTACTCACTTAAATCAGGTGATGTTGCATAAGCGATGTGGTAGGATCGCTCAGTGTGACACTGCAATAGCGATGATGAAAGCAACTTCCCCTATTCATTACATTGATAAATATCGCTCGCTGGGTTGCTCATACCCAGCGAACGAAAGTTGCTTTTACCGTCCTGCTTGCGTTGCCTACGATATCTCCCCGTGTGACATCTCCAAGGCAATCTTGGAAAAATGCCAAAAATGTGCGCGCTCCCGTGAAATTGCAGGCGATATTGCATCATATAATGGTGCCTTTAGACTTTATAGCACATTGCATAAGAAAAAGACTTATAGATTTGCAGTTTATTTCCATTCTTGTTAACCAAAAGTTGAAAAATAAGTCAATAAATATTTACCCCACTATGGTTCTAATGAGGTCTACAACTTATTTGAAAAAAAAAAATACCCTTATAAGGTCATATATGTTGCTAGAAAAAAAAAAAAAAAAGAAAAGGTATGGCTCTTTGGATGCATACATACAAAAATAGCTTGCCTTTGTTGTGTATAAAAACAAAAATATTCGGTATAACTGGATTTATACCAATCTGTAGAATAAACCCTTTAACATGTTATTTTTACCATATCATAAACTGCACAAAAAGTTGAAAAAAATGGAGCAAATGCTGTTTTTCGCAAGTCCCTCCCCCCAAAATTAATAAATGCTAATAAAAAAAAAATTACATACACTCTACAATAAAATTGTGCAAGCGAAAAATACAACTTGTTTTGCAGCAAACACGCCCTCAAACAGCTACATCAAGGGGAAAACAAAATTGTCAAGGATGAAAAAAACATAACAAATTACTTGAAAATTAGCTCCTATACCTTGTTTTCACTGGTCATTTTAATTGTGCTTTCATTTCAATATTACTGTTCCTTCTGTGTACTTGTGAGTAAATAAAAATGCATGTTAAAAAATTCATTGTATTTTTACTGCATATTTGCAGCAGTTTTGTACTACATAATTTGACAACACGCTATTTAGAGGTGAAACACATTCCAAAAATAGATAACCCAGCCTAAGGTTTGAGTGCAAACCTCCTTCCAACAGCAAGGGCTTAGAAGATGAAACGTGGCTGTGTCTTTCAGCATGATAATGATCCCAAGCACACCGCAATGGCAATGAAGGAGTGGCTTCATAAGAAGCATTTCAAGGTCCTGGAGTGGCCTAGCAAGTCTTAAGCCATTCTCCAGATCTCAACCCTATAGAAAACCTTTGGAGAGAGTTGAGTCTTTGTTCCCAGCGACAGCCCCAAACATCACTGCTCTAGAGGAGATCTGGATGGAGGAATGGGCCAACATACCAGAAACAGTGTGTGCCAATCTTGTGAAGACTTAAAGGAAACGTTTGACCTCTGCCATTGCCAACAAAGGATATATCACAAAGTATTGAGATGAACTTTTGTTGTTGACCAAATACTTATTTTCCACCAAAATTCGAAAAAAAATTCTTTCCAAATCAGACAATGTGATTTTCAGGATTTGTTTTCTCATTTTGTCTCTCATAGTTCAGGTCTACCTATGATGTCAATTACAGGCCGACCTTATCTTTTTAAGTGGGAGAACTTGCACAATTGGTGGCTGACTAAATACTTTTTTCACCACTGTAACCTAAGTCCTAGTTGTTCAGGGATTGATTATATTGACTTATGTTGGTATCCTTCAGTATTCAAGTAGTTTTAGAAATGAAACAAAAATAACGTGTGATGAAAGGAGTTGCCAAGAATTGGGGCATTAGTTTGCAATCACACTATGCGCAGTGTGCGTGCTGTCAGGATTCTCCTGTGTGGTTGGTCATGTGACTGCAATTCACAATTTGCATACTTTCCCCTGCATTCTGTCTAGGCGTGTCCGACCTATCTAATTGAGATGTGATCACATGCATGCAAATTGCATACTTCGATCACACGCTTGCCCACTCTCAACACAAGAGAATCATGACCGCATGCACATTACGCGCTGTGAGAAGTCACAATACCCAAGCCTAGACAACCTCTTCAATGCATAAGAAAATGTTTTAGATATTTGAATGCAGTTTATATGTTAGCAGATCTGACATTCGCTGTGGCTTGATAATATCATACCCCAAAAAATAAAAGAAGAATAATGAGTATAAAGCATACATCATTTTTGCATCCTCACAATGACGAAAGCTACCATTTCTAACATACACTTTTTTTTCAGTTGTAAGGTTTCTGATTGTATACATTAATAAAATTAAATAAATTGAACATAAAATATATTGCCCTGGTATTTTTCTTATACACGATTCAGATGATTAAAGTATTCTAGATTATATTATATTTCTAAATTCCAAATTATGTATGGATTGGTATAGATTATTTACTGATCATGCATGAATACAAAAGTATAAAGTAACACTAAGGAATGATTGGTAAAAGTGTTCCCCTTTAATAACTCATGTTATTGGGCAAGCATTCATTACAAAACTTCCTCATACAAACTACCCTATAGTTTACAAATGTTGAATCAGCATCAACGTGCGTCTGACTCACAGTAATAAAAAAGAGCATGTGTACAAAAAAAAGAAAAATCAGCACAGATACAGAATTTGCCTTGTATGGACTGATGCCAAGACATGCCAGAATCATTTACTCAAAGTCTGGGTGGTTTGTTGCAGACATATCTGTCATAAATTAAGTAATATACAAAAAGCTCTTTCAGTGCACATTATTTAAAACCATAAAAAGATATTTATTTTTACATCTTTGTACTTGGATTCAAGTGCAAGGTATTAAGGTGGACATACACCGAATATATCTGCCACTGATTTTGACCATCACCCATTGGTAACTTGCTTAGTTGCAGATTTTCAGTATCATCACCATAACATGTCTGATATATTATTCTTCAGATCAATACATTATAAAATAAACATATTAGGGCTGAATAATGCAAGGTTATACACCAGAAAAGTGGCGCAAAACCTTTGAAAAGTCATACAATTTCTGCATAACACCATGGTCGTGTAAAAGGGTGGTCAGTACCCGGACACTAGTGCCCTAAAGACACCAATCGCACTATGTGATCTGCTTCGTGCATTATTGTATATAATGTGCTGCAATATATTGTGGTCATGTATAGAGTGTAAGACATTGTTATGTGAAAGTGCAGGGCCGACATCAGGGCATGAATAGTGTGACTCCTATGAGGGGCCCATGATGATTGGCAGGAGAGGGGGCCCGCAGAAGAGGTGAGGGGCATGGCCTAATCTCCTCTGGACCATGACTCCTCATCTCTTCCATGGGCCCCTTTTCCTGTCAATCTCCTATGGGTCCTGCCCCGTCACCTCTTGAGCTTGCCTCCTCTGATGTTAATCATCATCACCGAAGCAGAGGGGGCCAGCTTTGCCAAAACTGACATATTGAGTGACGTCAGTCTCAACCAGGTTTGTACTGCGCATGCACCCGATAGGCTGACAGGCGCAGTACAAACTGGAAATCACTTGCACAGCATTGGCACCAGTGTGATTTGAAGGACGGAGCTGGTGGTGAGTATGATGTGTGTGTGTCTGTGTGTCTGTCTGGTCTGTCTAGCTAAAGAAACAGGGAGAGACACAGAGAGGTGCAAATGGGTCTTATCGTTTGGATAAGATTGTTTAACCGTGAGTGTATGTGCTCACTTGGTTCAGTTGTGATAACCCACAAGCAGTATGCTTGCCTGGACAGCTGCTGCTGGATCTGCACTTCCACGTGCACAGTCGTGGTGTATTCAAAAATCCAAAGGAGTAGCACTTGTATGATGTACGCTGCCGTCAGGATGAAAGACAAGGAAGACAAGGCTTCTTCAATGCTGCTCCTTTTTTCACATGTTAAGGAAAGAGAAGATTACTGGCTAGGAGCGCTGGGGAGCACAAATAAGGAGATTACTTATGGGTTAACACGTTTATTTACCACAACGCTTTTCCACAACGGATTGTTGTCTTCCTCAGGTAGATTTTCCAAACAATCCGTTGTGAAAATGCGTTGTGGTAAATAAACGTGTTAACCCATAAGTAATCTCCTTATTTGTGCTCCCCAGTGCTCCTAGTCAGTAATCTTCTCTTTCCTTAATGTTGTACAAACCACCCATCCTGGGTGTGATGTTACTGGAAGCTGCAGGGAGGTACAGATATTCATAGCAAAGCAGCTCTGAACTGATAGGACCTGTAGTGATGTCAGACCCTGTGACCAGTGACTCGTGAGTCACATGACTGCGATCCATCCAATCGGAGCAATCTAGGAGTGGGCCAGGAAGCCATCGTGAGCTGTGTCAGAGAGGAGCCGATGCTTGGAGGTCCCCTGAGCCATTTGCTGCATTTTAAAAGTGAGAGGCAACCCCTCATGCACCTAATACCTTGCCCCCATTAGACCACCAGTTTCTTACTATGGGAGCGCTTTTATCTTTTGTGTGTTGCAGTTTATTCCCATAATGGGAATAAAGGCACAGCATTGAAGAAGCCTTGTCTTCCTTGTCTTTCATCCCGACGGCAGCTCGAATCATACAAGCACTACTCCTTTGGATTTTTGTCTGTCTAGCTGTCTCTACATAACACTATACTGTATATACAGGTCCACACTACATGCTATATTAGTGTGTCTATAATATACTGTATGTATATAGCGTGGACCTGTATAAACAGTATAGTGCTGTGTATACAATATATACAGCTGGCAGTCTCTAATGTGTATGCAGCCAGCAGTCTCTAATGTGCATACAGCCAGCAGTTTCTAATGTGTATACATCCCGCAGCAGTCTCCATTGTATATACAGCCTGGAGCAGTCTCTATTTGTGTTCTCTATTGTGTGTACAGCCAGCAGCAGTCTCTATTGTGTATTCTCTATTGTGTACAGCCAGCAGCAGTCTCTATTGTGTATTCTCTATTGTGTGTACAGCCAGCAGCAGTTTTTCATATGTTGACTGCTTTACAGTCCATGAGTGCTGCTGTTTCTTAAACTGAGTTTTTTTCCCTTCAGTCTTGCTGTGTGCTGTGGCTCTGCAGGTGGAAGCGTGTGTCATAGCACTGAGTTGAAGGTGAGGTAGCATTCTGATCTCCACTCCCTCAGCCTAGAAGTAGTTCCACTTCCCTCCACTGGGGGTCACAGAAAGAGTTTATTTCTCTTCTAAGACCCATGCTGTGCATTTGTGTTGGTTGGAGCTGCTGCTGTTACCTCTTATTGGAGTGGTTGTTTTTCCTGGTCCATAAGTGGAGGTAGAGTCTCGTAGCCTAGGGCTAATCAGGAGCATAGGGCTAGGGTGGTGACCCGAACCTCCTCACCATCATATGTACCTTCGGGAACAGGATGATTTAGGGATCTCCAGTCTAAGGGTCAGACAAGCTCCCCTGAATGCCTTCCCCATCTTACCATCTTGCCTCCTGACTCCCTATCCGCTATACCACCCTATGACACATACTCTATTGTGTATCCTCTATTGTGTATACATCCAGCAGCAGTCTCTATTGTGCGTACATCCAGCAACAGTCTCTATAGTGTATTCTCCATTGTGTATACAGCTATTGTGTATTCAGCGCAAAGCAGTCTCAATGGTGTGTGTGTGTCTGTATATATATATGTATATATATGTGTATGTATGTATGTACGGGTGGAGGCAGAGCTGTGGTGCAGCCTGGGTGAAGGGAGAGATGGTGGAGGCTGGGTGGAGTCTCAGGAGGGCCCCAAAATTTTGCAAGTGAGGAGCCCTGAAATTCCTAGTGGTAGCTCTGTGATAGTGTACATGATAAAGTGTGAAGAAGCACTTAGGATAAGATAAAGCATGTATAGGTATAGGTAGTAAGCTTATTCAGTTACAGGACTGTAGGAAAAGCAGTAGTTAAGGAGTGGCACTAACACACTGGGGGTGAAGCTAGTCTCTAGGCTTAGAGAGGAGACTCCATATTAGAGTCAGTGAGTTGTAGATAGTTGTGCTAGCAGGTAATATAGCTAGTGGAAGCTGTGTGCAAGCCAGAGAAGTACCTTAAGCTGCAACAAGTGTGTGCTTGTGGCATCTGCCATCATACCATCGGTGGACTGAGGGAATGGGGCACCCGTGAAGAACTCCAGACGGGGATGTGGTGAGACAAGGGCTTCACTACAGCAGACAGGAGTTTGAGTCCCGAAGTTCAAGAGGTTCCCCTGTAGACAGTCTGCCTGCAGCAGTATGAGTCTTAAGAGGAGACTAGGCAATGTCTTGGCTAAAAAGGTCAGCACAGAAACAGATGCTATATGGCAGCTTACATAGTTACTGAGAACAATTCCTTGTGGGTTAGATGAGTGAGACCTAGGTCAGGGAGGACTTAATTACTACCGTGCAGAACTGTGGTGCCAAGTAGTGAGGAGGAGAACAGATGTTTAATAACTAGAGTACCAAGAACAATGGATCCGTTAACAGCAAAGCTTTTAAGTGAATCGTACTGTTAAAAAATGGTTTCATTGCTGTGCGCAGAGTAGCAACGTGTTTGTAGTACTGTGCAGTTAGTTAAGTAAAAGACTTTAAAAAGATATGAGCATCCATGTTTGTGAATCCCCAGCAAAAGAATCCTGGCCTGTACGAAGGCTTAATGACTGGTCCGGCTTACACACACCAAGCCATAATCACAGCGACCAACCCCTTCTCCTTTGCTCTGTGGAGGCAGCCAGGATGAGGACTGCCACTGAAAGACAGAGCCCCTCGCCCATGACTACCACCCCTTGCTGCTCTCACAGCCGGCTCCAGGTTTTCATAGGTCCTGGGTGAAAGTCTCAGTGGGCCTCTTTAACACATACTGCAAAACATGTTGCACAGATATGCCTCAGAAATATAGGTGAGTCGGGTCGGCAGGGAAAGGGTTACTCGGAATCAGGATGGTGGGGGAAGGGAATCACAGCTGGTCGGTTCCCGGTTCCGTGCCCAATGGCTGGGGATTGCAGAGAAAGGGGTCTAAGGATAGGGGTTAAACGTGACGCCACCTGTGGTACCTGGTAATGTGGTTACCAGCGCTGCAGCCGGCTGCTGAGGTGATGGTAACGCGGCAGTGGTAGTACAGCTCCCACAGGTGGAGCTTTACCTCAGGGCAGTGGGGTGGATGAACGGAGGAGTAGTTTTCGGTTTTGTGTAAGTGCTGCAGGCAGCGGCGGTGAATGGGTCTCTGTTTCGGTACCTTTTTACCGATGTCGGGTAGCAGGTACGGTCCAAGAGGGTAACCAGGTGGCCGGTGCAGTTTGGGATGTCTCCTCTACCAGTGTGTGTGATGGTTGGGGTGAGATCTGCCTGAAGCTTGATTTGCCGCTCTTTCTCCTCAGGAGTCTGCTCCTAAAGCTGAAATTAAGGAACTTTTCTTGGGATCCCTGATCCTTCTTTTTGGTCTAGCTCGATCCTTTACTTTCTCCTGAGCTCAGGGGGACTAAATCCTCCTGATCTGTCCGGGATTTCTCTGCTACAAATGGAAATATAGCAGGTACAGACTCCAGTGTCTGGGTTGACTTTAAGGGTAACTAGCTATGTTCCCTTCTTCTGTTCTTTCTAACTCTTCTACTGGCCTCCGTCCCTCTCCCTAGGGGCTGCACAGTTCAGATCAGTCTTTCTTAGTTCTGGGCCTGACTTGGTTCCAGCAACCAGCTCCTTTAGGCTTTTCAGTCCTAGCTCAATGACTGAACTGTTCTTCCTTACTGAACTCGATTGAACTCACTGACTGAACTGACTCCTCCCTCAGACCTGGATCTTTATAGGGGATCTTGCTTAAGGCAGCAAGTAGAGCTCCCCCTCCAGGCCTGGGGTGGGAAGGTGTTGTGTGCTGTGTGGGCCAAGGTGTTCATCCCTCCCTGCACCAGTGGGTCTTGTGGCAATCCCTGCAGGGGTGCCACATTTCCCCCTAGTTAACTTCAGTCCTCCGGGACTGAAACATTTTTCTTAACAAACATAACATGACATTAATAGTTACATTAATTTGATTCCTTACTTGCATTCAGTACTCAATCAGCCAGCAATTTTCCTGCAGGATAATGTTCTCTGTCACACAGCAATATGGGCAAAGCAGTTCCTTGAAACAGAAAACATTAAAACAATGAAATGTCAAGCCCAGAGTCCATATCCAAACACAATCGAAAACCTCTGGAAAATGCTTGGTGGTAAAGTTATGGTCAAGAAACCCACAACAGTCACAGAACTGTGGAAGAGACTAGAAGAAGAGTGAATCAAAATCCCACCAGAGCAGTGTGAGAGACTAGTAATGTCCTTACAGAAGCTAAGGATCTAGAAAAACAAACAGAAAAAGAAAATGTGTGGTCCAAGACCAGCTGAGTCTCCTAATTGATAGTAGGATTGTGCTCAATTAGCCAAATGCAAGTATAACACAAGTTTTGCAGGTAAAGAAGTTAACACATACCGTATATACTCGTATATAAGCCGACCCATGTATAAGCCGACCCCCCTACTTTTGCCCCCAAAATCTGGGAAAACCTATTGACTCGTGTATAAGCCGAGGGTGGACCCCAGCACAGGTATACAGCCCCCAGCAGTGTGGTATACAGGCCCCCCCAGTGGAATACAGCCTCCCAGTGGTAGTATACAGCCCCAGCAGTGTGGTATACAGCAGCCTCCCAGTGGTATATACAGGCCCCAGCAGTGTTACAGCAGCCTCCCAGTGGTATATACAGCAGCAGCCCCAGTGGTAGTATACAGCAGCCCAGAGGTATATACAACAGCCCAGTGGTAGTATACAGCAGCCCCAGAGGTATATACAGCAGCACCCAGTGGTAGTATATAGCAGCTCCAGAGGTATATACAGCAGCCCCAGTGGTAGTATACAGCAGCCCCAGAGGTATATACAGCAGCCCCAGTGGTAGTATACAGCAGCCCCAGAGGTATATACAGCAGCCCCAGTGGTAGTATACAGCAGCCCCAGAGGTATATACAGCAGCCCCAGTGGTAGTATACAGCAGCCCCAGAGGTATATACAGCAGCCCCAGTGGTAGTATACAGCAGCCCCAGAGGTATATACAGCAGCCCAGTGGTAGTATACAGCAGCCCAGGACAGAGGTCTAGTATAAGGATTATGGGGGGGGGGCCATTGCGCGCCGACCAGAGGAGGAAGCCGGAAGAAGCCGGATGAAGCCGGAGGAGCGCGATGGCAGTGGCGGGATGGCGGCAGGGATAAGTATAATGATTTATTCCTTTACAGGTTTGCGGCAGCAAGGGGGGGTGCCCTGTATTGCGATGGGGGGGCGGGCGGCCTGTATACTGTATACAGTGTATACAGTATACAGTGACTCGCGTATAGGCCGAGGGGGGACTTTTCAGCCCAATTTTTGGACTGAAAAACTCGGCTTATACACGAGTATATACGGTAAGTGAAATGGTTTCAGTGTGTAGTACTCCTACCTTTATATGTACATCCTCGACCTTTGAGGTCAGATGGCTTTCAGAAAGTGGAATTAATGGCTGAAATTTGAATGGAAAGGTCAAGAGTAAAGACAGTATAACCACAGTTAACAGGAAATTCATGATCAATAATATTCAAAGCAGAACATGAATCCACAAATGCAGATATAAAAATAAATCGATTTTTAGTGCCCAAGGACACTCGGAAAAAAAAACTGACAGTTGTACTTATGATAAATTCAAACTCTTGAAACTCGCATCTTCACACTTAGGATTTTTTTATTCTCTTTAATGTACTTGAAACACTGAACCATAACATAACTAGCATGACCACAATATAAACAAAAATGAGTTGGTACTTCGCATTCCGTACCCTCTCTGGTATCCCTGCATAAGTTCACCTGTGTCAACTGGTAAAGGAATAAAATAGTTGGAGCGCACATAGAGTGATATCCTCTTAGTTTAGCCACCAGGTGTCCCCCTTCTATGGAAAGACTCACCTGGTCAGGTTGTATGAGTCACAACCAACTTTGACAGCTCCCTCCTTAGGTCGCAGCAGTGCCCAGCAGGGAAAGATAAGATGAACAAACAGAAAGTGCTGAGTTGAAAAGAATCACTGCACTGACCTCAAATGATGACAAACAGAGTAATGGTGTATACTCTGTTTATTTAACCACTTGCCTACGCGTTTCGTTGTGTAAATACAACTTCATCAGGGCATGATGAAATTGTATTTACACAATGAAACGCGTAGGCAAGTGGTTAAATAAACAGAGTATACATCATTACTCTGTTTGTCATCATTTGAGGTCAGTGCGGTGATTCTTTTCAACTCAGCGCTTTCTGTTTGTTCATCTTAACTGGTAAAGGAGACACCACTAAAACATTCTTAAATGAGTCATCCTATCCTTAATCTGGTCCCTGGCAGAACTGACTCCAAAAATCAGGGTCATTCCAAGAGCTCCCACTGCCCAACGTCTAAACTATGAGCAGTAAACCTCAACTTTTTCGACCTCTCTGAACCAATCTTATTTAGCTATAGTGACTTCATCAGAGTCATCATAAATGTGACTGAGAGTACAGATAAGTGCCTCAACAGAAGCAACTGAGGGAATCCACAGGCTAAGAAAAAATAGAAAACTTACTTCAATGTCATTCCAAGCAGTTCAGCATTTTTACTTTAGATTCCAGCATGATAATCTGATTAGCTCGGTCATTAGTAGTGGCCAAACATACATGCTGCTGTTGTCCCTAATTTCTGCGACATCCGGGGCCTGTAGTTGTGCATCCAAGGCAACAACTTGATCCATACAGTTGGCCCAGTCACACTGAGAGGCTGGCTATAAAGTTATGACGGAGCCCTACCACTCACACAAGGATGGACAAACCAGGTGAGATGTGATTAAAAATGAGCGAACTTTCTCCGAACATGTTCGCCAATTTCACATTCGGTACGAACATTGACGGTTCAATTCGCAATCGGAAATCTGAGCAATTTACCAAAAAAAATCGGCAAACACCACATTGTTCAAGGAAAAAAGTTTAAAATTTAAAATGGCCCTAAAACTTTCCCTAATTGGTTGGGGTCAAAACACTTGCTGGAAGACCCGCTGGCTGGGAACAACACCTAACAATGTGGTTAGGAGTGTTCCTAGCCATCGGGTCTACCATTTTCTTTCAACCTCTAGAACTTTTTTGAGCTTTGAAATATTTTTTTTTTTATTTTCCTGGAATCTGCAGGTGTTTTTGACAACTGCAGGGTGTAAATTTTAGAAACACTACCAGATGTGGCAGCACCTTTGAGTTCCAGGAACATTAAATGTCCTTTAAACATCTGTTTAAGAGAGCTTAATATTATTTTTTTGGGAGGGTAGGAGGGTATTTTTATCATTAATATGTATTTTTTATTTTATTTTTTATTTTTTTACAGTAAAACTTTATTATTGCAGAGGATCAGCAGCATGCAAGGCCATCTCTTATTCACTTAAGTGATAACAATTCATATAGAAAATAGCACATGGCCATTATATGCTTCATATACATGGTCTTATAGGTCTTGTTCACACTCATGAAACACCATACTATGGATATTGCTTCTTGAAAATGTGAAATCACTTTATTTCCTTTTATTCCATATGTTTTGATATGTTATCATTAATATTGAACTTGTCCACGCATTGCTGCCCACTAGCTTTATTGAATATTCTAGATGAATTGGTGGTGAGCTAAATAAACTATTTTGTTTTTCTTATTTCTCCTGCAACTATGTCAGGCTTCAATTATCATTCCACCCAACCACAAGCTCAGGTGTTACCTGTGGAATTGGATTTGTAATGTGTCGGGTACCTTCTGCAACCCACCTCATGGAGGGGTTAGTAAGCTGCAAGGCAACAAGATTGTGCAAACAATAATATCCTGTAAGTGACAGTGACCTGGTACTGAAAAATATGGGCCCCTAGGCAAAGCAAAGAGGTGTCCCTACGGAGCCTGGTACCATCTTGGCAGTGTAGTACAACTCAGCTATACTGTGCTACACTTTGTTACTGTGTGCCTGCAGTACACAGTGATATTAATGATGGATCCACAGCAAGATATGCCTGCTCTGGAGGATGTCCTTTTCCTCACCACCCCAGGGTAATGGGTGCCTCAACATCAGAACCAGAGCAGCATGCACAGGACACATATGCCACCTGGAGATCCACCGTGCTATCCGCATTGGGCCTCATATACAGGAGGTCAGGATCCAGCAATCAACAAAGATGAACCGATCCATGTTCTGTTGAGTGCTGTTTGTTCTTTCTCATCGTGGTTTTTACATAATAGTCTATGAAGCTATTGAGTGTGTTAAAACTGCGGGGCTCCACTGTAAAACGGTTTGAGCTGTGTTTGGCAGCTTTTGGGCCTCTTTGAAGCTGTTTTCTTGGTCCGTAATTTTGCCTCCTATTGATTTGATTGGGTTCAGATGGTGGACCAGTGTGGAGTTGTGGTGGCCCAGACAGCTGACAGGTAAGGTGTGTATGTTATTTTATTGTCTCTTAACCCTATCCTGGCCCATCTGTTCATCATGATTTGGAATCAGGAGACCTCAGAGCATCTACTATATAATCGTCTAAGGTTCTCTGTCTGTCACGGAAATCGCGCGCCAGCAATCATTGGCCGCCGCTAGCCACGGCGACCAATGAGCGCAGCGTATGCAGAACAGCCGCGTGCCAAGGCCACGATCTAATCCGTGACACGGATTTTGACCTCAGAGGCATGCCCTCAGCCTCCCCCTGCCCAAACCCACCCGCTGGAGCGGGTGCACCCACCTCCGGCTCCCTCTTGCATGCCGCTGCTACCCAGTGCCTCCCCCTGCCCGCATCCGCCCGCTGGAGCGGGTGCGCCCACCTCCGACCCTCTTGCCCGCCGCTGCTACCCGGTGCCTCCTCCTGCCCGCACCCGCCCGCTGGAGCGGGTGCGCCCATCTCCGGCCCCCTCTTGCCCGCCGCTGCTACCTGGTGCCATTCACACCCCCTCTCCACCGCTCCATTCCCCCTCCACTCCTGCCTGCTCTCACCTCTCCTCCTCTCCCTCTCACACTCACTCTCTCACCTGGTGATGGAGTGGCGGTGGCTCTGACCTTGAACTCTTGTCTCTGCTGTTGTCGGTCACCACCTTCTGCAGCAGTCACTGGTGTCAGGGGATCCGCAAGGTGCCGAAGCCATTCTGTCTGGGCCCCCGGGAGCGCTGCATCCTATACAACAGCTCCGACTCCAACAGCAGCTCCGGGGCTGTGCTGTACAGCTGGAAGACCGGGGACGACAAGTTCATAGAGAGTCGCTTCCATGCCGGGATCTGGAGCTCCTGCGAGGAGAACGTCAGTGAGGACGGTACAGCACACATCGTCAGGGTGTGTAATTGTGGTGGTGTGTGTGTAGGTGTGGGTGGCTCTGCAGAGTAAGTAAATAAGTGTGATAAGGATATAGGAATAAGCATATATGAGTTCTAGTCCTGACAGATACTAGTTAATCCTGTGGTCCCCAGTGATGAAACTAGGAAAATGAAATAAATATATTTACTGGATGAGGAATAGGATGCCATAGGATAAACTATTTTAATGATTTTTTATCAAATTTTACTCTTTTTATCTTAAAAATACAGCACAATTTTATTGAATTGTATTTTTTATAATCATTTCCCTGTTTGAATGCGGGGGATTTTGTATTTTCGTAAGAGAGATGAGAACTATAAGAAAACATGAGAAACACATAGAAAATGAGGTTTATACTAGACTAGATGGCAGCCCGATTCTAAAGAATCGGGTAGTCTAGAATCCAGATATAGTTTATTTACGAATAGTTAGGGGAGTGCGGTGAAATTAATTGTGTGTATACAGGCGGCTCTGTGGGTAGCAGAGTATATGGTGGCTCAGTGGCTAGCACTGCGCGAGGTCGCTTAGTGGCTACCAGTGAGTGCGGTGAGAGTGGTCAGCGCAGCGGCGTGGGCAGAGTGGTCAGGACATACACACGCATACACACACACACACACACACTCCGCTATACTTACCACCGACCCTGCGTCTTCTCCGGCGCCTGGATCCTGAGTCAACATGTGGCCACCCCCGGACGACTGGAGAGGGCAGAGGACGGCTGGAGAGGGCAGAGGACGGTTGGAGGGGGCAGAGGACGGCTGGAGAGGGCAGATGACAGCTGGAGGGGGCAGAGGACGGCTGGAGGGGGCAGAGGACGGCTGGAGAGGGCAGAGGACGGCTGGAAGGGGCAGAGGATGGCTGGAGGGGCAGAGGACGGCTGGAGAGGGCAGAGGACGGCTGGAGGGGGCAGAGGACGGCTGGAGGGGGCAGAGGACAGCTGGAGAGGGCAGAGGACGGCTGGAGGGGGCAGAGGACGGCTGAAGGCTGGAGGGGTCAGAGGATGGCTGGAGAGGGCAGAGGACGGCTTGAGGCTGGAGAGGGCAGAGGACGGCTGGAGGCTGGAGAGGGCAGAGGACGGCTGGAGGCTGGAGAGGGCAGAGGACGGCTGGAGGCTGGAGAGGGCAGAGGACGGCTGGAGGCTGGAGGGCTCAGAGGACGGCTGGAGGCTGGAGAGGGCAGAGGACGGCTGGAGGCTGGAGAGGGCAGAGGAAGGCTGGAGGCTGGAGAGGGCAGAGGACGGCTGGAGGCTGGAGAGGGCAGAGGACGGCTGGAGGCTGGAGAGGGCAGAGGACGGCTGGAGGCTGGAGAGGGCAGAGGATGGCTGGAGGCTGGAGAGGGCAGAGGACGGCTGGAGGCTGGAGGGGCAGAGGACGGCTGGAGGCTGGAGGGGCAGAGGACGGCTGGAGAGGGCAGAGGACGGCTGGAGGCTGGAGGGGGCAGAGGACGGCTGGAGGCTAGAGGGGGCAGAGGACGGTTGAAGGCTGGAGGGGTCAGAGGACGGCTGGAGAGGGCAGAGGACGGCTGGAGGCTGGAGAGGGCAGAGGACGGCTGGAGGCTGGAGAGGGCAGAGGACGGCTGTAGGCTGGAGAGGGCAGAGGACAGCTGGAGGCTGGAGGGGTCAGAGGACGGCTGGAGGCTGGAGAGGGCAGAGGATGGCTGCAGAGGGCAGGGATGGCTGGAGGTGGGCAGAGGACGGCTGGAGAGGGCAGAGCTGAAGCTGGAGGGGCAGAGGACGGCTGGAGGAGGGGAGAGGCAAGGCGCTGAGGCTGGAGAGGGCAGAGGACGGCTGAGCTGGAAGGGCAGAGGAGGCTGGAGGCTGAGGGCAGAGGACGGCTGAGGGAGAGGGCAGAGGACGGCTGGAGGCTGGGGGCAGAGGACGGCTGGAGGGGGCAGAGGAAAGCAGTGGAGAGGGCAGAGAGGACGGCTGAGGTGGGGCAGAGGACGGCTGAAGGCTGGAGGGGTCAGAGGAGTGAGCTGGAGAGGGCAGAGGACGGCTGAGGCTGGAGAGGGCAGAGGACGGCTGGAGGCTGGAGAGGGCAGAGGACGGCTGGAGGCTGGAGAGGGCAGAGGACGGCTCTGGGAGGCTGGAGAGGGCAGAGGACGGCTGGAGGCTGGAGAGGCCAGAGGACGGCTGGAGGCTGGAGAGGGCAGAGGACGGCTGGAGGCTGGAGAGGGCAGAGGAGGCTGGAGGCTGGAGAGGGCAGAGGACGGCTGGAGGCTGGAGAGGGCAGAGGACGGCTGGAGGCTGGAGAGGGCAGAGGACGGCTGGAGGCTGGAGAGGGCAGAGGACGGCTGGAGGCTGGAGAGGGCAGAGGACGGCTGGAGGCTGGAGGGGCAGAGGACGGCTGGAGGCTGGAGAGGCAGAGGACGGCTGGAGGCTGGAGAGGGCAGAGGACGGCTGTAGGCTGGAGAGGGCAGAGGACGGCTGGAGGCTGGAGGGGTCAGAGGACGGCTGGAGGCTGGAGAGGGCAGAGGACGGCTGGAGGCTGGAGAGGCAGAGGACGGCTGGAGGCTGGAGAGGGCAGAGGACGGCTGGAGGCTGGAGAGGGCAGAGGACGGCTGGAGGCTGGAGATGGCAGAGGACGGCTGGAGGCTGGAGAGGGCAGAGGACGGCTGGAGGCTGGAGAGGGCAGAGGGCGGCTGGAGGGGGCAGAGGATGGCTGGAGGCTGGAGGGGTCAGAGGACGGCTGGAGAGGGCAGAGGAGCGGCTGGAGAGGGCAGAGGACGGCTGGAGGGGGCGAGGACGGCTGGAGGGGGCAGAGGACGGCTGGAGGCTGGAGAGGGCAGAGGACGGCTGGAGGTTGGAGAGGGCAGAGGACGGCTGGAGGCTGGAGAGGGCAGAGGACGGCTGGAGGCTGGAGAGGGCAGAGGACGGCTGGAGGCTGGAGAGGGCAGAGGACGGCTGGAGGCTGGAGGGGGCAGAGGATGGCTGGAGGGGGCAGAGGACGGCTGTAGGGGGCAGAGGACGGCTGGAGGGGGCAGAGGACGGCTGGAGAGGGTAGAGGACGGCTGGAGAGGGCAGAGGACGGCTGGAGGGGGCAGAGGACGGCTGGAGGGGGCAGAGGACGGCTGGAGGGGTCAGAGGACGGCTGGAGGCTGGAGAGGGCAGAGGACGGCTGGAGGCTGGAGAGGGCCGAGGAAGGCTGGAGGCTGGAGAGGGCAGAGGACGGCTGGAGGCTGGAGAGGGCAGAGGACGGCTGGAGGCTGGAGAGGGCAGAGGACGGCTGGAGGTTGGAGAGGGCAGAGGATGGCTGGAGAGGGCAGAGGACGGCTGGAGAAAGCAGAGGACGGCTGGAGAGGGCAGAGGACGGCTGGAGAGGGCAGAGGACAGCTGGAGAGGGCAGAGGGCAGTGGGGGCACACAGGCTGGAGGCAGAGCAGCGTGTATGGCTGCAGACTTACCGGTGGCCGGGCGTCGGGTGTAGGAGGAGAGGAGGGGCGGGCAGAGCTGCAGGAGAGGAAGTCCCGCCCTCCCTCCTCTCCAGGCGCACGGCAGGGAGCAGGGGTACCCCCAGGGTGTGTGTGGCCCCCCGAGGGTGTGGGCAATGGGCCCCCCCTGCCCCCCCGGTATGTGCGCTAGTGTCTGGAGGGCAGAGGGTGGAGGGGAGTGGCTGGAGGGCACACGGAACTTGGGAGATCGGAACGTTCCGTGTGCCGCTGCCTGTAGCCGGGGGCAGCCCGGCTACAGTGCACTGGATGAGCCTGGGCGAAGACCATCACGGAAGTGGGCGTGGCCTTTTCCGGAAGTGGCCTTCGGGTTTTATATATAAGATTCTAAGTATTATAGGCTCCCTCTACAATTAGCCTCCCAACACTCTGGAGAGGTGAGCAGGTGTTTTCATTTGATGATAATTGATTGAAGGGTTGAAACCTTTTTTCCCCTATATAAATGTGTCTTTTTAAGATATTTATGATTTTACCTGATGAAGGCTAATTTTATGTATAGCCGAAACGCGTTGTGTTTGTATCTATTATATAAATACCGGAGGGATTTGTGACGTCACATCCGTCACTTTGTCCCAGCGTTCGGTCACTGCCCAGAGGTACACCCGCTCAGGGTGACCCAAGATGGTGGCCGTAAGCGGGAGCCAGGACTCATAGAGCCCGCAACGCTTACGGCCGCCCCTAACACACACACACACACAACACACACACACACAGTCGGCTATACTTACCACCTCTCCTCCATCTTCTCCGTCGCCGACATGTCGCCGCCCCAGGAGAACTGGATCCAATATGGCGTCCGGGAAGTCTCGCGAGACTTCCCGGACGCCATATTGGATCCACAGCTCTAGGGGCGGCGACATAGCGGCGGAGGAGGATAGAGCTGGATCCCGCCGCTGGAGCCCGGAGAGGTAAGAGGGGAGCACCGGGGCATGCAAGGGGAGAGCAGCACTGTCACCTCTGTGTGTATAGCACCTGCAGCACCATTGTCACCTCTGTGTGTATTGTACTAACCGCACTATCATCTATGTGTATACTACCACCAGCATCAGCACTGTCACCTGTGTGTATAGTACCACCAGCACTGTCACCTGTGTGTATTGTACCAGCAGCATTATCACCTGTGTGTATAGCACCTGCAGCACCATTGTTACCTCTGTGTGCATAGCACCTGCAGCACCATTGTCACCTCTGTGTGTATAGCACCTGCAGCACCATTGTCACCTCTGTGTGTATTGTACAAGCACTATTGTCACCTCTGTGTGTATAGCACCTGCAGCACCATTGTCACCTCTGTGTTTATAGCATCTGCAGCACCATTGTCACCTCTGTGTGTATAGTACCTGCAGCACCATTGTCACCTCTGTGTGTATTGTACTAACCGCACTATCATCTGTGTGTATACTACCACCAGCATCAGCACTGTCACCTGTGTGTATAGTACCACCAGCACTGTCACCTGTGTGTATAGTACCTGCAGCACCATTGTCACCTCTGTGTGTATTGTACTAACCGCACTATCATCTATGTGTATACTACCACCAGCATCAGCACTGTCACCTGTGTGTATAGTACCACCAGCACTGTCACCTGTGTGTATTGTACCAGCAGCATTATCACCTGTGTGTATAGCACCTGCAGCACCATTGTTACCTCTGTGTGCATAGCACCTGCAGCACCATTGTCACCTCTGTGTGTATAGCACCTGCAGCACCATTGTCACCTCTGTGTGTATTGTACCTGCAGCACCATTGTCACCTCTGTGTGTATTGTACTAACCGCACTATCATCTGTGTGTATACTACCACCAGCATCAGCACTGTCACCTGTGTGTATAGTACCACCAGCACTGCCACCTGTGTGTATTGTACCAGCAGCATTGTCACCTGTGTGTATAGCACCTGCAGCACCATTGTCACCTCTGTGTGTATAGTACCTGCACCACCATTCTCACATCTGTGTGCATAGTACCTGCAGCACCATTGTCACCTCTGTGTGTATTGTACCAGCACCATTGTCACCTCTGTGTGTATTGCACCTGCAGCACCATTGTCACCTCTGTGTGCATAGTACCTGCAGCACCATTGTCACCTCTGTGTGCATTGTACCAGCACCATTGTCACCTCTGTGTGTATAGCACCTGCAGCACCATTGTCACCTCTGTGTGTATAGCACCTGCGGCACCATTGTCATCTCTGTGTGTATAGTACCTGCAGCACCATTGTCACCTCTGTGTGTATTGTACTAACCGCACTATCATCTGTGTGTATACTACCACCAGCATCAGCACTGTCACCTGTGTGTATAGTACCACCAGCACTGTCACCTGTGTGTATTGTACCAGCAGCATTGTCACCTGTGTGTATAGCACCTGCAGCACCATTGTCACCTCTGTGTGCAGAGTACCTGCAGCACCATTGTCACCTCTGTGTGTATAGCACCTGCAGCACCATTGTCACCTCTGTGTGTATAGCACCTGCAGCACCATTGTCACCTCTGTGCGTATAGTACCTGCAGCACCATTGTCACCTCTGTGTGTATTGTACCAGCACCATTGTCACCTCTGTGTGTATTGTACTAACCGCACTATCATCTGTGTGTATACTACCACCAGCATCAGCAATGTCACCTGTGTGTATTGTACCAGCAGCACTGTTGCCTGTGTGTATAGTACCAGAGGGGTCTGGCCCCCTCTTGCCACCCCCCACTGCGGTTCCCTGTCTCCCTCCTGCCCGAACCTGGCTGCTGTTCCCCGGCCCCCTCCTGCCCGCACCCACCTGCTCTTCCACAGCTTGCTCCTGCCCGCACACACCCGCTGTGCCCTCCTGCAAGCAATCAAAGATATTGTCACAGGATTTAAACCCAGCTTCGCTTTGCATTATTCTTAAGGGTACCTTTACACACCGCTACTGGCGGGTGGATACAACCAGATACATGCTACAAATGTAGCTTGTAGCGGCAAAATACCCCGTAGTAGCGGCGTGTGAAGACGGTAGGAGGCACCCGGCAACAGATGCATCTGTTTCCGTGCACTGCCCTGAAACAGGTGGCTACACAGGCGATTGTAGCGAGCTGTATCGGCGTGTAAAGAAGCAACAGAAGGGATGTGTCGACACCAGGCAATGTACCTGGTATGTAGCTGGGGCGTGACACAGGCTCCGGGATACCGCCCCCCTTCAGCGATCATTGGTGGAAGCTCCTGCGTTACGATTGGTAGTCGCTGCATAGGGAGGCATATTTAAGGAGCTGACCAGTCACACTACACAATTGCTCAAGCGTCATGTATTAAACAGCCACCTGCGATGCCTGGCCAATCATGGGTTTCTTGCTTTGTCCTATCAGCGTACGGACGTCTCGTAATCCACAATTGTGGCACGCCTATGTGCTGTCCCTGCTGCACCAGGTCCGCCCATATTAGCTTGTTGTAGCGGTGTGTAAATGAGGTAAGATGAGCTACAGAAGGTGACTTGAGACACCCGGCGGTGTATCCAGAGATAGATGTAACGTAGCGTAGCGTACCTTGTGGCGGCGTGTAAAGGTGGTGCGTTTACCGTTTGTAACCGTTTGTGCGTGCTAGTGCACGTGAAGTAGCTGGTTGCATCCACCCGCCAGTAGCGGCGTGTAAAGGTACCCTCAGTCTTCAAAAATAAACTACATACATAGTCTAGAATACCCGATTCTTTAGAATCGGGCCGCCATCTAGTATATAATAAATCGGAATTTCTTTGAAATAATCGGAATAATTAATGAACCATCTGGAAGCGCTCCTTGACAAACTGGAAATCCTTCTCTATCAAAAAGATAATTTATTTCAGTAATTCAATACATAAAGTGAAACGCATATATTATATAGTCATTACAAACAGAGTGATCTACTTCAACTGTTTATTTCTCTTAATGTTGATGATTATGGCTTACAGCCAATGAAAACACAAAAGTCATTATCTCATAAAATTAGAATATTAGAAATACCAACTGAAAAAAATCACTTTAACTTATAAATGTTGGACTAAAGAAAAGTATGTACAGTAAATGCACTCAATACTTGGTCGGAGCTCCTTTTGCATGAATTACTGCAAAAATGCAGCGTGGTATAGAGGCAATCGCCCCAATCGGGGCACTGCTGAGGTGCTATGGAAGCCCAGGGTGATTTGATAGCAGCCTTCATCTCATTTGCATTGTTGGCTCTGGTGTCTCTCATCTTCCTCTTGACAATACTCCATAGATTCTCCATGGGGTTTAGGTCAGGCGAGTTTGCTGGCCAATCAAGCACAGTGATACTGTGGTTAGTAAACCAGGTATGGGTACTTTTGGCAGTGTGGACAGGTGCCAAGTCCTGTGGGAAAATGTAATCTCCATCTCCAAAAGGCTTTTCGGCAAAGGGAAGCACGAAGTGCTGTAAAATTTACTGGTAGATGGCAGCGCTGACTTTGATCTTGATCAAACACAGTGGACCTACACCAGCAGATAACATGGCTCCCCAAACCATCACTGATTGTGGAAACCTCACACTCGACCTCAAGCAGCTTGGATTGTGTGTCTCTCCACTCTTCCTCCAGACTCTGGGACCTTGATTTCTAAATTAAATGCAAAATTTACTTTCATCTGAAAACAACACCTTGAACCACTGAACCACTGTTCAATTCTTTTTCTTCTTGGCAATGACCTTTTTTGGCATACCCCTCTTGTGGAGTGTGTCAATGACTGCCTTCTGGACATCTGTCAAGAAGTCTTCCCCATGATTCTGTAGCCTACTGAACCAGACTAAGAGACCACTTCAGCCTTTGCAAGTGTTTTGTGTCAATTATTCTAATTTTCTGAGATAATTACTTTAGGATTTTTATTGGCTGTAAGCCATAATCATTAACATTTACAGAAATAAACAACTGAAATAGATCACTCTGTAATGACTCTATATTTTTTATATGCTTTTCACTTTTTGCGTTGAATTACTGAAATATATTGTATTTTTGATGATATTCTAAGTTATTGACAAGTACTTGTATATCAATGTACTTCCTTTTTAGAATTGCTGTATATGACCATGATAGCTATATCTATTAGTAAAATCAAGGTTAAGCTAAATATTTGACTAATGTAGACATGAAGGGGGCATTATGCAGGAAAATGACTGCAATTATATAACATGGCCTGGCATTTTGGCAAAAAAACTTACATTTTAACCCCTTCACAACCCATGACGTACATGTATGTCATGGATCGTGTCCCGCACTTTGATCTCCCGATACCTACCCTCACGCAACCTCCGCTCCTCCCGAGAACTCCTCCTCTGCTCCCCCCTCATCACCTCTTCGCACAACCGCGTCCAGGACTTCTCCCGGGCATCTGCCTTACTCTGGAACTCCCTGCCCGAACACGTCAGACACTCTCCTACCCTGAGTAGCTTCAAGTGTCACCTGAAGACTCACATATTCCGTCAAGCCAACAACCTGCCATGAGACCCAGGCGACCGCCCCATATCTGACATTCCCCCATCCTACTGTATCCTAACCCGCCCACATATACTGTGAGCCCTCGTGGACAGGGTCCCTGCCCCTCCTGTACCTGTATGTCCTAATCTCCTAGATTTAGGGTACTTGTTTTTGTCTCCCTTATCCTCATGTAAAGCGCCATGGACCCTAATGACGCTATATAAATAAATAATAATAATAATAATAATCTCATCTCAACTCGTCTAGCAAAAAACAAGCTGCCTATGTCTATATTGACGGAAAAATAAAAAAAGTTATGGCTCTTGGAAGATGGGGAGGAAAAAACGAAAACGAAAAATCACCGGGTGGTGAAGAAGTTAAATCACCACTTCAGCTGACTTCATCTTCTGTCACCGCTGCTCCTGTTGATCTCTGGCAATTTGTGACCTACAGGTAGTTCGTCTTTTCTGGAGTGTGCCAGCGGTTACAAATCAATACAACTCTATGAATACCTCATTCTGACTCTGACTGATTATAGCGTTACATTGGGAGCTTGGAACAAAGCTTCTGACTACCAGCCAATCAGAAGATGCAGTCACAAGATTGCGGCACGTTACCGGAGCGATAGCAAAAAAGCATGAAAAAGCTGAATGATAAGAATCAGACAAGGGTTAGGGGACTTCCAAATAAAGCCCCTCTCTAGCACTGAAAAATATAACTCTGGTGGGGTGCTTTTACCTTTCTCCTCCAAATATGTTCTTAAATACAGTAAGTCTTGCTCTATGATGTTCATTTTAAATATCATTAGATATATACCAGCCTGTTGAGCAGAATTATTAATGCTGTATATAAAGATAGATTGTAGGTTGTTTGTTTTTTATGTAGCAGAATATCCATAATGACAAACTGTTTCCTTTTGTGGTTATCTGTAACTTCCAAACTTCCTAGATATAGGCTGGGGAAGAATGATGAAGAGCCATTGCGCACAATGATTGTCACAACTCTATAGTGTCTTCTGTCCAGGCACATATTTCAACATCATGTTAATCAACTCATGGCTCTTTCGTATCGTTCTAGGACCTGCGGCTTTTCAGCTTTTCTTCTATACATGGACACAATGTAAGTTACATATCATTAAGTGTTTTTAACATGCATATTTATTGTAATTTTGACACTGAGGGGTTTTTTTTTGTCTATTCTTGATATTTCAAGTTGTTAAAAAAAAAGATGCTGAATTTTTGATGCATTCTGCCATTTGGCTTTGACAAAAGTCAAAGTGCAAAGATCATAGAATGGTGGAGTTGTAAGGGACCTCCTGGGTCATCTGGTCCAACCCCCTGCTCAAAGCAGGATTCACTCAATCATCCCAGACAGATGTCTGCCAGCCTCTGTTTGAAGACTTCCATTGAAGGAGAACTCATCTCCTCTCATGGCTGCCTGTTCCACTCGTTTACCATACTCACTGTCAAAAGGTTTTACTAATATCTAATCTGTCTCCTCCCATTCAGTTTCATCTCATTGCTTCTAGTGTTTCCTTGTG
Source organism: Allobates femoralis (assembly GCA_033576535.1). NCBI lineage: Eukaryota > Metazoa > Chordata > Amphibia > Anura > Aromobatidae > Allobates > Allobates femoralis. The sequence continues at coordinate 251,091,189 of JARQOC010000002.1, read as the reverse complement.
CAAATGTGAATAAAGCTGATCCCTTTACAGTGTGACAGCCCTTTTTGAGTGGTAACTCTAATCACAATTTTGGCGTTGCAGTTTGTCTTTTTTAGTATATCATTCTTTAAATAAAGCTACTTTGTCTATGATACTTGCCGGTATTTGGCTTTGGCAAAACTTTATTTATACAATAATATGCAGACTCCCAACCAACTTTGCTATAAGTGCAAGATTCTGTGAAAATATGTTACCACCAAAACTTAATCATGGACACACAGCCTTAGGCCAGAGAAACACTGAGTGAGACGCATGCGAGATACTTGCACGAGTCTCGCATGACCCAGAAAGGCCGCCACCTCTCTGGACAGGAGCGTGTCAGCTCCACAGAACCACAAGCAGCAGACGCTCTTCATCCAGGGAGGCTGTGTCATTCTGGGTGAGTCATGCGAGACTCAAGCGAATATCTCACATACATCTCACTCAGTGTTTCTCTTGGCTAAAGGATTAACTAGACTAGATTCAAACATAAACCTATAATGTGCATTGTACTGTATAGGTAAGTATACAAAAACAGAAACCAACATCTAAAAAGAAGCTTCAAATGCAGCCATAATTGGCAAGACTCTTGAGAATCTCTAGTGAGTAAGATACACATTTGGATCTGGAAGTCAGTAGTTAGTGTGTCACTACTGCAGGTTTGGCTTTTTCCTTTTCCCATTTAGGAGTTTGTTAAGTTAGGTCAAATTTTTGTTGAATTTACCATTCGCAATACAATGTACTCTACAGGTACAATATACTATACCTCAATAGGACCCCAGGAAATTTCAAGAACTTTAAGCTGGAGATACTTGTAAGTCTGTGGTCTGTACTAATTTAATTATTGCATTTATTCTGTTCTCCAGGTTCTTCCGATTTACAAGTGCGTGAGGTCCAGGCTGCAGTTAGGGGCTCAGTGACCATCACGCTTAACTATGACACTCACTGGTACAAGAATATGATAAGCAGCTGGTGCAGGCAGGTATCCATGACAGAATGTGAGAATATCGTGGACACAAATTTTGTCAACCAAAATGAACACAAAGAAAGAGTGTTTATTTCACAAACCACTGACAAAATTGGAGTAGTAAACGTGACTATGGTGAATTTACAACATTGGGACACTGGTCTGTATAAATGGCGAATATGGACGGGAGAAGAATATGATATCATTGAAAATGTCCTCCTGCAAGTGATTATTGGTAAGTTAATATATATATTGTGATACTTTTTCTTTTTCCATTTGCACTAAATTTTATTTTCTCCAAGGTGTTTAAGGTATGGTGGATTATTTCTTCATCACCACGGGTAGAATAGTATGTCGAACCTAGGTCCTCTGCCCTTAATATAAAATGAGATTGACTAGCCAGTAATGTACCTCTTCTGAAATGGCCTCCAAGCAATTGCTGAATGGTAAAATGACTAGCGATTAGAAAACAATAGATGACTAATATGAAGTTAAACAGCACATGTCTTCCAGATAATCATCTGGAAAATTAAATGACCCAAGACATGGAATTTTGGTTCCTAGCTTTGGCAAATTGTACTACTCCTATAGATTCAATACTAAATTTGATTAAGACATTGGTAGTGATTGATGGAGTCACTAGCAACACTGACAATGGCGGCAGATCCCGCATATGCTATGGGGCCCATGAGTAAGGGGGGACCAGTGCCAGCGTCAACACAAGGCCTCCCCACACTCTATATCACACCTTACTTTCAACTGTATCGGCATCCGCAATGCCAGTACAGTTGAAAGAATTCATGAAAGAGGTAGGGCTAGACTGTCTGCTCCCTCCTTTATCATTCTCCTGCTGTGTCTCAGATCTTCAGCTCAATGCAGCTATTACACTGACTTCACTTCATCGTGCCCGCTGTACATAGCGGTGAAGACACAGCTTCAGAATGCTCCCTGTCAAGACTGCAGCAGTGGGGGACAGAGGAGAGGTCAGTATTTATTTTTTGCTTTTATAAATCAGTGAGTACACAGTGGCCATAATACTGCATGGATGACTATGGGTTGTGCATTATATTATATTGAAAACTATGGGCTGCATATTACATATGGAGGTGCATTATACTATATGAAGGACTATCAGCTGTGTATTATATAATAGTGCATTATTATACTATAAGTAGGACTATAGGCTTTGTATTATATATAAATGTGCATTATGCTATATGGAGGACTATGGTGGTGCATTATATAGGGCAGTGCATTAGACTATATGAAGGATTATGAGGGTACATTATATTATATGGAGGAGGACTATGGACTGTGCATTATACTATATGGAGGACTATGGACTGTGAATTATATATGGAAGACGATGGGGTTCATTATACTATATGGAGGACTATGGGTGCTCATTTTAATGTATGGAGGATTATGGGGTGTTCCTTTTCCTATTTGGAAAATTATGGGGTGTTCATTACAATATGTGGAGGATTAGAGACTGCATTATACTATATGGAAGACTATGGGGGCATAATACTATATGGAAGACTATGGGACTATTATACTATATGTACGACTATGAGTTATGCTTGATATTATATGGAGAACCATGGGGTGCATTATACTATATCGTGGACTATGGGTTGTGCATTATACTATATGGAGGACAATGGGGTGCGCATGATAGGTCATATGAAAGGACAAACTCATTAAAATATTTTACATGAATTGTGTAAGGAGAGATTATATTATTTTAAGTTCCATTTAGTATGCCATGTATGTTTTATTTCAATACCTACAGGCTTACCATCCAAATTACAAGTGTCAATTATGAAGGCTTATGACACTGCGGAAATGAATTGTGAATATAATCCCAATCAGAAATGGTCAAAAGCCTGGTACAAGATGATGGGTCCGGATAAACTTCAATGGATAGTTCATTCTGATGGAAACAGCAATATGGACTACAGCTCAAGATCTACTGTGTTTGTTAATGAACAAAAGAGAGTCCTGGTAATGAAAATGGCAAATCTGGAACTTTGGGACAGTGGTTTTTATCAGTGTCGTGAGTCAGGAGGTGGATTTATCTTGAAGGAAATCTTACTGCTGATAACTTTAGGTACGAAATTTTTTTAAAAGCAATACATTTTTTATTTAGATAAATCTTAGGCAGACGTCACACGCTACAATATCGTGAGCGATATCGTTAGCGATCACGTGCACGCGCGATCGCTAACAATATCGCTCACATCGCTGGTGAGCTGTCACACAGACAGACTCACCAGGGATGTGGGGCAGCGAAATCACTGGTAACTATGGTACACATCGGGTTACTAGGCGCCGCGCGGCGCTTAGTAACCCGACGTTTACCATAGATACCATCTCCCAGAATAGGCACTGCGCTGGGAGATCGTTCATCGTGGTGTCATACACCACGATAAAGCAGATTGCTACATCGTTCATCGCTAGATATGAGCTCCGGCTCACAAATCTGCGATGTCACGATCAAGCGATTTTACATTGTAAAATCGCTTGATTGCACGCAGCGATGCACAAACGATATCGCTTAAAGTGACCCTAAACCCGGAAGCCAACCCCACATCCCCTTCATACCTATACATGCAGCTTGTGAACCTGCTGCCATCGATCCCTGTATCTTGCAAAACCGCTGGGGCATTCTTCATAATTCATACTTTTATAATGTCATTTCTGGGCGTTTCACTGAAATTTTAAAGCCGCAGCAGGCGGGCCTGTGTGCCGCTCTCCCCCTCCTTCTCCGTAATTCTGCACGCAGCGATGGGCGTGCTAAACAACAGAGAGGCGGCTCGCCTCATAGTATGGGCGGTGAAGCCGGTATGACGCGTATAGAGAAGGGAAAGAAAGGACCACACAGAAGGAAAGGGGCAGCCAGGATTGGAAACAAGAGGTAAATTAATGGGTAGTGAGGGGTTGGGGGGGAAGAATAAGCTTTAGGAGCTTTGTTTTAAATATTTTTGTATACCAATTTAATTAGGAGAAGACCAGAATCAACCAGGATAAATATTAAAACCATCCAGTAAGATATTGCTAATCCAGAAGTCTCACAAATCTCCCACTGGGTGACTAACTCATTCCTTTTGCTTTATTGAGTGAACTAAACAACGTTCATGTTTTGTAATCAGAAATATTTTATGGGAAATGTATCAATGTTCAATTGTGTAACTTACTCATTCTAAAAAAATACTCCTAAAAGGTTAATCTATAAATAAATAAGTATACCAAAAAGAATGCAAAGTGTATATTATGATATTAAAATCCCCTGCTGGGGATGTCACGGCAGTCTTGGTCCAGACCGTGTCCCAGGTTCCGCAATAAATGGGGGGATATTTACAGGGGAGTTTGTCGTGACGCCACCCACGGGTTGTGGTCAGTAAGGGGACCACCGCTGCAGTGTACTTCTGTCAGAAGGATGGATGGATGCTGCAGCCAGGTGGATGAGCACGCCGTGGGTCGGGACAGCTCCTGACAGGGTAAAATGGTGGATTGACAATTCTGTATACCTGGAATCAGACATTGACACTGAAGCAGGGTTTACTAGTTCTTCAAAGTTACACAGTTCACGGTACAGTTCAGTTCTTAACAGCTTTACACAATTGACTCTGGTACCACTTGAACCCTCTGCAGCCAGGTTGTCACTCTAAGACTCCTCATTCTTTCTATATGTCCTTTCAGGCTGATTCTCTCTCTCTTCTTCTGGGTGGATTGCGGAGCTCGGTCCCTCAATGTAGCTTCCCCCTAAATGTATGGCCGTTAAGCCAGGTCCTCCTAGTTGCTGCTGTGCCCCCAACCCTGTAGTGGGAACACGGATCTGGAATCTGTGTTCCCCGTCAGTTTGTCTAGGGAGCCGGTATGAGTCTTCAGTCCCCCCTCTGAGCCGACACTCTGGTTCCAGCCTAGCCTTGGGTGTCCCTGTCTTGCAAGGGATCACTGGGCTTTTTCCTACCCGTGCAACTTCCCAGGTACGTCAGGAGAGTCTTTCCTGTCAGTAATTTGTCAGCGATAACCGTCCTCCACGAACCCGGTGGCACCGGTCCGGTCTCTGTTGTTCCTGTCAGCTTTCACTGGCCCACTTGTCTTGACTGCTCAGCACTCACCTACTCTGGGTCTTTTCTCTTCTGCTCAGCATCTACTGGCCTACTGGCTAACTACTTCCTGTTTCTCCTTTTTATACTGGTTCATTACCATGACTACGCCTCACCCACTTATAACTGGCCGTACTACCCCTTGCCTGCAAAAGTCCCAGGCTCCAGGTTGGGTCTATGTCAGTGGATGTATATTTTAGAGGTGTTTGATATACAAACTGTCTACCTTCCTGCCTGGCTGCAGTTCCTACCTGTGGCCATCCTGGTTACAGGGGCGCCACAATATCTTTATTGATACAAAAGTAAAACCAAAGTCAAATGACTAACATTAATAATTAAATAAAAAAATTGCTGACAAATAGTGCAGGGACACCTAAGAACTAAACTCGAAAGGCTGGTTTACACATAGCGACGCACCAACAACCCTTACAACGATCCGACCTGGCCGGGATCGATGGTGCGTCGCTACATGGTCGCTAGTGAGATGCCAGACAGGCAGATCTCACCAGCGATCACCCAGTGATGTGCTAACACTTGATGGTCGTTGGGATTGTTAAGGATCTCGGCGCAGACTGGGGATAGCTGGTAAATCTGCCTGTCACACACAGCGATGCAGCCTGGCCAGCGAGAGATCAAAAAATGGCCCAGGCCATTCAATAAAGATCAGCGATCTCCCAGCGGGGGACTGATCGCTGCTAAGTCTCACACACAGCGAGATGGCTGGAGAGGTCATTGCTACATCACAAACCGGTGACGTAGCAGCAATCTTGTTAGCAATCTCACTACGTGTAAACAGGCCCTAAGACCACAATTTTGTATGTTAAAAATACAAAAATAGCCCACCAGAAACAATGAACCAGTAAAAAGTCTGGATTACACATACAGGTATTAGTCACACTGTAAACAATACTAAGGGCAGATGTACTTAGCACTATCTATAGGGTACAGTACAATCTATACAACTGATACCCCTAATAAATAAAGGTTCCAAATAACATGTGCATTTTATAATATAACTGCTAATCAAGCAGTCCACCTTTTTACATATACAGTACATACTGTACAACAGTGTATTATCAGAAAACAAGGCTATAATGTAAAAGCATGATGACTACTCCTGATAAATATTTGATCGAAACGTGCGTCAAGGTGGGTGGGACACCATGCTACACTGATTACATTTTAAGAATACATGTTATACATGTTCTTTTTACTTTTATCCCACAATACTGTTGGACCTGTAGCATCTATATATTCACATTATAGCCTTGTTTATCTGATCATACAATGTTGTATGTATATATGTAAAAGGTGGACTGCTTGATTAGCAGTTACATAATAAAATGCACATGGTATTTGGAGCCTTTACTTACTATGGGTATCAGTTGTATAGATTGTATTGTGCCCTATAGATAGTGCTAAGTACATTTGCCCTTAGTATTGTTTACATTTTGACTAATACCTGTTTGTGTAAGGCTGCCTTCACACTGCGTGATTTGTACATCCGTGTGGTTCCTTGAATTTCAAGGATCACAAGGACAGGCACTGATCTGTGCCAATTGATGCCCACAGACCACTTTTTTAACAGATCCGTCATCAGTTAGCAGAGATAGGGGTGAGAGGAGCTGTACCTTGCTTCTGAGCATGGTCAGTACATTGATCACCAAAAAACGCAGTGTGAAGGCAGCCCAATTCAGACATTTTACTAGTTCATTTTTCTGGTGGTCTATTTTTGTATTTTTAAATAGCTACCCATATGTACTATATTTTTGATAATTGTGGCCTTAAGGTACCTTTACACGCGGCAACATTTCTAGGAATTTCACTGGCAACTTACTGGTTGCAGTGAAATCATGGAGACATTGTTCCATTTCTACACAGCAACAAGATAGAACAATGTGTCCATGATTTCACTGCCACCAGAAAAGTTGCTGCGTGTAAAGGTACCCTTATGGTACCTTTACACGCCGCCACAACAGGATGGATACCAACGGCAACTTCACGTGCACGAGCACGGCCGAACGGTTACCAACGGGAACCGCACCCTCTATACACGCCGCCACAAGGTGCGCTACGCTACGCTACATCTACAGCTACATACATCGCCGGGTGTCGCAAGTAGCCGTCTGTAGCTCAGCGTACCAGCTTTACACACAGCCACCACAGAGTGATCTGGGAGCAACAAAGGCAGGACGTAAAACAAATAGGCGTGCCACAGACCTGTACGCCGCGCCCAAACCACAACCATTGGCCAACACTACGGAGTTGTGATTGGGCACGACGGAAAGGGCGGATGGCCGAGACGTGCCGTACTAGTGAGCGGAGTGTGGCACGGAATAAGCGCTTGTGACATGGCGGAGCCTGGCGAATGCATCCAAATCGATGGTAATGGGTCACGCTAGAGCGGTGGCCAGTCACATATCCCGTGTGTATGAAAGTAGCGGTCCGGGGCTATGTGTGCATAGTACAAGTGTTTGCCGTGTCACGCACGATCAGCGCTTGTGACAGCCGCGTGTGCAGATTGAACTGAGGTGCGTTTGTGTGCCACACATTAGCGTCTTACAAAAGACAGTATGTGCGTTTTCTGTCAAAAATCTGTGACAACTGTGGCGAAGTATGTGTATGTATACAGGCTGAATGGGGTTTAATATATGTGCTGACAGATGTGAATGTAGTGGATCAGCTTCCAAGGCACCAAGTCAAAGATCTGTGTGACAGTGTATTAGCAAACACCTGACAAGAATATGTCCTGCATCAATGTGCTGTGTGCAGGGGACCCTCTGCCTACAACAAAATAAAGGATCATGTACGCACAATGGCCACAAACACTGTTGGGCAAAAGACTTTCCGAAAAACATGGCTACCCACACATATTGTGTGCACAATCCCAGCCAATAGGTGGCTATGACATCCCAGGCCCCCACCCAACCCTGCATCACATTGCCCTCCTCCACCAAGTAATCAGGCTCACACAGATTATGTTGGATCCAACAGAAAAAGGTTTAATATATTGCATGAATCTTGACCTTGTCTTGTGCAAACAAAATATACATAAAGTAAAAACATTGTAGAATTCAAGAGCAGGTGACATTAATCAGGCAAATTCAATGGATAAGCAAATCACCACACATTGCAAACTGTGCATGGAAAAAATACCAAAATAACCTAAACTAACTAACTAAATAACTACATAATGAAAACTCATGCACATAATGAAAACAAAGAGAATGGAAAAGGTCAACCAAACATTAAAGGGGTGCAGCTAACCTGCTGTCACCTTCATTGAAAACACAAAAAGCAACTCCCAGAGCCAGCCACATTATATGGCCTGGTCCTGCCAGCTCACTGCACCAGACCCATTGAAGTAGGAGCAGTAAGCTTCTCTACTGTCCCTGGCCTCCTGCCGAGTGCGGCCATGGCTCTGCGGCTGGAGTGGCACAATCACATGGGCCTCATCACGCCAAGACCCTGGACGGAGCTCCCCTGTTGTAGCGTCTGCATTATCTACATAACCTCCTGGCGTGTATGATGCCCTATCCCTACGACGCAGGAAGTTATGTAGCACACAGCAGGCCACCACTACCGCGTCAATAGACTCCGGTTTCATATGTATAGGTGTATGAAAAATCCGGAATCTATTGGCCATTATCCCAAACGCATTTTCAACTACACGGCGGGCCCGGGATAGCCGGTAGTTGAAAATGCGTCTCTCAGAAGTAAGGGCCCTCTGGGGATATGGCCGCAGTAGGTGTTCCTGAAGTGGGAATGCTTCATCCGCCACAAACGCAAAGTTGAGATGTTCGGTCGTGTCCTCATTTGAGGGTAAGTTTAGCCCACCATTCCCTAGTAGTGTTGCCAAGGAGCTTAGGGCAAACACACCCCCATCTGAGTTGCGACCGGGCATTCCAACATCCACGTAGAGGAACTCATAGTTGGCATCTACTACAGCCATGAGGATTATACTACAATACCCTTTGTAATTGTAATACAAAGAGCCAGAGTGGGCAGGTTTGGTAATCCTCACGTGCTTACCATCCAATGCCCCGCCACAGTTGGGGAAGTTCCACCGGGTTTCAAACCCTTGGCCCACTTCCAGCCATTCTGCGGCGGTTAATGGCATTTTCATGTAGGCTGGCTGCAGAGCTCTCCAGATGGCCCAACACGTTTCAGGGATCAGGCGGCTCAGCAGGGGCAGGGAGACACGTGACACGTATGTGAGGGATGTCATGGACTGCCCTGTAGCCAGGAACCGCAAAGTGATCGCCAACCGCTCAGCAGCTGATACTGATGGGCGCATTATAGTGTCCTGACGCGCTATCATTGGCCCAACACGCTCCAATAGGAAGGTGAAACAGTCCTCGGGCATACGGAGATAGTTTCGGTAATCATCAGGACAGTTAAGCTCCAGCTCCCGCAACAGCTGCATGTGGCCCCGGGTTTCCCGCCTCAGAAGCCAATCACGGGTCCACATCCGCCGCTGTCTGCGCCTCATCAACCTTTCATACCGATCCTGATACCACATTTGCTCTTCCACCAACGCAAGAGCCACGATAACATTGCGGTCATGGATATTCTGCATCCTCAATATCAGCACCTGTAGATGTGAAAGCACAACATGAGTACATAGACCAAAATGTGTGCAAGTCAGCAGGTTCAGCAACCCACACCTCTTTTCCATTACACACTATAGCCAAGAGGATGGCATCTCTTGTGTGGGCCCAAAACACAACCCTGAAGCAAGGACGGCAAACACCCAGGAGTCACCCCAAACAACATGGCACACGGCGATTGAGAGTGGCCTCCTCTACATCAACGTCAATGGGAGCTCCCAAAATTCACACATCTGCACCTAGGTGAGTTAGAAAGGGACATGTGTCACCAATAATGTTGGTCAAACGGGTCCCATAATCCATTACACAGCCCATAATGTCAATTGATTACAGTAAAAATGAGAAGAATAACGAATGTGACGTACCCCGATATGGAAGGTTGAGGAAGGCTACATGAACCAAACAACATTGCACATGACTGCGGATGGTTACCCATGGTGTAATTGGTTTTTGAAGGTGTCATTTTAAATACACATGTATGCCATGTCTGGCGCCCAACACCTCAAAGCCCTGTGTCATCCCATTCCCGTTGAACACAGTCTCCATTGGCCACAACCAGTATGCAGAAATCGATCCAGTCGACATGAGTGACACAGTTCCGTCTACAGTCATGCATCCATTCTCCTGTATGTTGTCTGCAAACAAACACAGCAATGTATCTCAACAAAAGTGTCAAGGCCCACACAAAATGCCGTATCCTAACCCACACACTACACTATATGTCGTCCCCAAAAATACAAACCCCTATATCGGCCGCTACACCAGTCTCCGGCGCTCTCCAAGAACATCAACATATGCACCCCACCCTGCGCCAATTCCATGTGTGTACACAAAAACTTACCTAATGGGTCTGCCCAGCAAGCGTAATGTTTGGCGGGATGGGCAACTTTTAAAGGGCCGCCAACCTATCACGATTCAGCGATCTCCACCAATTAGCGGAAGGCAAATCCGCACCCAGGTGCCCCTTCAGGATGTGCATTATTGTGTCCGCTGTGATTGGTGTCCCGGACTATAAAGGCAGGTCAATAGCCACTGCTCCGTGTCCAGACGTCGATGTGCATTGAGCTACTAGTGTCCTGTTTGACTTCTGTTGCTCTGACGGTAAGCCTCTTTAGCGGTTTGTAAGAAAATGTAATGAACGCAGCTGGTTCTGGCACAGGCAGCTTAGGCGATGTGTGTATGGCCATGTTTGAAGCGGCATGCAAATATTGAACACGTAATATTAAATATGTGAACCTTATTCTGTGTCGCCCAGTAGCCAGGTAGTGCCTCTACTTATATAGTGTAAGTATGTATTGCACCTTCTGCTTTTTGGCAATGGTAAAAGAGCACGGTGTTATTTCTTTGGCTGGTACTTCACATCAACATTTCAGGGGTGGTTGAATTGTGGCGGACATTCCAGGGATGTTGGGTACATGTGTTAAAATGGGACTTCCACGTCTGGAGGAACACCTACATGATCATCTGGGTGCACATTACATGTAGTATGTGCAGTGTTGGCACACACCCAGCCCGCCTTTCTGATATAGTGACCCCTTACCATTGTGGACACTGGCCAGGTACTAGTTAGCACACAACGTGTTAGGTCACATGTTGCCCTCTACAGGTATGTACGCACACACCGTGTCAAGGTGTGTTGCAATAGGTACATTGGGGACAGAAATCATGTTTGAAACATCTGTAGGTGGACACCGATATCCGGGGCTTGATATTGGCAGCATACATGTGTTTGAGTTAGTAGCGGTCTGAGATTTAGAAAATGGCACACTCATGGCCAGTTTCACTCCACAAAATAGCTGCATAGATGATCACTGTAGAAAGTTAATGATTATGTGTATGATTGTGGCAAGTTTTGAAATGTCGGTATGCCTTGTGTTGTGACTGTGTTTTTTTTTTTTTAATTTTTCATCGGCAGATGCCGACGGGTACTGTGGAATTGGAATCCCAGCTTCTCACGGAGTATCAGCGGCACGAATGTTTGTGGCGCAGCTCGCTGCCCGAATATAAAAATCGGGCAGCGAGGGCCGAGGCCTACAGGAGTCTTGTGGCTCTGGCAAATCGCTTGGAGCCAAGGGTAGGCAAGACGTGGGACCAGCAAATGGTGGCACTTAAGATCAAAAACATGAGGTCGGCGTTCATGCGGGCTCACATTCAGTACCAGCGTCGTCGCTCAGGGGCTGGAGCAGAGGAGGTACCATCACCTACCCTATGGTACTATCCCCTGTTCACCTTCATCCTGGGCGAGGTTCGCCCGCATCGAACGACCACCAACTGCCCCGTTGCTGCGTCCCATGTAGGCCCGGCTGCATCACCACCTGCGCCACAGGAGGTGGGTAATTGTGTGACAGTGGTGGGCCACAATGTTTCCTTCACATGTGTGCTTCGATAAATCCTTCACACCAAATGTGTTGGCATATTTACCTCCTTGCTGCGGCACACCTTGGGGTGTCAATCTATCTGCCCTCCTTCCATGACTTGCCAGACTTTTCTATTCTATGCTTCCAGCCGTATTGCAATGTTGCTTCTTCCACAACATCTTGGTATGTTTAGGTTAGTTATTTAAGGGTTTCAAGATAGCAGGTGGTTTGTTCTCAAACAGCCACATAGTACCATGTAGTAAATGGTGCTGTCTCACATGTGTGTTGGCTTTGTTGCCAGTGGGTTAAAGGTAATTGAGTGAGGGGTGGATTCTCACCATAAAGGAGTCCTAATGGGAAGGTGCCCAATATGTGTCATTGGCCAGCACAGCCCCCAGTATCAAGGTGTTGTGGTGACATGTCCTAATATTGGATTACGGCTACGTGACAAACAACTAATTATGTATTTAGCTGAGCTCCTGGAATGGTCGAGGTGAGTGTACAGGAGAACCACTGGTGTTGGGGTCTTGAACCTTATTTGCTTTACTGTGTTATTCCTCATTTTCCATTCTGGTAGTTGGGCTTGGTGTGTGTGGGAGTGGTATATAGAGTCCTGTTGTGAATGTATACAGTTGATATTGCCTCCACTAATGGTTTTTTTTTTTTTTTCCCCACCCACAGGCCCCAGAAGAGGACGGCTCCATTGCCGAGGATTCTGTTGCTGATGATGCTCAGCCCATGACATCTGGGGCTGAGCAGGAGGGCGCGGCGAGTGATGTGGGTCCAGGCCCAGGTCCCAGCTCCGGGATCCGTCGCCGCCGACGTCCTGCACCACCTGAGACGGAGCTGGCGACCTGGGCCCGACGCGTGTTGTTGGATGAACAACGGACCCACATGGACCCCGACGCCCTCTACATGAGCAACAGAATGCGAGGGATGGAGCCGCTCCAGAAGAAGATCCTTCTGAGGGTCTTCCACAATGCCGCTGATGCTGCCGATGATGGGGCCCTTCAATGGGGCTGCCACGTCCCCTCCCCCATGCAACACACCTTGTGGCCCCTTTCACCAGCTGCCCCATCTCGGCCCGTGAGAAGACCGGCCCCGCCACAGTCACCCCATCCCCCCTCAACACATCTTCGTTCAACCAGACGTTCTGGGGCAGGTCGGGGCTGCCCTCAGAGGAGGGGGGATGCGGCATTGTCAGAGCCGACAGAAGAGGAGTAATTTGGACACTAGTAGCCAATGCACAGAATTGGCAGTCTGGACTTTATAATTTCAGGAATTGCGTTTTATATGTTTATTTTGTTGATTGAGTTTTGGGCATAATTTGTGGGGTTTTTTTTATTTTTTTCCACAAAAATTCTATTATTTGTAATTTATTTTAAATTCCAGGCTGGAATAAATTTTATTTATTAACACAATTGTGTATTCATTTCAGAATAAGGATTGTGTGGGTTTTTGGGGGTGAATGTAATTGTGGCCAATAATAGGTTTCCCCAAGCCACACAAAATGGGCCAGTGCTCGCTCAGCAGGATCACCATCGGTTCATTTGGAATGTCTTAGCACATTCACAAAGGGATGTTGTGATGTGCCTCACATAGTTAGGTTATGGTGAGGTTTGGTCACCAAATATTAGTAAGGTCACATGAAGGAGCGTATAACAAAGTTAGAACAGCATTGTATTGTAAACATACATGTGTCACAGACATTTGCCATCATACAAGGAAGGCTTAGGCCAGATGGGGCTAGCCAGTCCACACTTGTGATGGTCCCAATGTGGGACAGTATAGGGATTGTAGGCCAGATGGGGCTAGCCAGTCCACACTTGTGATGGTCCCAATGTGGGACAGTATAGGGATTGTAGGCCAGATGGGGCTAGCCAGTCCACACTTGTGATGGTCCCAATGTGGGACACTATAAGAAAAGAGCCCAACAGGGGGAAAAAAAAAAATATATATTTTCACTTTTGCAAGGCAACAAGCCAACGTGTGAAAATTTTAGGGTCCAACAAGGACAACTGTTTGTGGGGCCATGTTTGGCCAGGATACAATGCATCCCTCAAATTCATGGGTGTGAACCATGGTGTGGGTGTAGGTCCGCCAGCATTTGAGCCAGGCGGCCAAGGTCCTGCAGGCCACGCTGTAGAGCCGTGGTCAAACGGGCCACAAATGCCTGATGGGCCTGGATGAATTCCTCCATGGTAGGGGCACCTGTATTGGGAGTAAACACAAACTTTAGTACACAGTCGTCACTGCTGATGGTTAGTCATGACTGGCCGCAACCATCCACTTACCCTGTTCCTCCAAATCCAGTTCACCATCAGACGGGGAGGGAGATGGGGTCAAGCTCCATCCATATGAGCCCGCACGTTCACCATCTGGAAAAAGGGTGAACCAACATGGTTTACTTTGTTTACAGAAATTGTTTGGCCCCAGATGAAATTTAAGCAACAGTGTGCAGGGTGTCTGTGGCAACATAACCCACTTACCACCATAGTCACTGTGTGGGGACATGGTCACCCCAGGACTCGCCACTGAGCTGGAGACAGTGGGAGGTGGTGTTACTCCCGGGCTGGGGCTCCGTGGCCACATTATGTGGTTCAGGGGTAACAGTGGTCCTGGGCTACGGGGCAAAGACTCCTCTGGGCCGCCAGGTACTTGCTGCTCCTCGCCCTCCTGTGGGGAGTTGATGTGTTCCTCCAGCAGCCAGGCAGATGGGGACAGCTGGTCACACTCCAGCGGGCTGCCAGGTGCGGACTGGTCCTCCACGTCCTCTGTCCCGGTGGGTGACGGGACGTCTGGCTCCTGAGGCCCGGGGGAAGGTGTTGACCCTGGGGACAAGGGTGCCACTTGAGCCTGATGTGGTGGGGTTCTTGATGGGCCACCTGGGGGTGGGGCATGGGGCCCTTCTTCTGATGAGGATTCAGCATCTAGTTTGAAATTTGAACATAAAAGACGTAATAAGATCATGCCTACACATTGTTGTCCTACAAAGAGCTTGTGTGGGTATGTATTTGACGGCTAAGGCTGGGGTCACACACACACAGATATGTGGCCAGATATTGTTGACAGATCTCTGGTTGCAGTGAAAGCATGGACACATTGTTCCATTTTGAGGCTGTCTCCAAATGTCAACATGTGACCATGATTTGACTGCAAACAGAGATGTGCAAACAATATGTGGGCAGATATCTGTGTGTGTGACCCCAGCCTTACTTAGCATCAACCAGGTGATGCTGGATGCATACACTCATGTTGTATGCATGGACTGTGCGTGTGAGACATTTTTAGGCCTGACTGGATGAGCACAACACTGTGAAGATGTGTTTGATTGTGTAGGCCACACTGTCCCTTGTCATATGTTTCCATCATTTTTTGTGTATTGTGGGACATGCACATGTGGCGGTGTGTGTTTTGGGGCAACAATTACTCACCACGCAGCCTGGCAATCCTGGCACGGATGTCCAGTATGCGACCTGGGCACTTGTGCTTCAAGTCAGCGATCTTTTTTTGGATCGCTTTGACTGTCCTCTGTACCCCCAGTTGGCAGAGCAGGGCCCGCTGGATCCGCCGCACGGTGCACCGATTGCGCAGCCTGGGGTGGCGGTGGTGATGGTGGCCCCAATAGTCCCGACGGTCGCAATGATCAATGAGGATGATCAGCTCCGCCATCCCCCATGTTGCGGCGCGGTGCACGGCTGCCATGACTGCTATGGTGTGTGCAGAGGCGGGGCTGGCACCTTGCAGGCAGAGTGAAAATGAAACCAACGTCATGACGTCATTACGACCGCTGTGGGGGTGACGCACCTTTATAAGTAGCCCAACACGCAGTGACTCGGCCGACACACTTATGCGGCCCCTACTGCAGAAGACCCACAGTGCAGTCCGTACAACACGGCTCTGATCTGTCTACTGGGTAATCTCCTCCGATGTGCTATGGGATTGTGTGCATCTGTGTGCGCGCTGCGCGCACTGCCAGACCCGGAACACTTCTACGGCAGCTGCTGTGCAATAAGCCAGAGCGGTACGTAACACACACTTGTGCGCTGTGTCCCGCATTATTCGTTATCATGTTGATAGGATGTGCACACTGTATGTAGATCATGGGCCATTTATGATTTTACGTTCAAGTGTGTGTCCGCGTAATTGTACTACTATCTGATCGTGCATACGGCGCGTATGTGTAGTGCTGAAGGGACAGCTCATCCAAGATGGAGGGCTGTGAGGCAAGGGCCAATCGTAACGCAGCATCTTCCACCAATGATCGCTGAAGGGGCGCGGTATCACGGAGCATGGGTGACGCCTTAGCCACATTGCAGCTACATCGCCGGGTGTCCAGAGTTCCCTTCTGTAGCTTCTTTACACGCCGATACAGCTCGCTACAATCGGCGATGTTGCCATATGTTTATGGGCAGTGCACGGATACAGAGGTATCTGTAGCCGGCTGTGTGGTCCCGTCTTCAGACGCCGCTACTACGGGCAATATTGGCTCGACAAGCTACATTTGTAGCCTGTAGCGGGTTGTATGCATCCTGTTGTGGCGGCGTGTAAAGGTACCATTACAGTGTACTTCTTAGGTGTCCCTGCACCCTGTCAGCAGTTTTTTTAATAGGAAGTATTTGTGAAGTGTAAAGGAAACAAATAATTAGACGTCTAAATATTTTACAGAGGGCTGGATACAGATGCTCATAGATACGTTTTAGCCACCATCTACGTGAACAATGAGTACACTTGAAATGCTACCTTTGTGCCTCACTTGCCATGTGCCTATATAGCCAGTGACATAAAGGGAATGTCTGGTGAAATATGATAACTTGTGGATCAGTGGGGGTACGTCACTTGGGGCTAGCATAGAGCGACAGAATGTGACAACTTAATCCTTATCAGATGGGAGGGCTAGTGTTCATACCTGACAGCCCCATTTATTCCACTTTATTCACCGAGACCTGGCTCACCCCCTCCGACACGGCCTCCCCCGCTGCACTATCATACGGCGACCTCAGCTTGTCCCACAAATGAGGATAAAAATTCTCCTTTCTGCCAGTCAGTGCAGGTGCCAGCAGCGAGACCCCTTCCAATTAGCAAGCTATCACCTACCTTTTAGGTTTAATTAGACAACTCAATGAACTATTTTGCTTTTTAAAAGATTAACATTTGCATAATCTTGAAAGCAAGGGAAACGCACTACTGCACAAGTGTATACAGTCAGGCTGCAGAATGGATATTATTTGAAGTTCTTCAGCCATAAACATTGTAAGGGCAGGGGAATGGAGGAATTGTGTACTAAATAGCTATTACAACTAAGGAATGAAAAAAAAATCAGCCTTAGGCTCCATTCACATTGTGCGTTTATGGTCTGTTTTTGCTCGTCAGTTTTAGTAGCCAAAACCAGGAGTGGGTGCTAAATATAGAAGTGGTGACCAGTTTCTATTATACTTTTCCTCTGATTGTTCCACTCCTGGTTTTGGCTACAAAAACTGACGAGCACAAACAGACCAAAGGTGCACAGTGTGAATGGAGCCTTACACATGATTACTAAAATGGCCGTTTTCTACTCTGTTCCTTTGGCCCCTTTCACATCTCTGCGTTTGCTGCGTTTTGCTGCGTTTTGCTTCCTTTGCGTTTTTTCCGCGTTTTTACCGCAAAAAACGCATGAAAACGCATGCGTTTTTGTTCCATTGATTTTAATGGGAACGCATGAAAAACGCATGCAAAAACGCATGTCAAAATGCATGTGCGTTTGCAAAAACGCATAACGCATGCGTTTTTGCAAACGCAGCCCAAAACGTTGTTTGACATGCGTTTTTGCATGCGTTTTTCATGCGTTCCCATTAAAATCAATGGGGACAAAAACGCATGCGTTTAAAAACGCTGAAAAAACGCAAATGAAGCAAAACGCAGCAAACGCAGAGATGTGAAAGGGGCCTTTGTCTTTAGCTCACTAGGGCTGTGGTCACAGTTGCCATGCGTTTTTTTAAGTGATTTAACAAAACTCATGCTTTTTTTCATGTCAGCATGAGTTTTGTAAGGTGTGTGATGGCTCCCTGCGTTTTTGGGTGCGTTTTTGAATCTGCACCTAAAAATAGTGCTTGTAGTATTTTTTTGAGCGTTTTGAAAAACGCATGCGTTTTTGTAGAAAACGCATGCGTTTTTATAACATGGGTTCCTATGGAAAACGCATGCAAAAACGCATGTACAGTTAGTACCTTTTAGTGCCATTCAAAAAACGCATGCGTTTCCCATATGAGCCCATGTTAAAAAAACGCATGCGTTTCCGGAAAAACGCATGCGTTTTTTTTAACATGGGCTCCTATGGGAAACGCATGCGTTTTTGAATGGCACTAAAAGGTACTAACTGTACATGCGTTTTCCATAGGAACCCATGTTATAAAAACGCATGCGTTTTCTACAAAAATATATTGTATATGCTCCAAAAACGCATGGGACAGTCACACATGCTTTTTGGCTATTAGGGCATGTGTTTTTTAACATGGGGGCCTATGGGTGTGTTTTTTACATGCGTTTTTGAAAACGCAGGTCTCCAAAAATGCATGTGAAAAATGGTACTGTGTCCACAGCCTAGCACTGGATCTGAAATGAAAGTGGACTTGGTCCTTGTTATGATTGGAAACATATCAAATATTGTATACCGTATATACTCAAGTATAAGCCAAGATTTTCAGCACAATTTTTGTGCTGAAAAGAGCCCCCCTCTGCTTTTACTTGAGTCACAGTGTGCAGGCTGAGTGGGGGGGCCGGTGATCGAGTGCTGTTACAGATTTAGGATTAGGCTGGGGTCACAGTACCATTTTTGACATGCATTTTTGGAGACCTGCGTTTTCAAAAACGCATGTAAAAAACGCTCCCATAGGCCCCCATGTTAAAAAACGCATGCCCTAATAGCCAAAAAGCATGTGTGACTGTCCCATGCGTTTTTGGAGCATATCCAAAAACGCATGCGTTTATGTAGAAAACGCATGCGTTTTTGTAGAAAACGCATGCGTTTTTATAACATGGGTTCCTATGGAAAACGCATGCAAAAACGCATGTACAGTTAGTACCTTTTAGTGCCATTCAAAAACGCATGCGTTTCCCATAGGAGCCCATGTTAACAAAAACGCATGCGTTTCCGGAAACGCATGCGTTTTTTTTAATATGGGCTCCTATGGGAAACGCATGCGTTTTTGAATGGCACTAAAAGGTACTAACTGTACATGCGTTTTTGCATGCGTTTTCCATAGGAACCCATGTTATAAAAACGCATGCGTTTTCTACAAAAACGCATGCGTTTTTCAAAACGCTCAAAAAAATACTACAAGCACTATTTTTAGGTGCAGATTCAAAAACGCACCCAAAAACGCAGGGAGCCATCACACACCTTACAAAACTCATGCTGACATGAAAAAAAGCATGAGTTTTGTTAAATCACTTAAAAAAACGCATGGCAACTGTGACCACAGCCTTAGAGAGTACAAATAGGGATGGGCGAACCCAAAGTGTAAAGTTTGGGGTCCATACCGAACACCTAGTTTTCAAGCATGGACATCAGACTAGGACTTCCCTGATAAGTCCATATTACTGTTCGGGTTCGGCTGGGATGCTGAAAAAATAAACAGAGGTTCGGACTAAGTTTAATCAAGTGCAGTCCCAAACCCGAACATTGACGGGTATGCCCATCACTACCTACCAATTAAAAGTTTCTCCCCTGCATGTAATAAGATAACTGCCAATTGTTTTTATTCCTTTCAGAGGGAATGTTTGATGACAGATCATTGCACACTACACTATCAGACGTGCCGAATTCAAGTACCTTTTCTAACATAGTTCAAGACAATTCAGGTGAATAAAATATAGATATAATAAGCTTTACCTAGTCATGAGAATTTATTTCATCTGAATTCTTTTTATAGGAGGGAAATTTGTAAGTCCAGTTGATGTGAAAGCTCATTTTACCAACGCGCAGAATAAGAACTTTACACTGGAAGGCAAGTAAGTAAAAGTAATATTTGGAAACCTGAAATTCTTGATTTTTGTAACATCTTACAATGGCTTCACACCACATATTTTTCAGGTCTGGGGCTGTCCGGTGTGAACCTGACAGCCCCAGACCCAATTTTGGACTAATGCATGCCTATGGTGCCTGATGGGGGTGGATGGCAGTGATTTGCCATCCGGATTTGTCCCTGTCTGGCAGCATCAGGCTGCATTCGATTTTTGTCCTGCACTCAAAATCGCAGCTTGCAGCATTTTTGTGTCCAGGACACAAATCTGACAAAATCGTATTCTCCCTAACATGGGAGGCTATGGGCGCTGGATCGCACCGGATCCAACAGAAAATCGGATCCGGCTGCCGGACGCCAAGTGCTGAAGTTAAGCGGCCGCCGACGCTGAACTTCAGCACCTGGAGAGCTCCTGGCTGAAATTTCAGAACCACGGCTAACTCCCCGCTAGGTGCGATTTTGAAATTTCAGGACCTGGACAGCAGCATCAGCGCGCACTGATGATTCTGGCACAAAAGAGAATCGGATGGGCATATTAATCCTCCAGTTCTGTTCTGTCCGGAGCTGTCAGGCTGTGTCTGGTGCATCCAGCAAAACACCGAACATAGCCTGACAGCAAGAAACCGTGATATGAAGCCAGCCTTAGAGAAAATGAGCACTCTAATTCATGACCTGTGTCTACATCTGCAGTTTAGCTGCACTCAAGTGATCTCTTACTAATCCTAAAGGATGGTCACTGATGTGGGATTAATGGTGGGTTTACGCGCAAGGATATCCTGAACGATATCCTTGAAACGTCACAGATATGTGATCGCTCCAAAGACATCGTTTGTGCATCCTTGCTTGTAAATGAACAATAAAGAATGAAAAGATCGTTAGATCGTTTATCCAATATTTCAGATCCTGACCTCAAATCTATCGTTCGTCGTCCAATTATGTCAGAACGATGTGCCACATCGTTCAGTGTGAAGCCTTTTGAACGATATCATTCAAAAGACTTCTATTCCTGCCGTGGTCATTTTATTACAATGCTGTTTAATAAATACATTTTTAGGTAGTGATTTAACATGTAGAGCCGCTCCTGCAGCTCTGTGCTACATGCCGGCACAGAGTTGCAGGAGCGGCTATGAACCCGGTGTTTAAGCTGTTAATGTTATTGAGCTCCATGTCCCCAGAGAGTGCCCACACACCCTGGAGCCATGCAGCCCAAAACATTGCCAGCGCAGGGGTTAAATAATGTTTTTAGCAGAAGCCGCACTGTGTCGGCTCTAGTTGGCCTAATGCATATTAATCTGTATGTATTGCAAGAACTACTGTTTGTTTAATATGATGTGATTTTATGTCTGCATGCATATTGTTCAGATGTCAACACAGTTTAAAAAAAAAAAAAAAAAAAAAAAAAAAAAGGTCCTCATTCAGAGACAGGATGTTTCTCCTCCTGCTCCTAGCGTGTACATGCTAGTGTGGAACTGGAAGCTGAAGGTCGCAGCAGATTTTCTCTCTCCCTCTCCCAGAAACCAGATTGATCCTATTCTCATGTTGTAAGCTAGATGTTCTTAATTCTCAATAAATGCACATTCTCTGTTGCTCGCTGTGGACATCACGCTGATTAACGCGCTGCTAACAGGTTATGAGCCCAGGAGTCACAGAAGTCCCAAACCTCCAGAGCACAGAGATAGAAAGACAACAGTGAACTGAGAAGAAGTAAAGATGGCCACCACCAGCAGCTCAGTAAAGTTTACAGTGCCAAGCCTGAATAACCTGAACTACCAATCCTGGAAATTCAAGGTGAAGATGCTGCTGATAAGAGAAGGTACATGGAAATACACTCAGGAGCCCAAGCCTGACCCAGTACCACAGGACTGGCTAGAGATGGATCAGAAAGCACAGAGCACCATATCACTCAGCATAGAGGATGATCAGATCGTGCATGTGTGTAAGTGTGAATCTGCAAAGGAAATGTGGGAGCAGCTGCAGAAAGTACATGAGAGGATAAATCTAAGTAACAAACTCTAGCTAATGAGAAAGCTATATCAGTCTAAGCTACACAGTGACCAGGACATGCAGGACTACATTAGAAGCACTCTAGAGACCGTAGAGCACCTGCGGGGCATTGGGGAAGATATGAAGGACTTCCATGTAGCAGCACTACTACTTAGTGGTCTCCCAGAAAGCTATGACACGCTTGTAACTGCACTAGATGCACGCCCAGATGATGAGCTTACATTGGAGTACGTCAGAGGAAAGCTTGTAGATGAATATAAGAGAAAGGCAGAAAGTGTGAGCAGCAAAATATGCAGCAAGGAAACTGCTTTACAAACACAGGATGCGCCCATCAGCAGAAACCACCCTAAAGAAACACGTGAATATTTTGTATGCAAGAAGCCAGGTCATTTAAAAGCTGAATGCAGAGTCTGGAAAGCTAAAATGAATCAGCTGAAGAAGCAAAACAGTAAACAAAGAGTTAAGAGTGCTATATTTGAAAATAATGATCCTGTAAATACTGAGGCTGTATTCACATTAGTCAATGCATTTAAATCAAAGCATGCGTGGTGTATAGATTCTGGTGCAACCAGTCACATGACCAATGACAGACTTCTTTACTAAGCTTAACCAAAGCAAGTCAGAGAAAGTGATAATGGCGAATGGTCAGTGTATGAACTCAGAAGGCATAGGAGATGGTTATATTGATTGTAACATCTCTGCAACACAAAACAAAAGGATTCATGTAAAGGATGTGCTATATGTGCCTAGTCTTGAAAGTAATCTATTATCCGTGAAAAAGCTTACAAAACAAGGGAATGAAGTTACGTTTAAGCACGATAGCTGCATCATCTCAAAGGAGGGTCACACACTAGAAAAAGGAAAAATCAAAGATGAACTGTATCAGTTGAAATGCAAAGAGTGTGTATACACAGCTAAGCAAGAAATGCACAAGAACTGTATTCATGTATGGCACAGACGGCTTGCACATAGAGACCCAGAAGCAATAAGAAAGTTATTTCAAGAACACTTAGCTGATGATATTACAATTGATCCATGTAACCAGACAATGAGGTGTACCAGCTGTATCAAAGGGGAAATGTCCAGAAAGGCCTTTCCTAAGAAAAGTACTACAAGAACAGAACAGCCACTAGATTTAATACACACAGGCATCTGTGGCCCAATGCGTATTCAGACCCCTGGAAAGAAGAGATATTTTCTTACATTCATTGATGACAATTCAAGATACACAGTTGTCCATCTACATCACAACAAAAATGAAGTTCCAGAGAAACTTGAAATATATCTAGCTGAAGTATATAACAAGTTTGGGAGAATGCCAAAAATTCTACGTGCAGATAATGGGACTGAATATACAAGTAATGAGACACAGAGCATTCTAAAGAGAAATGGAATCATATTTCAGACTACTGTACCATACACCCCTGAGCAAAATGGTGTAGCAGAAAGAAGGAACCGAACACTCTGAGAAAGCAGAAGGAGTATGTTATTTGATGCAAATCTGCCTACAGTATATTGGGGCGAAGCTATTATGACGGCTTGCTATCTTCAGAACAGACTACCAGGTAAAGCGACAAAGAAAATTCCATTTGAGCAATGGAATAGTGCAAAGCCAAAACTACAGCACATAAGGATTTTTGGAAGCAAAGCATTTGCACACATTCCCAAAGAAAAACGAACTAAGTGGGAATCTCACGCTAAGGAAGGCATTCTGGTAGGTTACAGTGAAACCCAGAAAGGTTATAGAATTCTACACCCAGAGACAAACAAGGTTACAATAAGCAAAGAACTACGATTGATGAAAATTTTGTGTCACCCAAGTTTTGTGATATTATGCCAGTAGTCCAGATGAAGCAACAACAAAAATCTCAGTCACAATCACAAGACAACGAAAGAGAGAATGTAGAAGTCTGGCTAGATTGTTCAACCACTGAAGAAACAACAAAAGGCCTAAGTGAACCTGAAATCAGACGATCGTCAAGATCAAACAAAGGAAGACCAGCTAAACGTCTATCCTACATTGACACTACCTGAGTCAGAGCCACAGTCATGGGATGAAATGCAAAAACTACCTGCTCATGAAAGAACAAAGTGGATCAATGCCGCTAATGAAGAAATTAACTTGCTTCATCAACTTCAAACTTGGAAACTCACTGAGTTGCCACAGGGTAAAAAGGCAATCAAGTGCAAGTGGGTATTTAAAACCAAATATGACTCTGAAGGTAAAGTCCACAGATTTAAAGCGAGGTTGGTCGCAAAAGGATATTCTCAAAAATATGGTGAGGACTATGATGCTACTTTTTCCCCAGCCGCCAAGCAGACATTTGGAGCCTTGATGGTCGTAGCTGTGTACAAAAGATGTTTGTCAGACATTTGGATATCAAAACTGCATTTTTAAATGGTGACATTGAGGAGGACTTATACATGACCCAACCTGAAGGTTATATAAAGGAAGGTGAACAGAACCTTGTTTGCAAACTACAAAAATCTCTTTATGGTCTTAAGCAATCGGCAAGAGCATGGAACACCAAAATGAACAAAGTCTTGTTGGAAGAAGGATTTAAAAGAGGTCAAGCGGATCCATGCTTGTATACGAGATATACAGATGGAAAGTGGATGTATATTCTCTTATATGTGGACGATGTAATTGTAGTTCATCAAGAAGAAGCCAAAATTGGGAAAATTACTGAAATTCTGAACCAGCATTTTGAAACAAAAGACCTTGGAAATGTAACATATCATCTAGGAATCCATATCCAGAGAGAGGAAGATGGAAGTTTTTCTTCTGAATCAAAGTGCAAAAATTAATTCAATTTTGAATCAGTTTGGAATGACAGAAGCCAAAGGTGTATCCACACCAATGGAATCATCCTACCTGAAACTGGAAGAAGATGACCTGTTGCCTAACAATGAGAAATATCGACAGGCAGTGGGGGCACTTTTATACATATTGAATACAACGACTCGACCAGATATTACAACAGCAGTTGGAATATTGTGCAGATATGTGGAGAAACCGCGCCAAAAGGACTGGAATGCTGTTAAAAGAGTTCTCCGATATTTAAAAGAGACACAAGGGATAAATTTAAAATTATCTGCAGCAGGAAATCTAAAACTCACCGGCTATGCTGACGCAGATTTGGCTGGTGATTTGCATGATCGTAAATCCACAAGCGGATACGTATTTAAACTTGGAGAAAGTTCAATCTCCTGGTCTAGTAGAAAACAAGTATCTGTTGCTTTGTCATCCACAGAAGCTGAGCATGTGTCCGCAGCCTATGCAAGTCAGGAGATCATTTGGCTAATACAACTGATGAATGATCTTGGTAAACTGTTAACTCAGCCAACGGTGATATATGAGGACAACCAAGGATGCATTAAACTTGCATGCAGTGAAAAGATCAGTGCTAGAACTAAGCACATCGACGTCAGATATCATCATCTACTTGACTTAATAGATAGTGGCATAATTCAGCTTGTTTATTGTGAGACTAATAAGATGTTAGCTGACATTTTGACCAAGCCATTGCCACGACCTAGGTTCCAAGGATTGAGAACCATTATGGGACTAACAGAATAAGTAGTTGTTGAGTGCGGGTGTTGGCCTAATGCATATTGATCTGTATGTATTGCAACAAATATTGTTTGTTTAATATGATGTGATTTAATGTCTGCATGCATATTGTTCAGATGTCAACAAAGTTAAAAAAAAAAAAAAGGTCCTCATTCAGATCCTCCTCCTGCTCCCAGTCTGTACATTCTAGTGTGGAACTGGAAGCTGAAGGTCACAGCAGATTTTCTCTCTCCCTCTCCCAGAAACCAGATTGATCCTATTCTCATGTTGTAAGCTGGATGTTCTTAATTCTCAATAAATGAGCATTCTCTGTTGCTCGCTGTGGACATCACGCTGATTAACCCGCTGCTAACAGCTCTGCTACATTCATTCAGTAAAAACCGGCGGTTATTAAGCCGGTGTGTAATGGTTTAATAATAGTGAGCTACATGGCCCCAGAGATTGGCCACACTCCCCTGGAGCCATGTAGCCCACAACATTGGCAGCTCAGGGGTTAACCTAGGTAATTTGCAGAAGCCGCAGTATGTTGGCTCTGCTATAATCCACCTTCAAAAACCAGCGGCTACTGTCATTTGACAGTTCGCCGTTAAAATTTACTAACCAGCTTCCTGAATAGGGAGCTCTACCAGGGTACTAACGCTAAATGCGTTCAGCACCTGTTGCTCTCCGAGGTGTTGAGCGCTTTACCACTAATGGCTATGGCCAGCGCACTGCAGTTTCAATGTGTGCGTCCCATAGCTATTAGTGCTAAAGCGCTCAGCACCTCAGAGAGCGACGGGTGCTGAACGCATTTAGCGTTAGTACCCTGGCCAGCTCTATATTCAGGAAGCTCTGTAGTAAATTTTCGAATGACAGTAGCTGCCGGCTTTTAAAGGTGGATTATAGCAGAGCCGACATAGTGCGGCTTCTGTAAATTAGGTAGGTTAACCCCTGAGCTGCCAATGTTGTGGGATAAATGGCTCCAGGGGAGTGTGGCCAATATCTGGGGCCATGTAGCTCACTATTATTAAACCCTTAAAGGGAACCAACCACCCCAAATGACCCCCCGGACTGTTAATATGTGTCCCTACACTCAGCACACACATTTGGGGCAATCGTTTTTGCTAAAAAAACGGTTTAGTAGAAGCTAAGATATAGCTTTATGAAGTTTAATAAATCAAGCCGAATGGGTGTTACCTAGCTTTGTCCTCATGCATTTCTTCGTGCCTGTCAGCCTCCTCTCCCCTCCTCCCTTCAGTGAAGCCCTTCTGTGTTGCCGAAAATGGCCTGCCTGTCTGCTGCTGCCTGATAAATTATGCACGCCCATCTCTGCACCTAAGAGCCTGGCCGCGTCATGAAGGGGGTGGGGCTAGATCGCGTCATGAAAGGGGGCGGTGCTCCGGCATGACGCGATCTAGCCCCGCCCCCTTCATGACGCGGCCAGGCTCTTAGGTGCAGAGATGGGCGTGCATAATTTATCAGGCAGCAGCAGACAGGCAGGCCATTTTCGGCAACACAGAAGGGCTTCACTGAAGGGAGAAGGGGAGAGGAAGCTGACAGGCACGGAGGACAAAGCTAGGTAACACCCATTTGGCTTGATTTATTAAACTTCATAAAGCTATATCTTAGCTTCTACTAAACAGTTTTTTTAGCAAAAACGATTGCCCCAAATGTGTGTGCTGGGTGTAGGGACACATATTAACAGTCCGGGGGGGTCATTTGGGGTGGTTGGTTCCCTTTAAATACCGGCTTAATAAGCACTGTTTTTTACTGAATTAATGTAGCAGAGCCGACATAGTGCGGCTTCTGCTAAATACATTATTTAACCACTGCGCTGGGAATGTTTTTGGCTACATAGCTCCAAGGGAATGTGGACACTCTATGGGGCCATGTAGCTCAATAACATTAACCCCTTAAACACCGGGTCCATGTACCAGCTGCAGCAGCTTTGTGCCAGCATGTAGCACAGGGCTGCTGCAGCGGCTTTACATGTAAAATCACACAGGGACTTCACAGTAAAAGTCTGTTAATGACTTTTACATACAATAATGGGCCAGTGCTGCTGTCTAAGCGCTGGCACATTATTGTAACGCCATTGCTCAGCATCGGATGGAAAAATCTCCCTCCGATACTGGCGCACTGCCAAAATGGATATCATTACCGATATCCATGTTTTTGACAACACATGAACGATAATTCAATATCGTTCGTACGATGTCTGTCACGTGACTTTTCTAAGGATATCATTAACGATATCCTTGTGTGTAAACCCACCATTAATAAAACTGGTTTCACATAGCAGTTTTTCCCTCATCAGGTTTTGTGTGCCAAAATCAGGAGTGAAACTTGCAGAGAAAAAGTATAATTGAAAGATTTACACCTGTTCTGGAACACACCAGAATAGTAAGCGTTGTGCCGAGACACAGAGGCGTATTCCAGTTTATTTAGACACACCAGATTCATTAAAGGGAACCAACCACCTCAGATCACCCTAATACACAGTTAGTACATGTCCCTGCACCCTAAGGATACCTTTCCAGCACTGTTTTTGTGTAAAATCTTGCATTCGTATAACTCATATAAAGAGTTTATAAACTTACTAGCCTGGTGACTTCTGGGCGTATCCCTCCTTCTGTTATACTTCAGGGCTGTGTATTCATTGCATGGCTGTGCTCCCCCTCCCTCTGTGCAGAGGAGATAACGATCACACCCATCAGGGCAGGGCAGCAGGCACGGAGGGAGGGGGAGCACAGACATGCAATGCACAGCCCTGAAGTATAACAGAAGGAGGGATACGCGCAGATGTCTCCAGGCTAGTAAGTTTATAAAGTCTTTATATCGGTTATACTAATGCAAGATTTTACACAAAAACAGTGCTGGAAAGGTATCCTTAGGGTGCAGGGACATGTACTAACTGTGTATTAGGGTGATCTGAGGTGGTTGGTTCCCTTTAAGCGATGTGCACCTTTTAATGAATCAGGAGCATCTGACTCTAGTGTGGCACCCCAGTGGTCTGGTTGCCACAATAGTATAGCCTATCTCACAGAATGTGATATCATTTCTGGAAGCAGGAGGAGGTCCCCACGCTAGGTAACACACAGCATGAAACGCAATTCCTGACTCCAGGCCAGAAGGGGAGTTCTGAACCTGACTTGAGGGGAGCTGCCCTGTTTCCGGCATGGAGGAGGGGCTAGTTAGTCTCAGGAGACGAGAAGGATAGGACGTGGAGAGGAGAGCTCTGGGAGTGGAGCTGCGAGCGAGCTCACCCAGGAGCAGAGCGCTAGAGAAAGGATGACAGAGTCCTTGGTTGTGCGGGTGCTGTATGACCCGGTAGCCGAATCTGGAGGGCAGGAGATTGCAAGTCTATTAGCCACACCGAACACCTGTCGGCACAGCAGCATACTGAGGGTACAGAGCCGCCACCAGTTCAGTGGTACCTGTGATAGGCTCGTGCTGCCTGCCATATGGGGAATGAACAAACATGCAGAAAGAGGATCGCAGTGTAGCTACAAGCAGCAGGGACCCAAAGGTAAAGCGCAGCAGGAAGGCCTCCAAACCCACCTGGTGAGGTGAACCCCTGAATGCTTCCCGGCTGACTGGACCTCTTCTAAGACCTGTAACCAATGCACCGGACTGCACCATCATCTGACAAGTAAAGGTAAAGGAAACTACAACCCCTGTGTCCTCCAGTAATTTCCTGTGCCCTCTGTCCTGCACCACAACGATCGCCACCTCTTAATAAACTGTCCCAATAATCCCTGGGGCCCCGATCTACCTGTGGGGAGTGATATAATCCCGGCTGCATTACCATCTGTTCCAGTGGTCCTAATCTGCAGCGTCGACTACCCCTGGCTGAACGCCACAGGTGACGTCACATTCATCCTCTGTAAATACGCCTTAACTGCATGGCCAGGGCCACGGAGCCAGGTCACAGCCACCGTGACCTCCTCAAGAAAGTAGACCGGACCGGCTACTGAGCACCCCCCCCCGGCCCTGATGGGCATTTGGCATCACTAACAGGATTTCATAGCCCTGTACCACCGGGTCCTGTGTGCCATAGACTGTATTGAACTGTGTGTATGCTGCCATTATAACGCCACGCTGCGCGTAGGAAACAGAAGGGGCATGTCATCATGGGCTGAACCGTAGAAAGAGCACATAGAGAACCCCTGCACCGCGCTCTGACGTCAGCCGGTGGGAAGCAGAAGGCCCCGACTGGAACCCCCTGTTTGCTCGATTCATCCCGACCGCGGAGCAGCAGCCTGATAATCCAACAGACACTTGGAAGCTGGATAAGGTTCACTAGGGGGTAGGAAGATCCCCAGCCTTCACAAGGATCCAGTGGCGGGCACAGCTGCAGCCCCATAGTGCCTTTATCAATGCCGTACATCCCAGGAGCGGACTGGTTACCGCAATACTCAGGGATGTCACATACCCTCAGCGACTTCAAAGAAAGGCTGCATAGACTGTTTGAAGTGTACCCTTCGTCTGAGGGCCAGAAGATCAACATTCTCATCGGCCAGTTAACCAATGCGGCCCAGAGTAGGGATGGGCGAATCTACTCGCTAGGACTCGTTACTCGGCGAGTAGTAAGGGACTCGCAGGACTCGGTACTCTGCGAGTTTCCCAGTGATTACTCGCACGAGTCCAATGCAAATCAATATCAATCCTAGTTTTGTCAGAAACGCTGACAAAACTAGGATTGCCATTGTTTGCATTAGACTCGGCTACTGTGCCAGTGATAGCAGGGAAACTCGCAAAGTAACTGCTGTTTCTTTGCGAGCCGAGTCCAGCTGTCTTCTCTGTGCAGCTCCAGGGTCCTAGAGCCCGCCTGCTGCCTGATGTAGCAGTGCTGAGATTGTTCTCAGTCTGCTCATTCCCTGTGCATAGACATCTATATTTATGCACAGGGGATGTAGCAGAGAGGACATCGCGTTTTGGACTGCGTCGGACGGAAGAGGATTTTTTTAATTAAAGATTGAGTCCCTAATGGCTTTTTTTTTTATTTCAAATAAAAATTTTTCTCTGTGTTGTGTTTTTTTAACCCTTTATTGGAGATTCTTAGTGGCTGGGTCAAACGTGGCCTGACATTAAGAATCTCGGGCTTAATACCAGCTTGTATAACAAAGCTGGTATTAACCCCTTTATTACCCAGCGTGCCACCGCCACCAGGGCCGCTGGAAGAGCGGGGTTCAGCGCCAGAGGATGGCGCTTCAATGAACGCGCCATCTTCTGGGGTGGCTGCGGGCTGCAATTTGCAGCGGGGGGTGCCCAGAAAGCTTGGGCATCCCTGCGCTGCGGATTCCAGCCCCCAGCTGCTTAGCTGTACCTGGCTAGACATAGAAATTGCGCGGAGCCCCACGCATTTTTTTTTTTATTATTTAATGAATTTCAGAGTCAGAGGCTCAGAGTCAGAGTCTCGGAGTCGGAGTCTCCTCAGAGTCGGAGTCTCAGAGTCGGAGTCTCAGAGTCGGAGTCGCCTCAGAGTCGGAGTCGTCTCGGAGTCGTCTCGGAGTCGGAGTCGTCTCGGAGTCGGAGTCGGAGTCGTCTCGGAGTCGGAGTCGTCTAGGAGTCGGAGTCGTCTCGGAGTCGGAGTCGTTTCGGAGTCGAGTCGGAGTCGGAGTCGTCTCGGAGTCGTCTCGGAGTCGGAGTCGTCTCGGAGTCGGAGTCGGAGTCGTCTCGGAGTCGGAGTCGTCTCGGAGTCGGAGTCGTCTCGGAGTCGGAGTCGTCTCAGAGTCGAGTCGGAGTCGTCTCGGAGTCGGAGTCGGAGTCGTCTCGGAGTCGGAGTCGTCTCGGAGTCGTATCGGAGTCGGAGTCGGAGTCGTCTCGGAGTCGGAGTCGTCTCGGAGTCGTAGTCGTCTCGGAGTCGAGTCGGAGTCGTCTTGGAGTCGGAGTCGTCTCGGAGTCGGAGTCAAAAAAATGCGTGGGGCTCCGCGCAATTTCTATGTCTAGCCAGGTACAGCTAAGCAGCTGGGGACTGGAATCCGCAGCGCAGGGATGCCCAAGCTTTCTGGGCACCCCCCGCTGCAAATTGCAGCCCGCAGCCGCCCCAGAAGATGGCGCGTTCATTGAAGCGCCATCCTCTGGCGCTGAACCCCGCTCTTCCAGCGGCCCTGGTGGCGGTGGCACGCTGGGTAATAGAGGTTAGGGCCAGCTTTGTATTATCAGCTGGCCCTAAGCCCGAAATTTATGGCGGTCACGCCAATATTAGACATGACCGCCATGAATTTCTATTAAATTGTTTTTAAAAAAAACACAACACAGAGAAATTTTTTTATTAGAAATAAAAAAAAAAGCCATTAGGGACTCCATCTTTAATTAAAAAAATCCTCTTCCGTCCGACGCAGTCCAAAACGCGATGTCCTCTCTGCTACATCCCCTGTGTATAGATATAGATGTCTATGCCCAGGGAATGAGCAGACTGAGAACAATCTCAGCACTACTACATCAGGCAGCAGGCGGGCTCTAGGACCCTGGAGCTGCACAGAGCAGACAGGACTCTTATCTGTGCGAGTTTCCCAGCCAGCGATTACTTACAAAGTAAACGAGTCCAATGCAAATAAATGGCAAAACTAGGATTGCTTCAGGCTGAAGCTTCCGAGACACATCTGCGATTTGTAAATCTCACACTACTCGCTATTACTCGCTTCCCCATTCATTAACATTGGACTCGCTAGACTCGCAACGAGTAGCGAGTCCTGGGCTCGGACTCGCTAGAGTCAAGCGATTCCGAGTAATTTAGGATTCGCCCATCACTAGCCCAGAGGGAGGTAAAGTCCTGGCCAGATGCCGATAAGAGCACAGTTAAGCAGATCCTAGCTAAGCTGAAAACACCTTCGATACCCGCACCGCGGCAGAGATTAAAATGAGATTCTTCGGGTGCAAACAAAGGGTGCAGGACAGTGTACGGGACTAGGCCCTTAATTTTCAAGAGGCGCTACAGGCAATTAAACAGGTTGACCTCAACAGCGTGCAGGACGAGGACAGACTGCTAACTGAGCAGTTTATCGAGGGACTCCTGTCCAACACCCACCGAACCCAGCTGCACATTATGGCCCTACAAAACCCTGACCTAGACTGTGTACAATTTAAGGATCGGGCCCATTCAGGTTCTGCGAGAACCAACCCCAAGTGGCACCACGCCCCCCAGGTGCCCAGCTATAATGTACCACCAGGAGGCAGTGCCCTTGCCTCAGGCAACCATTGAGGCTGATACACACATTCTAAGTAATGACACTTCTGCAGATCTACACCTCCAGATCCAGGTGCTGACCAAGAGTGTGGCTGCGTTGACCAAGAGCATGCAGGCCCTGTAGGTGTACTCACCGACTGAAAAGATCCAGCTTGCCTCCAGTCCAGATGACGTCTCGTGGTGGTGACAGAGGAAGATCCCACCCACCAGGAGAAGAGATAGCGACTCAATTGGACAACCCATCTGCCGCCGCTGTAACAAGGCGGGACACCTTGCAAGATTCTGTCCTTTAAACCTCTGGGGCAGCGGGCCGACCATTTTTCTCCATTCGCCTTCCACGACAGCATTGGAGGATGTCGTCCACGCCCTATTGGGGGACAGGAACACAGAGAGGTTAAAAGCCCCTCCCCTTCCTCAGTACTCTAGTGTCTTCCTGTCCCCCTTGGGGCATGGAGAGGTTCCAGTGCTGTCAGGCCGGCAGAGGCAGCATTGGGGTGTACTTACAGCCGGGCCAGAGATGGACGTCGGGGGCGGCCTCCTCCTCCTTCTCGGGGCTCCCGTGGTGGGACCATCCGGCCTTCCTGCGTCCTACGGGGCAAAGCAGGCCGTGTATTGCAACGCTGGAGGCCTGTTCAGCTCTCCGGCGTCTCCCTCCTCCAGCTGTGGTCCCTGGGGCATGCATCAGAGGTGCCGTGGAGGCACTTCCGGTTTCGAGTGTGGCACTTCCGGTTCCGGTATGGCACTTCCGGTTTTGGGCGGCGGCTCCTGTATGGGCTGTGACAGGCTGGGCGCGGCTCCAGGGAACCCAGCAGGACTTTCGCGCGCTACTGCCCGCGGCCGGTGACCAGGAGGAGGGAGGGAACAGGAGTTCCTCGTTGGGGGCACGGTACTTCTGGATAAGTACCCGCCGGAAGCTACACCCAGGTAAGGCTGATCCCTGAAACATGGAGGGTGATAGGCTTCCACCTCTGCTTCTGCAGAGCCCAGCGTTCACCCAGCTCATGTAAGTGTTTCTGGGGGTGGTCACAAGGGGTAGAGTTATTTAGGCCCTGCACTCACTGGGACCCCCTTCTCTTCCCTTTTTGTCTATAGGGAGACGAGGGCCGTCTGTGAAAGGGAGCAATAATGTGGCTGCGGCACAAAATTTCCCTCTTCCTACAATAAGGTGTCGGCCATGACTGACAGGGTTGTCAGGATGGACTCCCCATCCTTGCTTGAGGAGCTCCAGTCCATTAGGGAAGAGGTGCAGGCTTCTATCTCGGCACTGCGGGGTTTTGCTGCAGCTTCCGGGCCTCCCCCTCCGTAAGAGAGGAAGCTCCAGGATTGTGACTCTGTGGATCTCATGGAGACTGGCCAGAGCTGAGCGCTAGAGGACGGCGAGATTATTGCCGCTGTTGCCTCTGTCCAGACACGAGAATCTGGACACTACTATTTTTCCACGGAGTCCATGGGTGCATTGGTGGACACTGTCCATTGTACCATGGGAGTAGAGGTGGTGGAATCCCCTTCTTCTGTGCAGGACTAAATGTTCAGAGGCCTGAAGGCTAAGCTGCTCACCCCATCCAAGTGGATTGGAGGGTGATGACTTTGTCTGGGAGGTCCCAAAGGTGGACATCCAGGTGGCCAGGGTAGCAATCAGCTGCCATTGTAAACCCATTGTGCATGCCCTTGACACACTGTTGAAGCTATGCAGCAGGAGCCTCAGTCACGGGCTGGATGGGAGACCTCATGAGAGACCCAATGGGAATCTCCATGGAAGTCTCTATAAAGTCAATGGGACTTCTAACATGAAGGTCTATGTCAGTATTCCATTTGGGAAGCTTAGCATATAAGACCGCGTTGCCTTTTGAAGATTCCTCCCGGTTGAAGAACCCCCTCGTTTGTAAAATGGAGAGTGTCCTCAAAAAATCCTGGGAGGCGGCAGCTATGTCTTTAAAGGTGAACATTTCCTCTACATGTGAGCAGGTCTCTCTTTAAGTGGCTCACCCAGCTGGGAGAATTCATCCTGCAGGGTACTCCCAGGGAGGAGCTTTGGACTCCATTCCACTTCTGAGACGTGCTACGGGCTTCCTGGCCGATGCCTCTGCTGAGTCGTTCCGCGTTGGCGCCAGGTGCGCATTGTTGGCTATCACAGCTCGTAGGGCAGTGTGGCTTACAATGTGGAATGGGGAGGTCACGTCTAAGCTCCAGCTGTGTGGCCTCCCCTTTCAAAGGGCATTGGATGACATCCTGGAAAAGGTGTCAGACCGGAAAATGTGTCTCCCGGAACAGGAGCCCTTTCGGAGGCAGTCCTTTTGGCCTAAGCGCAGCCAACCCTCCCAGTCTAAAGGGAAGGGTAAGTCTGGTCACTGGTCATTCGAGTACAGGGACAAGACCCGTAATATCTTGCTCCCCCAGCAGCGGCATCACCAGCCGCCCCTAAACAATGCCGCCTTCCCCATTGCGGGGCGGCTCCTGCCTTTTCTGCCACAGTGGCAAGCAATCTCCTCGTGCCCTTGGATCCTCTCGACCATTTGGGAGGGTCTGCGCTTGGAATTCGAGAGCCAGCCCCTCCGTGTCTTCGAGTCCTCTCCCTTCCTCAGGGATATTCTCTCGCACGTTTTTTCTTGTCGGGTCTGCGACACCTGTTGGATTCGGGTGTGGGGTCCCCGGTTCCTCCTGGAGAGGAGGGCCAGGGGCGCTACTCCAGGTTGTATTGACCTCCAGTACGCGTATTCTCATGTCCCCATTCCCCCGTCCCACAAGCGCTTTCTGCGATTCACGATTTCCGGGGCAGGCGGGACGGTCCATTCTCAGCTTAATGTGCTGCCCTTTGGGATTTCGTCGGCCCCAGAGGTTACCAAACTCATGGGGGAAGCGATCACATTCATCCAGACCCAGGGGATATGTATGCTTCCCTATTTAGACGACATGTTGGTGGTGGCTCCTTCGGCAGTGCTACTGCGCACAAAGGTCTCCAACACATTGGAGATTCTTCAGTCCCTGGATTGGGTACCCAATCTTCAAAAATCGGAACGGGTGCCTGCAACCCGACGTCAATTTTTGGGCCTCCTCCAGACAGACCTCGTTTCTTCCTGCGGCACATCAGCTTTTGCGCCGCGTGAATCTGACCCGCTTCCGGGCAAGGGGGTCGCCCTCCTTGCGGGAAGCAATGTCCCTGTTAGGGGCCATGACGGCCTGCATTGAGTCAGTAACATGGGCTCAGGCTCCTTCCCGACTGCTCCAGGAACACATACTGAGTTCCTGGGACAGACGTCAGGATTTCTTAAACACGCGGGTCCGGACCCCGGGGCGGGTGGTAACCTCACTTTCCTGGGGATGAATCCCAGACACCTTCCTGTGACCTCCGTTCCCACTGATGCCAGCGGTTCCGGTTGGGGCACGATGGTAGTTTTCACACCGTTCCAGGGGATTTGGAGTCGCTCGGTCAGTCGCCAGTCTTCAAACTTCTGGCAGTGGAGGAAGCGCTTCTTGCTGCAGCTCACGTTCTCCGGGGTCATCATGTCAAGGTCCTGTCAGACAACGTGACTACGGTTGCTTTCTTGCGGTACCAAGGCGGTACTCGTGGCTTACACTTGCAGGGGCTGGCAAGACTGCTCTTTTTGTGGGCAGTACGCCATCTTCTCTCCTCCTCGGCAGTACATCTGAAGGGAATGGCCAATGTACAGGCAGATTTCTTGAGCCTCACGGAGGTCCACCCAGGAGAATGGTGCCTCCATCCGGAAGTATTTCGCTCTCTTACAGACAGGTGCGGTGTCCTTTCGATTGACCTGTTCGCTTCGGGCTCGAATACAAAGGTGCCAACCTTTTTCTCCCTGACGTGGTCGGACCATCCTCGGGGGCTGGATGCTTTTGCCCATCCCTGGGACTTCCGGTTGGTGTATGCATTTCTTCCAATTCCACTACTTCCCAAGACGTTGCAACGGATTCGGGCGGAGGGGGTTTCACTATCCTGGTGGCTCCCCTGGGGCCCAAACTGGTGTGGTACGACTCTATCCGAGACCTGGGCCTGGAGGGACCGATTATGTTAGCCCACAGTCTCAACCTACTGTCCTAGGGTCCTCTGTTTCACCCGGGCCCTCAGTGGCTCAATCGGGCGGCCTGGCTGTTGCGCTCAAGGGTCTCTCCCAGGCAGTGATCCGCATGCTTCAGCAGAGCAGGAAGCCTGTGACAAACGCTCTTTACGGAGGGCTGGAATCGGTTCCTCTCCTGGTGTGCTCCTTCCATCCCGACCATGCATCATCCTAATGTGGCCCAATTCTTGGATTTTTTGCAGCGTAGCTTGGATTTGGGGCTTCGGCCGAGTACTCTTTAAGTCCAGGTGTCGGCACTTGGGGCGGTTTTTGCCCAGGATCTTGCTTCCCATCCATGGCTCAAGCAGTTTTTTACTTCTGCTTGGGGGTGGTGTCCCCGGATTCGGCCTTCTGTCCCTCCCTGGGATTTGATGCTTGTTCTTCAAGGGTTTTCTCGAAGACCCTTTGCACCCTTGTCTGCTGCATCCCTTAAGTCTCTCTCTCACAAGGTGGCGTTTTTGGTGGCCATCACTTCTGCTCCCAGAGTTGGAGAACTGCAGGCACTCTTTGTCCGGGCTCCGTGCCTCGTGGTGTCCGTTGTTCGCATTACGCTTCGGTTGCATTCATCTTTTCTTCTGAAAGTTGTCGGCTTTCCATCGGTCCCAGGTGGTGGTTCTGCCTTCAATTTGTCAATCTCCTGCTAATGCGGCTGAGGCTGTGTTTCACTCCTTCAATGTTCATCGGACTGTCCTCCACTACATAATAATAATTTTATTCATTTATATAGCGCTATTAATTCCATAGCACTTTACATACATCAGTAATGTGAGAGACTGTTTGTTTCCTGGAGGTTACACCAGAACCTGTTTGTTCGGCTTTTGGGAATAATACAGGGAAGAAGACTTCCCAGGCTACCATCACTTCCTAGATCACGAAGGTGATCTGTGAGGCTTACGTCGCTCCGGTCCTTGCTCCTCCGGTGGGGTTGAAGGCTCCTTCAACTCGGGCTGCTGCTACTTCCTGGACGGAGCAGGCTGGAGCTTCATCGGAGCTGATTTGCAGAGCGGCTACGTGGTAGTCTCTCCTCACTTTTTCTCGCCACTATGGGTTAGATCTGTCCTTCAGTCGGGATCTGTCCTTTGGTAGGAAAGTCCTACAGGCAATAGTCCCACCCTGAGGAGTATCTATGGTATTCCTCCAATGCTGTCGTGGAAGGCGAATGGAGAAAACTGAATTAGTCCTTACCGGTAATTCCTTTTCTTGGAGCCTTCCACGACAGCATCAGTTCCCCCCCCCTTGTTGGTGTTTGATTCCGGTTTGTATCAGATAATCCATGGCTAAGGGTGATCTTGGTAAACACTGGAGTACTGAGGAAGGGGAGGGGCTTTTAACCTCTCTGTGTTCCTGTCCCCCAATAGGGCGTGGACGACATCCTCCAATGCTGTCGTGGAAGGCTCCAAGAAAAGGAATTACCGGTAAGGACTAATTCAGTTATCGAGGGACTCCTGTCCAACACCCACCGAACCCAGCTGCACATTATGGCCCTACAAAACCCTGACCTAGACTGTGTACAATTTAAGGATCGGGCCCATTCAGGTTCTGCGAGAACCAACCCCAAGTGGCACCACGCCCCCCAGGTGCCCAGCTATAATGTACCACCAGGAGGCAGTGCCCTTGCCTCAGGCAACCATTGAGGCTGATACACACATTCTAAGTAATGACACTTCTGCAGATCTACACCTCCAGATCCAGGTGCTGACCAAGAGTGTGGCTGCGTTGACCAAGAGCATGCAGGCCCTGTAGGTGTACTCACCGACTGAAAAGATCCAGCTTGCCTCCAGTCCAGATGACGTCTCGTGGTGGTGACAGAGGAAGATCCCACCCACCAGGAGAAGAGATAGCGACTCAATTGGACAACCCATCTGCCGCCGCTGTAACAAGGCGGGACACCTTGCAAGATTCTGTCCTTTAAACCTCTGGGGCAGCGGGCCGACCCCCAGAGTAAGGCAACCAGGCCCACATAATTGGCATGACAAGTATGTTGGAGGACAACCAGTCCCCCAGTCCTGATTGATGGCATCCCAATGAACGCCCTACTGGACACCGGCTCCTAAGTGACAATGATGCCATACATCCTTTATATCCTTTATAAGCAGTACTGGACTGACTCTGACATTACCCGCAACCGAAATGATGACTTGACAATAATTGTCAGCAATGGTCAGCCATTGCCATAAGTAAAGTATAAAGAGGTGACTGTTAAAGTTGGGCGAGTAGAGCAGGGGTTAAAAATTGTAGATATTGACCGGCAAGAATGCAATCCAATGATCACCCTAGGTACCAATGTGATAGAAAATTGTCTTGGCGTGATTATTGCTCTATTACAATAGGTAGGCGAAACCACCAACTCCGGACAGCAACGGGTCCTGCAAAAGGAGATCAAAGCCCTAATGCAGAGACAACATGTAGAACTGTCCGACGGAGAAGTTGGCAGCATAAGGGTGAGTAACCCATTCCCCATTGTAATATCCTCCAAAAGAGAAATGATGATTTGGTGTCGAGCCACCGCTATAGGTATCAGGGGTCAGGATTACCAGGCCCTGGTACAATCCATGTACTTTGACAGCAGGCCTACTATCCTGACAGCTAGAGGGGTAGTAGATGTCGCAAGGGAAGAGTACCTATACGCATCTTAAATTGTGGGGAGAAAGAGGTATATTTACCCCGGTATGCCACCGTTGCTAAGCTGTTCACTGTCAATAATGATGCAATACAGGCAGAAGAACCCTTGATGCCGTTCGACCAGGCGGAGGACAATGGCTCTGCAGAACAGCTGGAGGACTGGTGTCAGAAGCTGCATATAGGCACTGACTCCACCCCTTCACACCAAAAGAATGGAGTTTAGAGGCTGGTTCAAGAATATGAACAAACCCACTAGACTTTGGGCAGGTAAAAGGGGTCCAACACCATATCCCCACCAGAGGCCATCCGCCCATTAAAGAAAGGTACCACCCTGTCCCCCTGGCTCACTATCGTTGTGCCAAGAGCATGTTACGGGAAGTGAAGGAGGCTTGGGGTAATCAGAGATACATGTAGCCCCTGGGCAGCCCCTCTAGTCCTGGTTAAAAAGAAATACGGTACAATGAGGATGTGTGTTGATTACAGGCAGATTAACCGCATTACACATACATATGCCTACCCGTTATAACGAATTAAGGAGTCATTAGCTGCCTTGAAATCTAACTATTTCTCGACCCTAGATCTCAACAGTGGGTACTGGCAGGTTCCAGTGGCAGAGGCAGACAGAGAGAAGACCGTGTTTTGGACACCAATGGGCCTCTGCAAGTTCAACTGCATGCCATTCGGGCTTTGCAATGCACTGGGAATGTTCCAGAGGTTAATGGAGTGATGTGTAGTGCATAAGAATTTCAAGACAGTGCTGCTATACCTGGACGTCATCATCTACTCCCGAACTGACGAGGACCACTTGAAGCACCCAGCTGAGGTGTTCGAGGCCTTATCCAACTTTGGCACGAAGGTGAAGCCATCCAAGTGTCACCTCTTGAAGCCTAAGGTACAGTCCCTAGGCCACGTGGTAAGTGCCAAAGGCGTGTCACCAGACCCTCATAAAGTCACCATCATCAGAGACTGGCCGAGACCAACCACCATCCGTGAAGTGCGGCAGTTCCTCGGGTTGGTAGGCTACTACCGGAAATTCATCAAGGGCTTCACCAAGATAGCCACACCCCTGCAATACTTCCTAGTGGGCCAATCCAAGAAGGCCAAGAACCAGAGCCCTCCTATCGAGTGGGACAGCAGAGTAGAAGAATCCATTTGGTTGAAGTTGGCTCTCATGAGAGACAAAGTCCTGGCCTACCCTGACTATGGTCAATCATTCATACTTTACACAAACGTCAGCAACATGGGATTGGAAGCCGTATTGTCTCAAGTGTAGAAAGGCAGAGAGAGAGTGATTGCCTACACCAGCAGGAAGCTTCGTCCCACTGAAAGGAGCCCCGACAACTACAGTTCCTTCAAGCTGGAGTTCCTCACCATAGTCTGGGCTGTAACCGAGCATTTCAAACACTACCTGACTTCAGCAAAATTCACCATCTTCACGGACAATAATCCACTGACTTACATGGAAACCACAAAGCTAGGTGCGCTAGAACAGCGATGGATGGCCCGGCTGTCCAATTATGAGTTTGTAATCAAGTACAGAGTGGGACATAAGAACACCAATGCCGATGCGCTGTCCAGGATGCCCCACTTACCTGATGTGGGAGAAGACCCGGAGGAGCTAGAGGAAATAGAGCTGCCAGCTTTCCACCCCCACAGTGTGTTACAATGTTCCCACTGCGTGAAAGTCAAATGTTCTGCCATTCAAGAGGTCTCTTTCAATGCGTTGCCTCACCATAGATGGGCAGAAATGCAGGATAGTGACCCTGACATTCACCTAGTGAAAGAGTTGTTGACCCAAGTTGACTCACACACTGGGCCAGATGCTCCACAAGAAACCCAACA
Organism: Allobates femoralis; assembly: GCA_033576535.1. Classification (NCBI taxonomy): domain Eukaryota; kingdom Metazoa; phylum Chordata; class Amphibia; order Anura; family Aromobatidae; genus Allobates; species Allobates femoralis. The sequence continues at coordinate 251,049,836 of JARQOC010000002.1, read as the reverse complement.
GTTGTGGAAGGAGAAAGGCAAACTGTTCATCTACGAGGGTAAGCTGTGTCAGAGAAGCATCAACTTGTGCACACACGAACTGGTCTGGCAGGTAGTAGTCCTGAAGCGGGATGCGCCAATGGTCCTAGAGGCGTACCACAATGGAGCAGAACATTTCGGGTGGAAGAAGCTGGAGGTCCTACTTCGTGAATGATTCTACTGGGTTGGCATAAGAAAATCCATCGAGAGATGGTGTCGAGAATGTGGTCTATGCAACCTGCAAAGAAGAGATCGAGATAGCCAAAGAGCCCCCTTACAGTCAATCATCACAAAACAACCGCTTGAACTTGTAGCTCTGGATCATGTAAAGTTGACCCGAGTAGGTCTGGCTACACCTACAGTCTGACCATCGTCGGACATTATTCCCGGTTCTTAGTAGTTGTGCCTGTCAAAGACCAGACAGCAAAGATCACAGCCAAAGCTTTCCAAGAGCACTTCTGTAGGCCCCACCCTGTAGCTACCCTGAACAGGTTCTTACCGACCAAGGTCCAGCGTTCAAGGAAGTTTCCAGGAGTTTTGCACCCTGTACGGCTGCAAGGAAATCAGAACAACACTGCACCATCCGCAGACCAATGGCATGTGCGAAAAGATGTATCAGGTCGTGACCGACCTGTTGAAGACCTTCCCTATTGAAGAACAAAACCTGTGGACAGAAAAGTTGCCGGATCTGGTAGATCTTTACAACCACATCCCTGCAAACTCCACCAACTGTACCTCAGCCTGCCAGATGCAGGCAATACCTTGCAAGTTACCCATCGACCTGGACATGGGAGTCTTAACACCTGAGACAGCACAACCTGATGTAGACTGGGATACTGAGCGACAACAACAATATGGCAAAGTCAAAGAGTGTGTGAAGAGAAGTCTGACCCAGGAAAGGCAGAGGCAAGAAAGGAGCTACAACTGGCAGGCCCCGGCTACTCCATTAGCACCCGGAGAGTAGGTGTTAAAGCGGAAAAGGAGAATGCACAAACTGGACAACCAGTGGGAAGCTGAGCCATACACCATCTTGCCTTCAAACTTTGATAAACACAATGTATGCCTCATCAGCAAAGGTGGAGGAGAAAGCTCAGTGGCAGTCTCAAGAGACCACCTAAAGGTATGCCCTGACCAACTGAGAGACAAAGAAGACGACCAAGATGCCCCTAAACACACAAACGAAGTGAAAGAGAAGGTCCATACCTTGGAGAATTTCCATAAACTTGGATGCAGGTGAACCAGGCAATCGTAGAACTTGTCTTAACTTTTCCCCAGCCTACTGCACCTGAAGCAGTCAAGACTCTCAACCAGAAACAGATGCTACACCCGCAGTGGAACAGTAGAATCTACCCCCTGCTAGCGACAAATCTGTCAGCCCTATGGTGAGTCTAAGACTTCGCAGAAGGCAGTCCAGTATACCAGTACTACGTAGGTCCACCCATAGCGTAGTGACTAGTGCACTCACCACACCAGCGGTAGACATTAGGGACCAGGTCAGGTCATCAGAGATACCTTTACTGCGTAGATCCACCCATTGTACTGGAAGTCAGATCTCTGCCCGTTATAGGGTGTAGAAGTGTAAATTAATTAACAATGTAAATAAGCAACCGTTAAGCGTAAGAGCCTACAGAGACTTGCTGTATGAACATTTAAGTATTTGTACATAACCTGTTGAAGGACAATTGGGTCACAGGACTAGGTATGACCAGGACAATATTTGTATATTGTATATTGGTAACCTGGCATAAATATAAACTGTCGGGATGGACGAAGAGCCAAGTAAGGCCAGGCCTGAAGCCCTGTAGCTAAGCCCGGGAATAAAGCAAAGGTGGGTTGGGGCGGTTCCCACCGAGTAAACTTGAAAGTCCGTGTAGTGACGCAATTGGACCCATGTTGCCCCAGGAACTTTGGTGTCACAGCCCCCGTGATCTCCCCAAGAAAGTCAACCGGCCCAGCTACCAAGGAGGGCCCTGGTGGTTGTTGCACTAGCACCTCTTCTCATCAAGACTGGCATGAAAAACAGGGCTAGTGTTTTTTTTCTAATGGGATTCCTATTTCAATTAGAATAATCTAGTTGGTCTTTCTGATTATACATTTAACTGATAGCAAAAAATTCTAGTGAAGCAGGCAAGACCTTGATAATACAAATTCAGTTCAAATATTTTAGCCAAAAAGGAGGAACTATTCATCCAAACATTGTTTTAACTTCCTAAATTTTACTAATATTAATCTTTATTATATAGAAAATACAAATGCTAAACAAATACTGTTTAAAAATGCACATATTGTGCTATAGCCTGAACCCTAATCCTAGAATCCATAGATTTTTCAGGAAAACAAAAATGCTGCAAATCCTGTGGTGTTTGGTTTTTGTTCTCTGGAGACAGTATAATGTGTGTGAAAGCTTTTCCCTAATAACATAGGTTTTGATGGAAACCAAAAACTCAGGATTAGATTAGCATAGATTTACATAAAACCAAGGCAAAACCTGATCTCAAACGCAGCAAACCCTTCCTGTGGGCACATACCCTAAGGGTCTTTAGTAGGAGAAAAATAACTTTGCAAGTGCACCAGTGCCTGTCCCTTCCCTTGTTTTTAAAAGTTGAGAGGTATGCCCTTCTGTGCCTGTGCTAATGAACTGTGATAGGACTTCTACTGTGGAACCCAATAATTTCTATGTATGTTCTTGCCCAGGGGCATTACTACAATAAAGAGACACTGAGGGTCATTACAATAAGGAGGTGAAATGAGGGTCATTATTATAAGGAATATAAAGATCTGCCACCTCACCACCCCCAGAGCTGCCGCAAGCCCCAACCTTCTGTCTCCTCCCCATCATCCTACAGAATGTAAGCCCGTGAGGGGTCTTCTCCCCTCTGTACTAGTCTATCATTGTCATAATTCACCACAGAATATATAAATTAACAATAATAATAATAAGAAGAAGAAGAAATAAGAATGAGGATCATAAGTACAGGAAGCATCATCTACTATATAATTGCCTAATCGTGTCTGTCTATCCAGAAAATCCCGCGCCAGCGCTCATTGATCGCCACCAGCCGCAGCAACCAATGAGCGAAGCGTATGCAAAACAGCGGCGCACATTCAAAACTCGCACCAAGCTGAAACCTGGCGACGGCAACGCATCGGCATCACTATCTCTGGGATACACGCGTCCAACTGCGGCTATCGTCTCCCAACGGTAGCCGCGGCTCATCTACTGCCGCACAGAGGTCTGCGGCGAGCCAGCCGGGAGATGATCAGCGTCAGCTCGCAGCGGTAGTACCCCGAACGCCATATTGGAACACCCACATTTTGGGTATTCCTATATGTGTGGCCGGGATTCAAATCCCCCGCCAAGCCGCGTTACTTCTCTGATTGGTCGCCACGGTCGGTGGCGACCAATCAGCAAAGCATGTTTTAAAACACGCAACATGTGCGCTGCTTGGTCGCCGCGGCTGGCAGTGACCGATCAGTGAAGCTGAGCATGGCTTGGTATATTGGCGCACAATTTGAACTGCCGCTCATCGTGTGACACACTTCACTCCTGTTTACAAGGCTGACGCTCATAGTGTGACACACTTCACTCCTGTTTACAAGGCTGTCATAGTGTGACGCACTTCACGCCTGCTTACAAGGCTGTCCGTCATAGTGTGATGCACTACACTCCTGTTTACAAGGCTGTCAGTCATAGTGTGACGCACTTCAGTCCTGTTTACAAGGTCTGTCAGTCAGTGTGCTGGTCTTCAGTCACATTTACTTCACACGTTGTGTCAGTGACAGTCTGAACTACTTAAGTCACGTTTACACAATGGGTTTAATTGGTCATAAGCACAAATACGCCAATGATGATGACAGAAAAGCTGCAGAAGCAGCCAGGTGACGACAACGTCGACACCAAGAGACACCACAACAAACTGCCGTGAGACAAGTCCAGGATGCGGAATCTCACAGACGTCGTCGGCAACAGGAGACACCACAACAAACTGCTGCCAGAAAAGCCCAAGATGCCGAATTTCATTGACAGTGTCGGCTGAATGAATCTCCAGAAGACAGGGCAAACAGACAACATGTTCACGCAATTCATACAACATGAATGCTCTACCAACTAAGGCAAGCCCAGGAGAATATTCAACAACTTGCATGTTACGTCACAAATGATGAAATTACATTTATTCAACACTTCTGTGGGAATATGAATGTAGTTTGCTCTACATGCATCTCTCTAAATTTTATTGATGAAAAACCATCTGACAATAAGTTTACTCAATGCTAGCAAAAAGGGAAAGTTATGCTACCGAGACTTCACTACTCAGATCTGTTTGAGCAATTGATGAAAGGAACGCATCAACACAGTAGAAATTTTATGGACAATATCAGAAGCATCAACAGTTCTCATGCGCTTGCTTCATTTGGTGCCAACATTGCACCGCCCCCTGGATTCGGACCGTATTGTTTTAAAATTCATGGCCATATCTACCACCGCACTGGAACACTTTACCCAGAAATAGGACAACCACCAAAATTTGCACAATTATACATCCTTGATGCAAACGAGGCTACAGAACAAAGGATGATTCTGAAAGAAAACAAAAAGTGTAATGCTGAACTGATGAATCTCATTGCCATACATTTACAACAACTCAGCCCATTTGCTGCCGCATATCGCATGCTAAAAGACGTTGAAGCTGAGGAGCAACAGCGGGCCATACAAAATGGGACTGAAATGCCTTCTATTGTCATGGCAATTAATCAAGAACGTACACAATATCCCCGACATTATAACAAACCACGTGTAAGTGAGGATGCAGTTGTTTTTCAAAACGATGATGGAGAGCCTCCTTTTTAAAGGGATATATTAGTCCATCTTAAACCAGACCTTAACAACCCTTGCTTCCTAAGACACAGCGAATTAGCATTTTGCACAGCAACCTTGATGCTCTTCTGTATCCGCTATCCTTTCCAAGAGATGATCAAGGGTGGCATGAAAACCTACACCAGCAAGGCACTTTAAGATGAATTACACAACTGAAGTACTACAGTTTTCTTTTGTCTGTACGAAAGTACTTCAATCCTTTTTTAAACAGTGGCAAACTGACACAAGAGTACTTAGTCAACGCATACGTTAAAATTGAAGCTAATCGCCTAAATTTTATACGAATGAACCAAAAACAACTTAAAGTTGAAGACTACTGCGTTCTTCAAGAACATTTGCAAAACCAATCAATTCAAAAGGGAATTCCCATTGGGAAAACATTAATTCTCCCGTTGTCGTTTGAAGGTAGCCCCCGCAACATGCAACAGCGTTATCAAGATGCAATGGCAAAAGTCACAAAGTATGGAAGACCTCACATTTTTGTGACAATGACCTGTAATCCTAAATGGCCGGAAATTTCTGAAAATCTAGAACCCTGGCAACAAGTGAAACACAGGCCGGACTTAGTTGGACGCGTATTTCAACTCAAACTCACCAGCCTTTTGAAAGATATCAAAAATGGCCTTTTTCGAACAGCTGTAGCAATGGTACACATCATTGAGTTTCAGAAACGTGGTCTCCCACATGCGCATATACTTATTATTTTAGATGCAAATTCTAAGTTTCGCACAGAGGAGGAAATTGACAACATAGTGTGGGCTGAAATTCCTAACCAAGAAAAATATCCTGAACTGTATGATATTGTCATCTCTCATATGGTTCATGGTCCATGCGGTGAAGCAAATCCAAAAAGTCCATGCATGGAAAACGGCAAGTGTACTAAAGGCTTTCCAAAGGAGTTAAAATACTGCACACTGTACACTGTTGAAGACTTGGATGGCTACCCATCCTACCGGCGAGCACACATTGATAACATTGTTCACAAAAAACAAATCATAAATAACTCATGGATAGTCTCATACAACCCGTACTTATCAAAACGCTACAACTGTCACATCAACGTAGAAATCTGCGCTTCAATAAAAAGTGTCAAATATCTTTTCAAGTACATCTACAAGGGCCATGACAAAGCTAATGTTGAAATACAACAGACAACAGTCAATCACGATGAATCATCAACTTTTCTTGACTCAAGATATGTGAGTGCTCCAGAAGCTGCTTGGAGGATATTTGCATTTCCAATGCATTCACAGTCCCATGCCATTATACGTTTAGCTATCCATTTACCTAATCAACAACAGCTATATTTCTATGAAAATTGTCAAGTCGAAGATGTCTCAAAAACTTTAAGCACGACGTCAACATTAATGGAATGGTTTTTGCTGAACCAATGTGATGACAATACAAGGTAGTATTTGTATCGCGAGATTCCAGAGCATTACGTTTGGAATAAAACTTGGAAGTCAAGACAATGAGGAGTTAGAAAAATAATTGGACGCATGTATACTGTTAGTGTCAAGGATCAAGAAAGATATTGCCTTCGGCTGTTACTGCTGCATGTCAAAGGAGCTACAAGTTATGATTATTTGAAAACAGTTAACGAAGTATTGCACAATACATTTATTGCCGTAGCTTCGGCCTTAGGACTTTTATTGGATGATACTATTTGGACACTTACTTTAGAAGACGCAGTAACCCTACATATGCCTAAGCAACTTCGCCAATTGTTTGCCTACATCTGTGTATTTGGACCACCTACAAATGTCGCTCAACTTTGGACAAATTTCAAAGAACATCTAATCGAGGATTACTGCTTATGTCTTCACAACAAAAGTTTAAGATTAATCAAAATTGCCAATCTTATGCCATGCGAGATGTCCAAAATGTCTTACTACTGCATGGAAAAAAGAGAGAGAAGAAGAGAAGCGCACTAAGGTGGTAAATGAGGGACACCAGCACAATAACTACGGTGGTCCACTCACCTGATGAGGTTGTGATGTGTCACAACCAACATAAAATGCCTGGCCACTGCAGACCCCATAGAAGAAGAAACAGCATTCAAGGGGGAGAAGATCGGGATTTGTCCGTGCTTGATGACAAGGACATCCAAGGATAGGAAAAATACACTTTATTCACATACGGAACACACAATTTGGCGATGAGTTTCGTAGCCGCCTGGCCACTTCTTCAGGGCAGGGTTGTGCCGTGGTCAAGCGTGGACAAATCCTGAACTTCTCCCCCTTGAATGCTACTACATGGAAAAACATTTTCAGACTTTAATTTGCCACGGCCTGCAACTCACGTTCTACAACTTCCAGAGTATGATGAAGCTTACGAATTATTGTTGGCAACACAGAAAATAAACTCCTTAAATGAACAATAACGTATTGCATATGATACTATTGTGCGTGCCATAAAAAACCAAGCAGATGCAAGGACAAAATGTTTCTTTATTGACAGTCCAGGAGGGAGCGGTAAAACATACCTATATGAAGTGTTAATGCATCATGTTAGAGGGTTGGGAAAAGTCGTATTGCCATTGGCTACAACAGGTATTGCAGCAAATCTTTTACGAGGAGGTCGCACTATAGATTCACTCTTTGGGAAACTAGTTCCTGTCAACGAAATTTCCGTTTCCAGAATAAAACAAGACACATTTGCTGGAAAACAGTTAAACAACGCACATCTTTTGATGCTTGATGAGTGCACCATGGCACCCAAATATGCTTTGACCTTAATTGACAGACTTCTGCGTGAAGTAATGACTACAAATGTTGCTGAAAAGAATGAAATTCCGTTTGGAGGTAAAGTTTTTGTCATTGGTGGAGATTTGAGGCAATGCCTTCCAGTCATACCAAATGGAACAAGTACAGATGTTATTGAGTCCAGCTCAAAAATGGCTGATCTTTGGAAACAGTTTACTCAACTGCAAATAATTAACAACATGCAATCTTCTGACCCAGAGTACAGCAATTAGCTTCTTAAACTTGGTAACGGTGAACTTAGCAACGAATACAACCTTGGAGAAGATATTATTGAAATACCAGAAGACATGTTGTGTACTGATTGCATTGTAACTGATGTTTTTGGACAACGCATTGAAATTGATGTGAACGACCAAACCAGTATTAAGAGGGCCACTTCCCATTACAATTCTCTGTCCCAAGAACGATTAAATTCCTGTGTGATGGATAGAATGCCTGGAGAGTATAAGCTGCAGGCAAGTGATGATTCAGTGGATGTAGATAATGAAGATAAACGAGAGCATTATCCAGTTGAATTTTTAAATAGTCTTACGCCATCAGGAATGCCATCCCACAGACTACAACTAAAAGTTGGAACAATTGTAATGTTGCTTCGGAATCTCAATACAAAAAGTGGTCTATGTAATGGAACTCGTCTTATTGTTACTGGACTCCATTCCCACCTAATTCAAGCAAGAGTCATCAGTGGATCAGCAAAAGGAGATGAAGTGTTTATTCCACGCATTGATTTATGTCCTTTGGACACAGGTCTTCCATTTAGGCTTCGGCATCGACAGTTTCTAGTAAAACCAGCTTTTGCCATGACTATAAACAAGTCACAAGGTCAAACTCTACACCGTGTTGGCATATATCTACCGGAGCCAGTTTTTGGTCATGGACAATTGCATTTTCTAGAGTTAAAATGAGATCCAACGTCAAGGTGCAAGTTCTTGATACCCCTTTACAAGGACACTTGCTTACAGATAGTCCAAAGGTTTTCACAAGAAATGTGGTGTACAAAAATATTTTAGGTTGATTACATTTAATGATAATGTATATATTGTACCGGGAAAATGATGTACGGTATATTCATTGCATTATTAGTCTATTACATAGATATTTAATATATACACATAGATAGATAGATAGATAGATAGATAGATAGATAGATAGATAAATACATAGATATAAAATGCAAAAAAAAAATTAGATGAACAGATGCACAAATAAATAGATCTAAATACATAGATAATACGTAGCTAGAAACAGATAGATAGATAGATAGATAGATAGATAGATAGATAGATATAAAATGCAAAAAAAATAGATGGACAGATGCACAAATAAATAGATCTAAAATATATAGATAATACATAGCTAGATAACAGATAGATATGACATAGGTATACATAGGTGTGATAAATTTATAGATATTTTAAATAGTAAGGTGATCACATGTTAAGTATAAGAGGGGAGATGTGTATCAATCAAATTGTTAAATTTGGTGATATTAACCCCGATATAATGTTCCAGTATCATAAATGCTGAGAAACTTAATTTATCTTTAACAGGGCTGGGTTTTTGTGAACAGCTAAACAGATGGGCGGGACAGCTGTTCACCACATCTCAAGGTGTGGTCTATACACATAGATAGATAGATAGATAGATAGATAGATAGATAGATAGATAGACAGACAGACAGACAGACAGACAGACAGACAGACAGATAGATAGATAGATAGATAGATAGATAGATAGATAGATAGATAGATAGATAGATAAGAAAAAAAAAAAAAACTGCACAGCACTCAAAGACAAATGTGAACTGGTGCTAGCAAAGCTGCAGGGTTATATAATATGAAAAAGATCCTTGCAGCACACAGCTACTACCAATGATGTACAACATAAGCTACTAGCTATATATATTTGAGGAAAAAGTTTAAAAACTTACGTTTTTTTCAAAAAACTCAAAAATCTCCAATTTTTTATTTAATTCTGAAGTTCTTGGTACATACATTGGCCAATGTCTGTTTGCTCATCAACTGCGACATAGTGACTTCAGGGTCTGATGAGTCCTACTCTGATATCCCTATCCTCCTTGTCCGCCCCCCCACTTTTCAGTGGGCAGACACCATCTAGACCCTCCATCACCTGTGGGTAATGAGGGTGCACATTGCAGCATGGAACCTGCAACTCCATATGATAAATAACAAGAAAAAAAAAACAAAAAAAAAAACTGCACAGCACTCAAAGACAAATGTGAACTGGTGCTAGCAAAGCTGCAGGGTTATATAATATGAAAAAGATCCTTGCAGCACACAGCTACTACCAATGATGTACATAAGCTACTAGCTATATATATTTGAGGAAAAAGTTTAAAAACTTAAGTTTTTTTCCAAAAACTCAAAAATCTCCAATTTTTTATTTAATTCTGAAGTTCTTGGTACATACATTGGCCAATGTCTGTTTGCTCATCAACTGAGACAAAGTGACTTCAGGGTCTGATGAGTCCTATTCTGATATCCCTATCCTCCTTGTCCGCCCCCCACTTTTCAGTGGGCAGACACCATCTAGACCAGGGGTCTCAAACTCGGCTGGGTTGGTGGGCCGTACATAGAAAAACATTTATAGCGGGGGGCCGCATCCCTTGTAGGACTAAGTGATATTTTTAGAAATACCAGAAATTTTTGCTCAATGTAGTAAAGTACAAGTCCTGATCCCTTTCTTGTAGTAATGTCCCCATCCAGTATTAATGTCCTTTTCTAGTGATGTCCCCCATCCTGATCCCCTTTTCTAGTGATGTCCCCCATCCTGATCCCTTTTTCTAGTGATGATCCCTATCCTGATCCCTTTTTCTAGTGATGTCCACCATCCTGATCCCTTTTTCTTGTGATGTCCCCCATCGATCATGGTCCCCTTTTGTAGTGATGTCCCCATACTGATCTCCTTTTGTAGTGATGTCCACCATCCTGATCCCTTTTTCTAGTGATGTCCACCATCCTGATCCCTTTTTCTAGTGATGTACCCCATTGATCATGGTCCCCTTTTGTAGTGATGTCCCCATACTGATCTCCTTTTGTAGTGATGTCCCCCATCCTAATCCCTTTTTCTAGTGATGTCCACCATCGATCATGGTCTCCTTTTGTAGTGATGTCCCCATACTGATCTCCTTTTGTAGTGATGTCCCCCATCCTGATCCCCTTTTCTAGTGATGTCCCCCTTCTTGATCTCCTTTTCTAGTGATGTCCCCCATCACATTCCCCTTTAGAAGTGATGTCCCCATCTTGATCCCCTTTAGTTATGATGTCCCCATCCCGATCCCTTTTATAGTGATGTCCCCCATCCCGATCCCTTTTATAGTGATGTCCCCCATCCCGATCCCCTTTTATAGTGATGTCCCCCATCCTGATCCCCTTTTATAGTGATGTCCCCCATCCTGATCTACTTTTAAAGTGATGACCCCCCATCCTGTTTTACCTTCTTTTTACACACTCAAATACACACTATCACACTCACACACAAACCCCCCCCACACACACACACACACTCTCACACACACTCACACATCCTCATACACACTTACACTCACACTCATACACACACTGAAACTCGCACACACTTTCTTAGATACACATCCTCACTCACACACTCACCCTCAAACACACACCTTCTCACACACACACACTTTTCTCACTTTAATGATGCATCGCTCTGGTGCAGGGGGACACCGCAGTCTCCGCTGTACTGACTTACGGCCTCCGCTGTGCTATGACTTCCTTCAGCCGCCGCTCAGACAAGCTCTGTTGCTCATCAATCTGCCAGCCAGAGGCCCACAGGTGACGCCATATTCTGCCTTCAGCTGCGGGCCTCTCATTGGCTGGCAGCTTGCATTGATCTTGCTGAGTGGCAGAGCTTGTTAGTGCTGCGGACAGAAGTTATCACACAGTGTGGACTTCAGCGGCCCCCTGCACTGGGGTGATGCATCATTAAGTTGTCCAAGGTGCTGCGGGCCGCATAGTGAAGCCCCAGGGGCCGCATGCGGCCCTCGGGCCGCGAGTTTGAGACCCCTGATCTAGACCCTCCATCACCTGTAGGTAATGAGGGTGCACATTGCAGCATGGAACCTGCAACTCCATATGTTAAATAACAAGAAAAAAAAACAAAAAAAAAACCTACAGGTGATGGAGGGTCTAGATGGTGTCTGCCCACTGAAAAGTGGGGGGCGGACAAGGAGGATAGGGATATCAGAATAGGACTCATCAGACCCTGAAGTCACTTTGTCGCAGTTGATGAGCAAACAGACATTGGCCAATGTATGTACCAAGAACTTCAGAATTAAATAAAAAATTGGAGATTTTTGAGTTTTTTGAAAAAAACGTAAGTTTTTAAACTTTTTCCTCAAATATATATAGCTAGTAGCTTATGTACATCATTGGTAGTAGCTGTGTGCTGCAAGGATCTTTTTCATATTAGATAGATAGATAGATAGATAGATAGATAGATAGATAGATAGATAGATAGATAGATAGATAAAACATACATAGAGAGATGATAAATAAATACAGCATACATAGACGATAGACACATAGGTAGATGATAGTTAGATATCGTGTATTCATTGCATTATTCTTAAATCTTCATAAATAAACTACATACATATTCTAGAATACCCGATGCGTTAGAATCAGGCTACCATCTAGTTATTATTATAAAAAAGCATGAGGGGGTTATTATTATGAGGAGAGGCGGGGTCATTATTATTCTAAAGACTCATAGGGACATAGGGAAGATTATTATTAAAAGTCATATGTGGATTACCAGAGAGGAAATTACCATACCTAAAGCAATGATTATCCATTTCAGGGCATTTATGTTGAAACCAAGCTTGCACTAATTTAGTTTATACTTAAAGGGAACCTATCATGTGTAAAAATGCTATTAACCTGCAGATAAGGGGTTAATCTGCAGGTAAATAGGACTTGAAACCTGCATCTCGTATGTTGGTTAGGCCGGTTTCACATCAGGGCCTGATCAGGTCTGGGGCTGTCCGGTGTGAACCGGACAGCTCCAGACCCGATTTTGAAACAGAACCGGAGGGCACATACGCCCTCCGGTCTGGTTTGCAGCCGGATTCCTCATATTGCAGCACAGCTGCTAAAATTTCAAGATCACTGCTAGCTCCTAGCTAGCCGTGGTCCTGAAATCTCTGCAGGGGACAGCTCCAGGTGTTGAAGTTTAGCAGCGCTCGCTGCTAAACTCCAGCACCCGGCGTCCGGCTCCCAGATCCGATTATATGTCGGATCCAGCGCCATAGAACCCCATGTTAGGGGTGCCGGATTGCGCCGGAACAAGGAGGATCCGGGAGGATTCGATTTTGTCCGATATTTCTTCCGGACACAAAAACGCTGCAAGCAACATTTTTGTGTCCAGGAGAAAGATCCAAATTGTCCCGGATCCTCCCGGACAGATTGAAACCGGATGGCAAATAGCTGCAATCCGGCTCCATCCAGCCCCACAGGGCTGCATTACTGAAAAATCGGGTCTGCGGCTGTCTGGTTCACACCGGACAGCCCCGGACCTGTAATTGCCGTGGTGTGAAGCCGGCTTTACATATGAAGTTCTGATCAATTTTTACTGCAGTTTTTAGGGAGGTGAGGTGACCAAAAAATATGATTTCGGGGTTTTGTTTACTCTTTATGAAGTTGCCCATTTAAGAGATTATTTTAAAAGATCGGAATTGAAACTGCAATACAAAATATCTTTATTATATTTATTGTTTTGTGATTTTTAACAAGGGAGAGAGGAATTATTTCATTTTTTAAAATAATTTTAAAGGTTTTTTTCAGTCCCATTGAGGGACATGAACCCTGTTATCAATTGATAATTTTTTACTATTTACTACAATACCACAACATACGTAGTAGTATGTAGTAAAAATCTTAATCTTCTATGATGTTCACCACAGGTAGGGCTTCACAAGATTACCAAAATTGGAGTGATGGGGCAGATTGCAGCTCTCTGGCTGCCATTAAGGCAGTGGAAGAAAGGGAGGTTGTAAATGTGCTGCCGTTTATTCAATAGATCCAAGGTTTCCAAGGAGTCGCAGGAACGTTAATGGCAACATTTTTATTGTTCTTACGCGTTTCGTGGTGCTAAAGACCACTTCATCAGAGATCCTCAAAAAGGTTTACCTTTACATGCTGCGAATTCACTCGCTTCTGACTGACTCGCAATGCGAGTTGAGTGCGGGGGACTCGCACCAGTGTGCCCTGCCTGATAGGGCAACACTGGTCCGAGTGCAATGCGAGTTTCCCTTGCATTGCACTCGCGCGAGTCTCTCGCACAGTGTGCCATCAGCCTAAATATCAAAAACCTACTGACAGATTCCCTTTAAAAACACCGTCAGAAATTGATAGCGATATGTAAATGGTTAACAGCTGCATTTGGAGCTCATAGATGTTAAGTATATAATATAGCTGATGTGTACCACATGTGGGCCCCTACCCAGTTTGTTTATTTATAATAATGATAACATTTATGCACTAGTGATAAGCAAGCAGTAAAATGCTCGGGTGCTCGATGATCGGGTCGAGCATATCGAGATGTTCGGGGGCTCAACCCGAGCATCGAGCCCAATGTTATCCTATGGGGAAACCCAAGCATTTTGCCGGCGGCACCCCCGGCACATTGCCCAAAGCTTAAAAATGTCACTTTAGCAGCATAACTTGCGATCACCGCTGCCGCCGGCTCCTGCAGCCCCCTGGTGCCATCCAATCACCCCTGTCCCCCATGCCTGCCACCTGTGCAGCGGGGGACAGGGGGTGATCAGATGGCACCAGGGTGCTGCAGGGGCCGGCGGCAGCAGGATCGCAAGTTACGCGCATTTATGCCAGCACCGTACTGAGGTGTGTAAGCCTCAGTACATGTACGCCACGCAGCGGCCGATCTGACAGCTATTTAAATCTCCCACGCCGACACTAATAGGAGATGTCAGTGTGGGAGATTTAAACAGCTGTCAGACCAGCTGTGTTTAAATTTCCCGAGCGGATACCGCCTGGAGATCAGCGGCGCCCGCCGCTGGGAGATCAGCGGCTTCCGCCGCCCATCTTCCGTCATTGGACGCCGCTGATCTCCCGGCGGCTGGCGCCGCTCATCTCCTGGTGATGTTGGCGTGGGAGATTTAAACACAGCTGATCTGACAGCTATTTAAATCTCCAGCGCCATCACCAATAAGTGATGTCTCTGCGGGAAATTTAAACAGCTGTCAGACCAGCTGTGTTTAAATTTCCTGCGTGGACACCGCCGGGAGATCATCCCATGGGGTCAGTGGCTGCTGCCATCGGTAGACCGGCGGCTGCCACCGCCAGGTTATGAGCTACACCCGCCGCTCATCTCTCGGCGATAGGCGCTGCTCATCTCCCGGCGGCGGGCGCTGCTGATCTCAAGGTCGCTGGCGCCGCTCATTTTCTGACATCAGCAGCCACTCATCTCCCGGCGGTGTCGGCGCAAGAGATTTAAACACAGCTGATCTGACAGCTATTTAAATCTCCTGCGCCGATTCCAATAGGTGATGTCAGCGCGGGAGATTTAAACAGCTGTCCAACCAGCTGTGTTTAAATTTCCCTCACAAACACCGCTGGGAGATCAGCGGCGCCCATCGCCGGCAAATCAGCGGCTGCCTCCGCCGGGGGATCAGCGCCACCCGCCGCTGATCTCCTGGCGGTGTCCACGCGGGAGATGTAAACACAGCTGGTCTGACAGCTGTTTAAATCTCCCGCGCTGACATCACCTATTGGTTGTCAGATCAGCTGTGTTTAAAGCTCCCTTGCTGACATCGCCAGGAGATGAATGGCGCTAGCGCTGGGAGATGAGCAGCGCTAGCCGCCGGGAGATCAGCGGCACCCATCGCTGAGAAACCTATTGGTGTCGGCGCGGGAAATTTGAACAGCTGTCAGATCAGCAGTTTGTTTGCCAACCGCTGGCACAAGCACATCGCGGTCAGGTCTTATATAGACCTGATGTCGCTATGTGGCCGGACAATCACTGTAATGCCACAATCAACATGGCTGTGGCATTACAGTGTGAGGCAGCCAATCCCTGCATGTGGGCTGGCTCTGTAAAGAGCTCCAACATGCAGGGAATTGAACCCGAGCATGAGCCCGAGCATCTTGCCAGTACTCGGCGAGCTCTGAGCATCTCAAGTACTGAGATGCTCGGGCAAGCATCGAGTATCGGTGTGCATGCTAGCTCATCACTAGTCACATGCTGATGGGGAGTAACTCCCAGCTACAGTGTAGAATAGGAGTCAAGGGAGGGGAGCAATGGAAAGAGAAAGCTCATGGCTGCCTTGTGGGGTATATGGCAATTGTCCTTAGGAAAGGAAAAAGTATGCTTCAGAGAAGTGCAGCTCATCATAAGGAATGCATAGAGTATTACAAGAAGAGAAGCTGAACTAGGATTTGATGAGAAGCCATTTTCAGTGGTCTGCCTTGGTCAACGTTGAGGTTATGACTAAGAGGCATTTTAGCCTCGAAACATGTAATCCAGTGCCCGGGATAGCTTGCACTTAATCAGATTATACTATAGCCTCAATTTTCCATGCTTTTTATGCTGTAAATTCATAAAGAAATCTTTTTGGAACTTTTGGTGCCGGACTTCAAAGTTTTTTCCTAGTGAAGCAGATTACAAACTGGCGTCATGAACATGGATGTTACCTATATGCCTTATATGTATTGAAGATTGAGTTAAAATGTGCTGTTGATATGGAAGGAATTGATGAGAAAAGTTACCTCAGAAAATGTCTGGATTTACTGCTTCAAGGATTTTGTACTGCACCACAGCTGTTGTTGCACTCAGAGACTATACACATACCAGTGGCTGCTTTATTAGAGAAAGTGATGCCCTATTCCACTGCACCCCAACAAAGAGGGGAGAGGTGCACTGTAGCCAGAAAGTTAAGAGGATCTATTGCATTTTACATACAGTGTTGTAAAAATGTATTGAGAAAAGGAGGGTGATACGACTAGACACAGCTCATCAGCTTCTGTGGCTCAAGCAATGCCATTAACAATGCCTTACTACTTTGGGGCACCCTGGCTCCCCAGCTGTAGTGGATAACCCCACACATTAATGGACTTTAAAGAGAAAATGCAGGCAATGTTCAGACTGTACCCAGTGAGTGATGAACAAAAAGTGGTGATACTGATTGTCAGCTAGGGGTGCTGCACTGAGAAGTTAAATCCTGGCCTCCTAATGTAAAGGAAACTGCTAAAAAGGTTCTAGACCGGTTGCGAGCGACATTTGAAACAAGGACCCTGTCCAAGTTAAAGATGTGATTCTTTGGGAGAAGACAGAAATCCCATGAGTCTTTGAGAGCTTTTGCCCTTAGTTTACAGGGAGCTTGTCATGCTCTGAAGCAAGCTGATCCCTCTGAAGCTATTAATGCTGATAAATTCTTAAAGTAACAATTTATTGAGGAAGTAATGTCTGAAACTACCAAGCTACAGTTGAGAATGCTAGCAACTCAATATCCTGATAGAGATTTTCTGGATTTTAAAGAGACTGCCATAAAAGAATTAAGTCTGGGCACACCACCCAGACTTGTGTCAGTCCACACAGAACTTGATTTGTATCAAAGTCCAAGGAATGTATGCAATGGTCTGACTGATAAAGTGCATGCTATATCTGCCATACCTGTTGTTGTTCAGAGTACTCCCCAGCAGGCACAAGACCCTACTGAAGAGCTTTGGGGTCAAGTTGTTGAACTAACCAAAAGATTATAATCCTGTACAAAGAAGTAAAGGAGTTGAAGCACTAACCCAGTCTAGAGGATCATCCTCCATTTATGTAGAACTTTCCACCCTACAGTCAACGGAACCACTACAGGACAAGTAGGAGACCTGCCAACAAATTTGATTCCTGGGGTCAGCCGATTTGCTGCAGATGCAACCGTAGTGGCCATATAGAAATGCCCGCCTTTTACTCCTATGCCACTGTGGCACCCTGGCACCTGTTGGGCACCACAGAAATCCTTAGAGCACAAATGGAGTAAGTAACAGCACAGCAAAACCCACAAACACAACAACACTTAGAACACCTGGTTTCACCCCGAGCCTCTAGGGGGAGCTACACTGGTGACTTTGAGCCAGTTCCCCCTATAAATAGAGTCTTGGAGGGAGAAACTTCAGAGTGTGGTAGACGCTACAAGAGCTGCCAGCCTGTGTGAAACCTCCACCCTATGAGGGGCACACTAGGCCCGACCAGCCTGTTAGCAAGTGGAAATCCCTGCAATTGGGATAATAGGAAGAAGGAGATCACCTCTCAGGAAAACAGAGTTAACCTGACTCTTTCCAAATTAACCGGTTACTGGAACCGAAGCTGTGAGAGCTGCCCAGCCACCACAGAGAACCAGCACCATCAACAGGAGGTTTAGCCACCTGTTCCACCTGATGCACCCATCCACGAGAGCCCAGGGAAGAGTACTGATCCTGCTCAAACCCTTTTACAGTGCCCTCAGTGCTGATAACCAGGTGAAGCAAGTTCCATTGAACAAACTGCCCGGTCCGGCTGGATTCCACATCCACCCAACCTTAGCACCAGAACTAGAGAAAGGAAGCCTAACACTGCTTGCTGTGAAACTCCAGAAGTGCCAACTTCACTATCCCGGTCCGAGTGTACCTGACTACCATCAAGTAAAGGTACCTAAAAGAGACTTTGTGTGGTTGTCCATTACTCCTGGATTCAGCGCGCAGCATCCCGCAGCTGCCTCACAACATCTTGCGCAGCTCCCGGCTCCGGGGACTCCCGCTCATCCTGTGGGGAGCGTTCCATCTCGCTGTATACCATCCCCCGGAGACCCGAACAGCGCTGGTAAGGTTACCAGAACACCCGCAGGTGGCGTCACGAAGACAAATCCCCCCCCCACTGTTCCGCCATTCCCCTATTGATCTGGACCACCGGGCCTACACCACCGCAGGCGCGGTTCCGTGACTGGAGGAGAAACAACGCCCGCTACGTGTACCCCGGCTACGGTGAGTCAGAATTTGGCGTCACGAACAGGATACGAGCAGGCCCGTTATCACGGGTATTGTGTGCTATTTATTGACTGTAAATATCGAACTGTACATTTGGTCCGCCATTGCTGCGCGAAAAGGCGGGAAAAGAAGGGGCGTGACTGTGCAGAGGGCGCGAAGATTGGCCCCGCCCCCACGCTCTGACGATTTCCTCCGTACGCAGCAGGAATCGGAAACTCCCGTGGTGCCTCACTCCTCACCGCGAGGCCGACACTTCCGTTTGAAACCGAGGGAAAGGCTACGCTTAACTAAGGGGGAGCGACCATGAGTAACCCGGCTCCCGATCATGCGGTGCCCCCGCTAGACCAAGCGGCACCTCAAAATATACCTCTTGATGGACAGCAACCAGTCGGCGGTATGCTACCGCAACCCGCTCCGATTATGCCGATGTCTCTACCCTACGTTCCTAGTGCGACCTGGTTACCCAAGTACAGCGGTGTACCCAGCACCTTGGAGAACTTCCAGAGGAAGATATGCCAGGCCCTGGATATGTACCCGATGACCGGTAAGCAAAGAGCTTCAGTTATTATGGGACAGTTAACCGGTGCAGCCGAACTGCAGAGCCGCAGCTGGCCTGTAGAAGTTCAGGAATCTGTGGAGCAGATATTCGCTAGATTAACCCGGGTCTTTGAGTGCCATACCGAAGCTGGATTAAGACTGTCATTCTATCGTTGTAACCAAGGGGCACAAGAAAGTGTCCTTGATTATTCGCTGCATTTGCAAGAGGCATACAGACTGTTAAAACAAGTCGATCCTGATAGTGCTCGAGATGAGAACAAAGCGTTAATTGGACAATTTATTGTGGGCCTTAAACTGTCTGAGGATAGAAAGCAAGCAAGCTGGTGGTCCATACAAAATCCAGGCGCAGAGTTTGACACCTTGAGAGATTTAACAGTTTGGGGACAACGACTCGCTGAAGTACCTGATCCCGCTTCACCGCAGCAGCAGTACACTGACACCCCTTCCGTGCCGGCAGCAGCATCTCCAATCCCTGCGATTCAGTCCAGTGCACAGACTGTAACGCCTGACCGGTTTGATCAACTGTGTGCTAATGTCGAGCAGCTGATGAAAGACGTGGCCAAGCTACAAGCTGGGAGAAGACCCAAGACAGATTGGACAAGATTCAACTCGCCGACAGCCCGGATGACGTCCCGTGGATGAGGAGAAAGACACAGCCGTCGCGAGGAAAACCTGCAGACCGCCGCAGTCCTGACAGACGCCGCAACAGTCAGCAGAACGACTTAGGAGGACGTAATCTGCAATCCCGTCCTTTAAACGAGCGACCCCTGGGCGAGAAGGGCCAACCCCAGGAGTAGACTGTCCAGGCCCTACGTCCAGCTGGGAACACAAGTATGTGGGAGACTGTCCATACTTACCAATCGTAATCGATGGCATCGCTATCTCCGCCTTGATAGACACTGGATCCCAGGTGACATCCATCCCCAGTACCCTTTACAAGCAGTTCTCGCCAGATGTTAAGCTAGAACCCCCTAATCCCGAGATGAACCTTGAAGCCACTAATGGTATTCCGGTTACCATAGAGGGACAGTGGGAAGCTACAGTAAAGGTGGGGAGGGTGCAGTTGAAAAACCAGGGTATCTTAGTGGTCCAGGATAAGCCTAACCACAAGGATCCATATGTCATATTGGGTACCAATGTCATGATCAAATGCCTCGATGAAGTGTTGTTTTTACTCCAACAGAGTGCTGAAGCCGGTAAACCCAGAGAAAAGAGGGCTATCCAAAAGCAGATCAGAGCTCTGGTGTATCAACAACAGGTAACATTGTCAAATGGTGAGATTGGCAGAGTAAGGGTCACAGATCCCATTCCAATTGTGGTACCACCCAGAAGTGAAATGATGATCTGGTGTCGAGCAGCCATAGGCCTCAGAGGGCAGGACTACCAAGCTGTAGTAGAACCTGTAATGTCCGACAGTAGTCCTACGCTCTTGACAGCCAGAGGGTTAGTCGACGTAAGAAAGGGGAGAGTCCCCGTACGCATATTGAATTATGGTGATGACGAAGTCAGACTGCCAAGATATGCAACTGTTGCAAAATTGTACCAAGTAAAAGATGATGCTGTGATTGATGTAAAATCCTCAAACCAAATAGTCACTGATGAACCCCCTCACTCCAAAGATCAGTTAGAGAAATGGTGTCAAGACCTCAGTGTAGGAATTGACAATACACCCTCTCACCAGAAAAATGGAGTATACCGGGTGGTTCGGGAGTATGAGCAAGTGTTCAGCAAACACCCACTTGACTTTGGGAGGATTAAAGGGGTACAACATCATATCCCCACAAACAATCATGCACCTATCAAAGAAAGGTACAGGCCTATACCACCCACTCACTACCAGAAAGCAAAAGAGATGCTTCAGGACATGAAAAATGCAGGAGTCATTAGGGATAGCTGTAGTCCCTGGGCCGCACCACTAGTCCTGGTCAAAAAGAAAGATGGTAGTATGAGGATGTGCGTAGACTATAGGCAAATCAACAAAGTCACACACAAGGATGCATACCCGTTACCACGCATAGAAGAGTCACTAGCTGCACTCAAATCTGCCAATTACTTCTCCACATTAGATCTTACTAGTGGGTACTGGCAGGTTGCCGTTGCAGAGGAGGATCGTGAGAAGACAGCCTTCACTACTCCTATGGGCTTATGCGAGTTCAACAGTATGCCATTCGGTTTGTGCAATGCCCCAGGAACATTTCAGAGACTTTTGGAATGTTGTCTGGGCCACAAGAACTTTGAGACGGTCTTGTTATACCTTGATGATGTCATTGTCTACTCTCAGACCTATGAAGATCACCTCCAACACCTGAGTGAAGTGTTAGAGTCACTGTCCAAGTACGGGATGAAACTGAAACCGTCCAAGTGCCACCTGCAGAAACCCAAGGTCCAATACCTAGGACATGTGGTCAGCGCCGAAGGCGTAGCACCGGATCCGGATAAGGTCACCGTCATCAAGGACTGGCCAGCACCCACCAACCACAAAGAGGTACGTCAATTTCTAGGACTGGTTGGGTACTACAGACGCTTCATCAAAGGCTATACCAAGATAGCTGCCCCCATGCAAGATCTCCTAGTGGGTCAATCCAAAAACGGCAAGATCAGGGGACCCCCGTTCCACTGGGGCCCAGAGCAGGACAAATCCTTCAAAACGCTGAAAGATGCTTTAACCGGAGAAGAAATCCTGGCCTACCCTGACTACAATCTACCGTTTTTACTGTACACAGACGCAAGCAATGAAGGTTTAGGAGCAGTCCTATCTCAACGTCAGCAGGGCAAGGAGAAGGTGATAGCCTACGCCAGCAGAAAGCTCCGTCCCACCGAAAGGAACCCGGAGAACTACAGCTCCTTCAAGCTGGAGTTCCTGGCCCTGGTCTGGGCGATCACAGAGCGTTTCAAACATTACCTGGCCTCCGCCCCATTCACAGCTTTCACAGACAACAACCCTCTAACACACTTAGAGACTGCAAAGCTGGGAGCCCTAGAACAGCGTTGGGTAGCAAGACTCGCTAACTATGACTTCACTGTAAAGTACCGGGCAGGTCACAAGAACGGCAATGCTGATGCCCTGTCCCGAATGCCCCACCTTCCTGAAGAGGGAGAAGACATAGATGACCTGGAAGAGATTGAACTACCTGCTTTCCAACGTTCCGGTACAGCAACATGTCATCAGAGAAACCAGACACGTGTAGAGAGGACCGTGAACCCGTTACCTCACCATGACTGGAAGGAGGCTCAAGCCAACGACCCAGATGTCAGCCTGGTAAGGGATCTGATCACTCAAGAACACGCCAACATGGACTCTGATGCCTCACCAAATGCTAAACGCCTGTGGAAGGAGAAAGGAAGGTTGTTCGTCTACCAAGGTAAACTATGCAGAAGATACCTCAACCCGAGAACCCATGAACTCATCTGGCAGATTGTAGTTCCTAAGACTGAAGTCCAAATGATCCTTGAAGCATACCATGATGATGCAGGACACTTTGGATGGAAGAAGCTGGAGAGACTCCTGAAGGATCGGTTCTACTGGGTCGGTATGAGAGGTTCAATTGACAAATGGTGTAAAAACTGTGGACCATGTCACCTTCGAAGAAAAGACCATCTAACTCAGAAAGCTCCGTTGCAGCCAATTGTTACCACCAAACCTCTTGAAATAGTTGCTCTCGACCATGTGAAGCTTACCCCAAGTCGAACCGGGTACACCTACGCTCTCACCATTGTCGATCACTACTCAAGATTCCTGGTAGTCGTTCCAGTTAAAGATTTAACTGCTGAGGTAGCAGCCAAAGCTTCCCAGAGTTACTTCTGTCGCCCCCATGGGTATCCAGACCAGGTCTTAACTGACCAAGGACCAGCCTTCGAATCAGCTCTTTTCCAAGAATTCTTAGGGCTGTATGGGTGTAAGAAAATCCGCACAACACCTTATCATCCTCAGACGAACGGTTTATGTGAGAAGATGAACCACATAGTCATTGACATGCTCAAGACCTTACCAGTGGAAGAGAGAAATCAATGGCCAGAGAAACTTCCAGATCTCGTGGACACCTACAACCACATACCCGTCAGTTCGACAAATTACACACCTGCTTACTTGATGAGAGCAAGACCAGGTAAACTGCCTATTGATTTGCAGATGGGAACCGTTGAACCCACAGAAGACTCTTCTGATGAAGACTGGGTCAGCCAACGCCAAGAGAAGTACAGAAAAGTACAAGAGAGTGTTGAAAGAAACCTAGAAATCAGTAGAACCAAGCAAGAAAAAGACTTTAACAAGCACGCCTCAGCTGAACCATTAGCTATAGGAGACGTAGTGCTAAAAAGAAAGCGAAAAACTAACAAATTGGATAACAGTTGGGAATCCGTACCCTACACCGTTATGCCGTCACACTATGACAACTCGAAAACTTGTGTTATTAGCAAAGACAATGGGAATACTATTGCAACTGTTTCAAGGGATCATTTGAAGAAATGCCCACCACAGTTAATCCCACAAGCAACCAGTTACCCTACTGTAACTACAGATGAAGAAACAAAAGAAAATCTCGTCCTTACAGAAATTGGATACTTACCAGCTGATTGGCCACAAATAGGTGAAGCATTCCTCATACCAGTTATGCATTTCTACCAACCTGTTGAAGATCAGCAACCTAATCCAATCCAACAAGTCCAACAAGAAGAAGTCCAAGTGCAAGAATTGCAGCCTGTTATCATGGAACCTGAGATTCCTGTAATCGGTCAGCCTGCTAGTCCCACAGTAAGAGAAGCCATTCCTAATCAACTACCTACAGAGGTCAGTCCAGTTGATAGACTCCGCACTTACTATGGTCTTACACAAAGCAGACATAGAGAACCAATAACCTCTTCGTACACTACACAAACAGCTTTGGAAACACCCACACTACGCAGATCCACACGTAGTACATTAGGCCAACCCCCACACAAACTTGGAGAATGGGTTTAAAATGTAGTGGAAAATGTAACCTGTAAGTGTTGTAAATAATTAACCAGTTTTCAAAAACCTGTAAAAAGTAGTGTACAGAAGGGTGGAGGAACTGGGCTCTGTCCCAAGTATACTAAGTTGGGGACAGAAAGCGCCTTAGGTATAGAGTATAGAAGGGTTAGTTACCGTGCCTACCAAGCAGTAACCCGTTATGGAAATGATAAATTTGACCGTGTATCCCTGGACTTTACCTTTTTCCCTGTTCATAAACTTGAATGAAGTCACAGGACTGTTTGACCACTAATTTACTTTTTCCAGCTGCAGCATGACTATGCGTACGGATCTTTTACTTTTTAACATTTTTCATCCTTTTCAGTGATTTGTGTTTTTTAAGATGCTTTAATTGAATGTTTAATATTAGTTTAAGTTGTAAAAATGACTTTTTGCTCAGCCGGGAGAACTGAGGTTAACTAAGGGGGAATGTGGCACCCTGGCACCTGTTGGGCACCACAGAAATCCTTACAGCACAAATGGAGTAAGTAACAGCACAGCAAAACCCACAAACACAAACAACACTTAGAACACCTGGTTTCCCCCGAGCCTCTAGGGGGAGCTACACTGGTGACTTTGAGCCAGTTCCCCCTATAAATAGAGTCTTGGAGGGAGAAACTTCAGAGTGTGGTAGACGCTACAAGAGCTGCCAGCCTGTGTGAAACCTCCACCCTATGAGGGACACACTAGGCCCGACCAGCCTGTTAGCAAGTGGAAATCCCTGCAATTGGGATAATAGGAAGAAGGAGATCACCTCTCAGGAAAACAGAGTTAACCTGACTCTTTCCAAATTAACTGGTTACTGGAACCGAAGCTGTGAGAGCTGCCCAGCCACCACAGAGAAACAGCACCATCAACAGGAGGTTTAGCCACCTGTTCCACCTGATGCACCCATCCACGAGAGCCCAGGGAAGAGTACTGATCCTGCTCAAACCCTTTTACAGTGCCCTCAGTGCTGATAACCAGGTGAAGCAAGTTCCATTGAACAAACTGCCCGGTCCGGCTGGATTCCACATCCACCCGACCTTAGCACCAGAACTAGAGAAAGGAAGCCTAACACTGCTTGCTGTGAAACTCCAGAAGTGCCAACTTCACTATCCCGGTCCGAGTGTACCTGACTACCATCAAGTAAAGGTACCTAAAAGAGACTTTGTGTGGTTGTCCATTACTCCTGGATTCAGCGCGCAGCATCCCGCAGCTGCCTCACAACATCTTGCGCAGCTCCCGGCTCCGGGGACTCCCGCTCATCCTGTGGGGAGCGTTCCATCTCGCTGTATACCATCCCCCGGAGACCCGAACAGCGCTGGTAAGGTTACCAGAACACCCGCAGGTGGCGTCACGAAGACAAATCACCCCCCCACTGTTCCGCCATTCCCCTATTGATCTGGACCACCGGGCCTACACCACCGCAGGCGCGGTTCCGTGACTGGAGGAGAAACAACGCCCGCTACGTGTACCCCCGGCTACGGTGAGTCACCACCAAACAGAGTGTGCAGAGAATCCCAGGACCTCCCATTTCCAAACGTAACCTCAGCCCCACGATGAGCCATGATTGGGCTGAATTTCAAAATGAGAGCAGAACCTTCAGAACGCTATGGAAGTTGCTAGAATCTAGACAACCAGGCAATATAACCCAGAACTTTGCCAATTATGGCGACAGAAAAACGTCTGCAGTACAACAAAGGAGTGTTAGTTTGATGCGCTGTAAACCCCCACACTCACGACAGAGTCTTCCAAATAGTTGTACCTAGGACAAGATGCCAAACTCATTCTAGAGGCTTATCATGACAAATATGGACACTTTGGTTCCCAAAAGACTGAGATGACAATCCAAGAATGCTTCAACTGGATAGGAATGTGCCAAGATATTGATAAATGGTGCAGAGAATGTGTCCTGTGTACTCTCAGTAGCCGAGAAGGCATGGAAAAAGGAGCTCCACTGTATCCCATTGAAACTCACCATTCCCAGGAGTTTGTTGCCCTTGATCATGTAAAACTGCAACCCAGCCATACGGGATTCCTCTATGCGGTGACCATCATTGACCATTACACTAAATTTGGTGTGGCCATGCCAGCCAAAGATCAGACTGCTCTAACCACCGCTATGATGTTTTGGAGACACTTTGTGAGACCTTATGGATATCCTGAGCAGATCCTGACAGACCAAGGTCCAGAAATGTGTGCACTCTACGGCTGCAAGAAACTTTGCACGGCTGCTTACCATCCACAATGCAATGGCCTGTGCGAAAGGATGAACAAGACTTTGATTGACATGTTAAAGACTGTTCCATCCTAAGAAAGGAAAGAATGGCCTGAGTTACTCCAAGAAATAACTTACTTGTACAACAATATCATGCACTGCTCCACTGGTTACACTCCATTCTACTTGATGTTTGGTCGTGCAGGGAAACTGCCTGCAGACCTCCAGCTGAATGTTCAAGTAGAAGATTGCCAGAATCCTGTCCCACAGGCAGATTGGTCTGCGGACCACCAAAGATGTCTGAAAAAAGATAACAAAATCGTGGAAGACTAAATGAAAGCTGTCTGACAAAAGCAGGATGATGATTTTAACGCTACTTCCAAGGCTAAACCCTTAAAAGTGTGACAACCATCTGCTGCGAGGCTGAGTTGCTGGTAAGGCACCACCCGGAGAAACCCTGAGACACTTTACCCCTATACAGGGATCTGGAATTACATCAGAGTCCGGGAGGTAGATGCCTATGAAGAGCAGCAGACTGGAGCAGGAAGGTCGCCAGGAGGGAGTATTAAATCAAGACCCGAAAGCATAGTCAGAAGTCAGTGTCAAACCCGGGAGGGCAGCAAGGTACAAAATTAGCAGGCTGTAGAAGGGTCGAAAATCCAGGCAAAGCTCAGAGTCAAAATAGCAAAATACACACTAGATCAAGAATATATCTGGCGGCCTGCAGGACAGGCTCCAAAGTATTTGAAGGGTGCGTTTCCCTCTCATAGGCTGGAACTCACAGCTTGATGACTTCATCCGGACCGCCCCTAAAACCAGGCCAGATGGTGATTCATGACTGGTACCAACCACCCCACTTTTGATAGAAGAATGAAGCGTGCACCTACCAGACGTCTCTGCAGGAACCTCTCTTCTGTAATCAACATCACCCACAGGAGAAACACGGCTATGCCCAGCGACAGAGGCAGGTGCCAAAAGAGCAAGTCCATATGAGGACATGGCCCTCCTATCACCGGCACCACCAGCCGAATAAACCCGGCACCTCCCAGTGGCCAGGGCAGGAACACCAGCCACCGAGCCCAACGGCGACGTGACAAAAGGTTGGAGACAGAGTTTGGACTAAAAAGAACTGCTGCTCCCACAAGCTAGATGACCAATGGGAATTTGGCCCTTACATCATCACCAGTATCCCATTCCCAGAGGCGGAAGTGTACTCAATTACCAGGACACTTAGCAAGAAAAGGTGGTCAATCACAGCCAGATCAAGGCTTGCACTACCCAGGGAGTTCCTGTCCCTCCAGCTTCTACCCCTTTTGCACCGGAAGAGGCTCCCAGGGCCTCCACCATCCCTTTTGTTTGGTTTCATGCACCTGGTCTCCAGTTTATTATGCCAGCTCCTCATCCTTAAGAAAGAAAAAAGTATGCTTCAGAGAAGTGCAGCTCATCATTAGGAACGCATAGAGGATTTCAAGAAGGGAAATCTGAACTAGGATTTGATGAGAAGCCATCTTCAGTGGTCTGCTTGTCTGGGTCAATGTTTAACTGTAAGTGTGAACTCACTGTCCTCCTATTACCTACCATCTGAAAATAGCTACCTACCCATTACTGCCAGTAAAGAGACTGTTCATTTCCAAATCCTGTGTGTTCCTTCATGATTGGAGATTAACTACACAAACAGCTATCCCACCATCATATTACATTTTTATTGGGGGACTTTGTGTGTGCGTGCAATTTGGAGGGGATCCACCGTGACAGCAAGCTTAGCCACTGTGAGGTAGATTACAGTCCTCCGGGAGCACACCACATGAGGTTACCACAAACATTTAAAGAGAACCCAATGTCCTACCTGTAAATTTAGGGTTATTCTGCAGGTAAATAGTGTTTTATCGTTGCTCAGCTCCCTTGACTGAAGACTGAAAGTGTGGCCACAGGGAGAAAATGAGATTCTGGGAAGAAATTAGTAGTGATAACCAAAACCTTTTGAAGTTTGGGTTCGGCTCAACTCGCTGAATAGACATAAGTTCGCCAAATAGGTTAGGGACCAGTTTGCCGAACTTCCAAACTCCATTCACATCAATGGGAGGCAAAATCAAGGGCCTAAAAAACACCTTCAAAGAGACCAAAAGCTGCCAAACATAGCTCAGATGGCTTTACAGCCCTGCTGTTTTGGCACAGACATTATTTTCCTACACTATTACTTAGCAAGCACCACTATCACCATTCTTCAGTGCCCGCTCATGAACCTCAGACATATTCACTGCTTCCCCCTCCCCTAATTGGTTAAAGACAGTATTTGTCCCGCCCACCTGCTTTGCTGGCTTGATTGCCAGTATAAATTAAAAAAAACTTGTCGTGGGGTCTTCTCCCCAATTTTGATATCAACCAAGATAAAACCACTAGCTGTGGTCT